>BSBK01007274.1:200000-258218 GCA_027943335.1 Chamaecyparis obtusa
ACCCTCCTCAATGTTTCCTATAAGATTTTGGCCAAGATCCTGGCCCTCAGACTTGTTCATATCCTTCCTAAGTTTTTTTTTGCTACCCAGACTAGTTTTATCAAAGGTAGATATATTTTGGAAAACTTAATTACTACTTGGGAAGCCATGGATTGGGTGAAGTGCTCTCATCAGAACTCTGCGATGTTACTCCTAAACTTTGAAAAAGCCTATGATAGGGTTGAGTGGAATTTTATCGTCATGATGCTTGAAGCTTTTGGTTTCACGGCCTTCTTCTATAACTCGGTTAGGGTTCTGCTTAATGATGCCTCTACCTAGGTGGAGGTCAATGGTTCCCTCTCCAATCCCTTTCCCCTTGGTCAATCTATTAGACAAGGATCTCCCTTAGCCCCTACTCTTTTTGTCATAGCCTCAGAATCCCTTTACTATATCCTCAGGGACAATACGCTTTCCCTTGATGTTAGAGGCCTTTATCTTCCTAACAATGATGAGCTTATTAACTGTTAGTTTGCTGATGATACTGCTTTATTTTTTGAGCTTACCAACAATAACTTTGAAGCCTTGCAAACCAAGCTTAATTATATGTTATGTTCTATCTCTGGTGCTCGTATCTCCCAATCCAAATCCATTTTCCTGGGGTGGGAAGAGAAACCTCCTACTTGGTTTAACCAGTATAACTTCTAATGGGGCAGACCACAATTTTTTTTTAAGTATTTAGGTATCCCCTTCTCTGTTGAGCCTTCCCTCAAAAACATGTGGTCTTGGATTAAGGAAAAAATTAATAAAAAGCTGAACAAGTGGCATAATAGATCTTTATCTCTTGCTGGCAGAATTCAAGTCTGTCAAAATATGTTGTCTTCATATAGCATATACTACTCCTCTGCTTGGATGTTCAGTAACTACCAAATTTTGGAAATTCAAAAGGCCATTAGGAGCTTCCTCTAGTCTGATGGTAAAGGCAATAGAAAAATGCATGTGGTCAAATGGGACTGGTGTCATACCGACAAACTCCTTGGGGGGATGGGGCTTAAAGACCTTAAAACTCAAGGTATTTCTTTATCCGCCAAATTGATCTTTCATTCTATGGATGGAAACGATCCATGGAAAGTGTTGGTCAGGCATAATATTGAAAGAGGCTTTCCTAAAAAAGCTAGAACTTGGAGAAATCTCCCATTTTGTGACTTAATTGTTGGCAACTTCTCGGTCATTGTCCAAGGCTGTGCTATTTTCATATCCATCTAAAGAGCCTGGGACCATGTCAGGAGTTTTGTCACCAATAAGGATTTTCATGATGCTAAGCATCTATATGGTGAAAGATCCATTTGGTGGTACTTGCACCTGGCTGGTAAACCCCTTGCCCTTTCCCAAGGATGTTCTGCTAGGTTGTGGGCTAAACTAGGGATCTCCCAGCTTGTTGATCTTTTTGAAAATGATAAACTCATCAATTGGGATGAGCTTAAGAACAAATTTAATATTCCGGACTCCCAAAAGAAGACTTATAACATGATTGTCAAGGTTACTAAGGACCTACCTTCTGACTATCATGTGGACTCTCATAGATACTTAAAGTGCAAATGGCCGGATGGGGTCATTATGGCTAATCTCAAAGCCAAGAATATTTATAGAATCATTGATCATAAAGAAAATATTATTAATCATATCAATACTGTTTGGTATTCTTGATGTTGTGTCTTGGAAGAAGTATTTTGATATTCTCTGGAAAGGTCCTGTTGAGCCTAAAATAAGATGTTTTAAGTGGTTGACTCTGCTTGATAGACTCCCTATTAGAAAAGATTGTCACACTACTGATATTTGTAGTCTTTGCAGACTTTTTGAAATTGGTAGACATATCCTCTTTGATTGCATCTTTGCTAAAGAAATTTGGAACATGTTTGGTATTTTTTACCCTTTAAATGTGAATATTCTGGAAATTATTATTGGGCATATTGATGGGCTTAAAAAGGATGCTAATTTATTTTGGAATATGCTATCTTCTAACATCCTCTGGTAGATCTGGAAGTGCAGGAACGAGGAAAGGTATCAAAGCAACCCTAGAGTTCTTATTGAGTTTTTTCGAAAACTCACATTTTTAAAAATCTTTCTTTAGATCCACACAACAATGATGATGGAGAAAGACAAGCTGAGGAGATTCTTGAAAGATGGGCATGCCACATTCTTCGTCTATGAGTTGAAGCATGGTTACGAGTGGAGGAGGAACTTCAATGACCTTCAAGTGTTTGAACAAACTTGCAAAAGGCTAAATCAAGAGATCGGGAAGAATATTAATTCTAGGAAAGATGAAATATTCATGCTTACACAAATCCAGGAGTGTAAGAACATAGTTTGGATGGAGGGACCTCTTGGTTGGACTGCTTGGGTTGAAACCCATTATGATGTTTTGCACTAGTTGCTCCCTAGTTTCTTCTTTCTTTTGCTTTGAGTCTGTATACATGATACTCTGAGTTCGTGGTGAGGCTGGGCCTCCTTTTTTGATACTCTCGGTGGATACTTTTTTTGTATTTGACCTGCCTATATTTAATATAAAAATAATAATACAATTCAAAATAAAACATTGATTAAAATTAGAAACTTGAGAATAACTTTAATTAATTCTAAAACTATTATAATAAATTTTAGAATATCTAAATCTTAGGATGAAAATAAATAATTTGACATGGTAGCTAATGTTTGTGGACATAAATTTATGAAAAAGGGGCTCTTATAGCTCAATTTCTTTAAACCAATGAAATTAAAGATAAATAATTTTATAAATTGAAAAAGTTAAATATTGTCCATTTTACTTTATCAAATATTAGAATTTGACATGACAAAAAGAAATTATGAAATTTGATTGGCTGGAATTAACTAGTTTAATCACTAGTTAAAAACAGGTCGATGCCTATAGTTCTACAGCCTACGGCAGGAACTAAAAAAAAATTCAAGAATATATATATATATATAGATAGATAGATAGATAGATAGATAGATAGATAGATAGATAGATAGATAGATATATATATATAGATATATATATATATAGATATATATATATAGATATATAGATATATATATATAGATATATATATATATATATATATATATATATATATATATATATATATATATATATATATATATATATATATATATAGATAGATAGATAGATATATATAGATATATATATATATAGATATATATATATATATATATATATATATATATATATAATATTTTAAAATATTAAACTTTAATATAGAATAAAAATTAATAATATATTATAAATCTATTTATCAATAATACAATTCAAAATAAAATATTGATAAAAATTAGAAACTTGAGAATAACTTTAATTAATTTTAAAACTAATATAATAAATTTTAGATTATCTAAATCTTAGGAGGAAAATAAATAATTTGACATGGTAGCTAATGTCTGTGGACATAAATTTCTGAAAAAAGGGCTCTTATCGCTCAATTTCTTTAAACTAATGAAACGAAAGATAAATAATTTTATAAATTGAAAAATTTAAATATTGTGCATTTTACTTTATCAATATTAGAATTTGACATGACAAAAAGAAATTATGAAATTTGATTGGCTGGAATTAACTAGTTTAATCACTAGTTAAAAACACGTCGATACCTATAGCCTATGGAGGAACTAATAAAAATAAGGTGAGATTCCAATTTTGTTCATACGAACTTTCCTCCTAATTTCCAGATTGAACAGTACGAAAGAAAAGTTGTATGCTAAATTTCCACATTCATTTTTAATTGACTAGACTTTTGTCAAGTACAACTTTTTTAACCTACCTTTCCTCTATTTTTCACACTTTTCTTTGATAACATGATTCTTGACTCTGCATAAAAGACAAAAGACTTTAACTTGAAAGATTCCATCTTCACACTGCAAAAATTGTGTGTTAATATTCTAAGCATTGTGTACCTTGGTAGAGCTTTGATGACTCATTTATACAGTTGGTCGAGAGTGGGATACAATACATTTGTATATTGCAAACAATCTTGATTAGATGATGATATGGATTGAACGATGTCAACAAAATGGATGGGAAGGTGTTGCTTTATTGGTTAGAGAACCTCATTGTAATGGAGATTCCAATGTTATGCCAATGGTAATTGATCTAGCATATGGTTTATGTTGGTTCTCCTTTTTTTCACACTGTCAGATTTACACTATGATTGACAAACTAATGTCACTGACTCTCAATAACCACTCCAAATCTTACAAGAAAAAGGGCCAATTAACAAGGATCAAGAGATTGATCCTCCTACACTTTGAGCTCCACATCACTCAGGCAGGTATACCTCATCTGCACACACGACTCCATGTGACAAACAATAGGCCTGCAGGTATATAACTATGGAACAGTTTTTAGACCCCTATAGGTATCTTGTACCCCAATAAATCCTCAAGTCTTATGCAATAACCTACTTGCATAAAATGAATCTGAAAACTAGAAACTACTCCTATCAACATGAAAGGGAAAAGTATTTATTTTGAATGATTTTATATTTTGGGTTGAATGGACCCCTAAAATACCATAAGTCTCTCATAGACCAGTGCCTTATCCAATGGGTAGCAGAGTCAAATAAATCACTGCAATAGAGAGCTATGAATAGAGAAGACAATACATTCTAATATGTTGATGTCTTACATCAATCATACACCATTAATCAAACCATACTTTAAGCAATCCACTTGTGTGTCTAGATATGCTATCACTTATTCAAAGGACTTTAACCCTCCCCCTTAGAAGAGACCCAGGAATAAGTAATACATTAATCAGCATCCACTGAAAAACAATTATGAGATACCCTTGATACCCCAACTCATACACATCTGAAAACCAATCCTAAACTTAGTTATTTCTATGAAAATAACTCTATTACAGACACCATGGAAATATAATAGAAAGATTATAACACCCTTGATGCTTTAATCAACAAGTTCAAGAATCAAATGGAGACAATTTGATAGTAGTATGAAAATATTGAAATCTCATTCATAAGATAAATTGTTACAACTTATAGTATGTTCTCAAAACCAGAAAGGAAAGAGGGAACACCCTATATGTAGAGAAGAAAGCAAAATATTTACAGGAAAAGAACCATTCATGGAACCAGCCCTGAATATTACAGAGAATTAGGAACCCCTCAAAGTCACCAAAAAATGGAACCCTTCTAAATGATCTTTGAAATCCTTATAAAGGATTGCAACAATCTACGGATCATTTAGGGAAAAATAGGTCTACAACCACCTCACCAACTAGACTAAACAAGAAATGACAGAATGCAAAAAAGCCTAGAAACCTGGGAGAATCAAATAAAATCTAATGTACAATTATTTGGTTTTCATCATCAGGCTAACTGCAAAAACAATTTGAAATTGATTTTTTGTTGCAGACAAAACAAAAATAAATGCCAGAGCCAACTTGAAAAGAACTTGCATGTTCATGACATGGAAATCTCTGACATTCATCAAACCCTAGCTGCTTGTGTGAAGCAACAATCATCTGCATTTAAACCAGTATGGCACCCCAAGAAGACAGAATCAACACAAGACGGCCACCCATATCTTTTCATCACTTCTTTTCCTACAACCGTCTTGGAGAAATCAATTCTTAACAACCCTTTTGTCGCTTATGGCTCATTGTAACAAAGCCCCGACAAAAACCCTGCAAAATAATTTAAAAATGGCTCCAACAGATAATCGATGAAACTTTAAAACATGACCATTGATCCTATCTCCTTCTCGACAGATCGGGTGGTCCTCACAAATTGGCACAATAGTCGACAAAGCCTAAATCATTCTTTAAAATAGGACCGTCAATCTTCACTAAAGGAAGAATCAACGGTCATCACAACATCACAAAGGGGAAAACTTTCCTTTCCAAACATGCAACAACCATTAGATGAAAGAAGATCTATGGTCACATTTAATCCCTCAGCATCCCGGCCCCATTGGACAACTGGACACATCGCCTTTTCCTCAGCCAATCAGTAAAAAACACTTTAGCAACACCTAGCAGTGGACCCACTAACAAGTCTTTAATTGGACAATTGTCATAAGATGTTGAAGAATCAAACATCGAGCACTTTTCCATCGTGAAGATACGACAGTTGTCGGATCTTCTCGAATCTGCAATCCTTTTATCTCACCCGGCAACCCCTTCTTAACCTTAAGTCATCTGGTGATTACGTGACCGAAGGCTTCCTCTCATTCGCTGAATAAATTCTTAACCTCAGGTTTGATTTAGAGAATCGGCAACAACCGCTCGATCTAAAATCTATCAACGGCTTAGATTCAACCAGAAAAATTTATATCTTTTACTCCTTTTGATTTAGCGAAAACCACCAAATCATCTTTCATTGATGGCTCAGATTCTTTCAAAAACCTTCATACCTTTTTCTTTTTCCTTTCAGAGATTCAGTGAACAAAGGAAACTTTGACCAGTCCTTTAAACAACTAAAACCCTCGGCTCCACTGAGAAATGCCATGTCAGCATTCTCGTGACCAATAAAAACATAGCAAGTCAGGTCTATCTGACATCGGTCCCACTTGACAACTACATTTATGTGCTAGAAGATCGAATGGATGTCGCATGATTGCAATCAATCAAAGCTTGTGCATCTTTTCTATGCAAAGATACGACAATCATTGGATCAAAAGGAAGATTCCAGACAAATAGAAAGCCTAGTAACCGGGCCCATCTAACAAGTGCGTCGAGCTGTCAAGTATGATTAATGGTTGTCGTAGTATCGCAAAGGGAGAATCCTTTCATCACGGATATACAATAACCATCAGATCAAAAGCCTATAAAGTGCCACCGGAAACAAGAGAAAATACGAACGCTGCATTCGTGAGATCGCCAAAAAGAAAACTAAATGTCCGGGCAAGGAAATAAACATGTGCTAAAAGGAGACTTAAGTGGCCTGAAAGGGTAACGAAGAAATATAACAAGCCAAGGTTTTGGACTTAAACAATTTTTGGGAACCCTAGGACATGGAAGAAGCCCTCTTTCTCAGACCTTAAAACTTGAATTTCTCCTTGGTTTTTGCAATTGAGCACATGCGCCCTTGACTGAGTCTTGGACACACCATGAACTATCTATGGCTAAGGGTGCAATTCATGAAACCTCATACATTTTTCTCACAGATCAAAATAAGTCGCAGTAGGGTATGACAATTCTTTTAGGGTTTTTTACAGAGGATAGACCATTTTCATAGAATTTTTTGCATTGATAAGAAAATGGGCTAACAGTTTAAGAGGTAGAGAGGTATGTAAAAATTTATTAATGATCATGACCCATATGTTTCATATCAACTCACTATGCAAATAATTTTCACACGCTTGAAAAATTACAAGTCAAGCACCACAAAGCTATGTAGTATCATGGCCATAAATTTCGCATAAAAAAGTTGGATGACACGAATAAAACTTATAATTTTGGGATAATTGCACTCTTCAAGGTCACTAATATATCATCTAGAAATGACATACATCCTCAACAATCTCAAAATTGATACTATGGCATCTTGGATGATATAGTTGAGTGTGACTTTAACTCCTTCAAATTAGTTCTATTCATTGTCAAATGGTACAGGCTACAACTAAATCAAAATGATCATAATAGAACTATTATTCAACATGATAATGGATTTACAATGATTAATACAAGGTCGTTTGAGCCAGTTGGAGATGAGCCCTATGTTCTTCTAAGCCAATGTGAGCAAGTGTTTTACTTAGAGGTTTCATGTAAACCAGGTTGGTCATTTTTTGTTAGACATGATCCAAGAGGAAGGCCGATAAAGTATAATGTGATGGAAGAAGAAGATATTGAAGATGATGAAGAAGAAGAAGATGATGATGATGAAGAAGATGATGGTGGTTGTGGTGGTAGTGATGATGATGATGATGAGATGGATGAAGAAGATGATCAATGACATGATTGAAATGTACAAGGCATGTGATTTAATTATTTATATATATTTATATTGATTAGTATATATATTTAATATTGATTTTTTTATTTCAATTCTAATCATTACATATTTATTGTGTTCAATTCTAATGATTACAACATATGTGATTTATAATTACCAATGTATTTCTTATGATGCTCAATTAATTGTTGTTGATACATGTATATACTTTGTTTGATTTTCACCCATTCTAAAAATAGGCAATTGACTACACACATCGTCACCCCTTCTATTGACGATCTTGCATTCCATATATAAGGTAAAGATAATTTTTTCATGTTTACGATCTTGCATATTAGCCATGTTATCTTCTACGTAATTTGTAGCATGCGTATCATGTAATACTTGAACACTTCCTCTACAAAAAGAAGTCAACAATGAAACATGTCCCCTAAGACCACCACATACTTGAACACTTCAAAAAACCTAAGTCTCAAGGGAAAAAAACCCTAAGCACCATGAGAATGCGGGAAAATACCCTAACATAATCTTCATGATGGGAGTGAACATGTGTTGTAATTTCTCATAGTTGATGTATTTCTTCATACGGGAGTAGTGAAACTTAGAAAGTTCGCGGTCCTATGACTTCGAATGGTTGTAGAATTTATTTATGAAAAATACCACCATAGTAGATTCTCTATACTTTCCTCTATTGGAATCTTTGATAGTGAAGAGGTTGCTTTAATTTAGTTGACTTCTTCTATTTCTTTTCTTATTTTTCACTTCTTTCCATGTTGCAATTATTTTTCTAGTGTTTTTCCTAGAAGTATTTCTTCTTTTGGAGGGGTTCTCCCACTAGTAGACATTAGGTATTATTATCTCATCTTTCCTTTTCCTTTTCTATTTGGGTGTTTTATTATTTACTAACATCAAAAAATTATGGAGAATATTATTTCATTCTAGTTTCTTTTGTAATATTATATTTTTTTCTTGTCATATTTCTTCTAAGCATCCTTTTTACCCTTATTAATATTATTTCAACATGTGTTCTAATCCTTTCAATGATGGGGTCTCTACGTTAGGAGAGGATTTGTGTTATACAATATCATATTGATTTATTGCTTCATATGGGAGTGGTTCATGGCTCTATAACTTCTAAATGCTTGAACTATATTTATCTATGACAAGGACCACTTTATTTCCTTAACCCTGAGTGCTAGACCGTAAAGCTTGACATTAATAATTTAACAATAAATCCTAAAAATGGATAATTAATCCCAAAACCCTCAATATTCAACCTTTCATCATTAACCATAAACCCTATACCTTGATCTCTAAACCCTAAACCTTGGCCTTAAATCTTAAGCCATAAAAAATAATTTAAAACTAAAATCTAAGAAGATAAATTTAATCTATAAATCCTCAACGCTAAACCCTTCCTCATTAACTATCAACCACAAACCCTAAGCTAGACCCTAAAACCATAAATAATTTTAAGAGACAGAGAGAAACATGTGGTACAGGGAAGTAGAAAAGGAAGATGAATTTTGTTCAATTTAAGTTCACTGTGTGTTCTTAACCTTTTACTAATGGGATCTCCATGATGGGAGAGGAATTGTGTTGAACTTTCTCATAGTTGTTTTACTGCTTCCTATGAGAGTGGTGGAACTTAGAAAGTTCATTATTCTATGACATCTAAATGGTTGTATTGTTTATCTCTAACAAATGCCCCATTATTAGTACTTGCCGATAGGCTAAGCAAGTACTATTGCATCCATTTTTGGATTTCTTCAATTTTATATTTCATTATAAGTTTTTTCATTTGTAAAATATAGATGCAAAATATTTAACTTTATAATATCTAGAAATTAATTTTTGATCATCTCATTGGATGAATGCGTTTGAAGTCTTATTGCAGGAGTGAACCAATTAAAATTTACCATTTTTTTAATTTATTGTCAGATAATATATATTTATTCTCATCCATAAATTTTGTTCCATTCTGGTAGTCATGTTTATACTATTAATTTTTACAATATATTATAATTTAAATAACAACCTATGATATTATAATATATATTTATTTTTATTCATATTTTTAAAGTTTTTTAATTTTTATTTTTATTATATACTAATTATACATTAACAACTATTTATGTAAAAAAATTATGTGATTTTATTTGCTTATAATTTTTATTTTTTCTTTACAAAATATTAATATTTAAATTAAACTATATTAAATTAATATTTAATATTATTATAATAGTTTTATTTTGAAAAACTTATTAAAATTTAGTTTAAAAGATCAATTTATTTAAATTTATTTATTTATAATAGTTTTAATAAAAATTCTTTTATAAAAATTTATTACTTCTATTGTAACTATATAAAACATAATAATTAAAAAATTAATATACTATTATTTCTAGTATAACTTAAACATTTATAAAAATTTATTATTTCTACAATTGCTATATAAAACATAGTAATTAAAAAACTAATATACTATTATAGTTTCTACTATAATTAAAGGCAAGTACTTAGCCACTACGTGGCACTTGTTTATTATCGTTTGTGCTCCTTTATGGCTCAATATTTCACCCTCTTGCATTTTTTCTTGAAATTTGGAAAAGAATGACTCATAACCTTCTCTCCAAAAATAAATGAACTAATGCATTGTTATTATCATTATTGAATTTTTTTCCAATGTCTAAAAAATAAACAAAAGATAAATGTGTATTTGAATCTATATGAAAAACTTGTAAATGTATCTTTTTAACACCCACTTTTTTTTATTATTCTACTATTTTTAAAAAATTAATACAAAGTCAAACAAGTGCCACGTAGTGGCTAGTACTTGTCTTTAATTTTGTAATTAATTGTAACCTATAACTTATAATTAAAGTAATTTAATTATATATTGTTTATAATTATAGATAATTATTGAATTGTTATAATGATTTGTAATAATAAGTATTGTTTCATTTTAAAGTTGAGTAAGAATAGTGATTGTTAGAATAGAGCAACAATTATTATTTTTAAATAAAAGTACTATATTTTTAAAAAATATATTAGTAGATGTATTGAATTACAAAATAGTTTGTTGAGCTACATATAGATAAGTAAAATGTTCTCTTTTAATATATATTTGAAAATAGAAAATATAATAAAATTTATTTGTTATATATTAAATATTTAATTATGTAATAATAAATACTATGCAGATTGATAATAGCAATATTAGTATTTTATAATAGTTATATAAAACACTTGAATAGAAGCATGCACATGGTAACAGTGGAGTGGGAAAAACTTCTAATATCAAAATGTGCAGTAACAAAATTTTGTTCATGTAAGTAAAACTAAAATAAATGGCTAAATTTATGCAATATTTAGGAAATTTTTCGTATATAAGACTCAATTTATTTTAACCAATCATATCATCAAGTACTAATAAAATATGTTCATTAATAAAAAAATATGAAATAAAATGAAATATATATTTAATGAAAATTAAAAAATAGTAATAATTAACTTTTAATAATTTTTTATCTATTAAACATAAAATTTAAAATAAACTAATACACTATTCCTCTGATATCTAAAAGAGACGTGAAATAAAATTGATTGGAAATTTAAATAATACAAAATATTGTTAGTGGTTAATTATTCAGACAGAAGTCCAAAGTACACAATTTTGTTCATACCAACTTTCTTCAATCTTTCCCCATAACGTAAACAGTACGAAAGAAAAATTGTATGCTAAATTTCCACTTCCGCTATTTTTTTTGTTGACAAGACTTACGTGAAGATAGTGGAGAACAGCTTTTTTAACTTACCTTTCCTCTCATTTTCCACACTTTTCTTTCGCGTGTGAGAAAAGCCTTTTGTAACATCATTCTTCACTCTGCAAATATAAGACAAAAGACTTTAACTTGTTAATTATTGTAAGCGTTGTTTACCTTGATCTGCACGCAACAGAATTTGCGTGTTAATTATTGTAAGCGTTGTTTACCTTGGTAGAGCTTTGCTGACTTTAGCACCAAGAAATGCATTGATGATAGATTCAAACTAGTCTTAACCCCAACGGCACTAGGGGAACAATATAATTCCCAAGCAACATAATGTTCATTTTTAATTTTCATCTACAGCGGCCTAAAGAAAGTCCTTGACTAGGCCTAGCTCATCAAATTTTAGAGAAGAGTTCTTATAAGGGATGAAACTCACACATCTTTTCTTAATAGATTATCTTTAGGGAATCTATTAAAGCTCACACATCTTGATTTGAATAGTAATTCTTTGAATGGTACAATCCCAACATTTTTGGGTAAGTTGTCAAAACTCACACATCTTTTCTTATGGGGAGGCTCATTGAGGGGCACCATCCCAACATTTTTGGGTAAGCTGTCAAAACTAACATGTCTTGAATTAGGTTTTAGCTCTTTGAGTGGCCACATCCCAACATCTTTGGGTAAGTTGTCAAAACTCACACATCTTTCCCTATGGGGAGACTCTTTGAGTGGCACCATCCCAACATCTTTGGGTGAGCTGTCAAAACTCACATATCTTTCCCTAGAGAGACTCTCTTTGAGTGGCACCATCCCAGCATCTTTGGGTAAGCAGTCAAAACTCACATATCTTGAGTTAGGTTTTAACTCTTTGAATGGTACATTCCCAACCTTCTTGGGCAACCTCTCCAAACTCACACATCTTTCCCTACGGGGAGGCTCTTTGAGTGGCACCATCCCAACATCTTTGGGTGAGCTATCAAAGCTCACATATCTTGACTTGAGTTTCAACTCTTTGAGTGGCCACATCCCAACATCTTTGGGTAAGTTGTCAAAACTCACACATCTTGGCTTGAGTTATAACTCTTTGAATGGTACAATCCCAACCTCCTTAAGTAACCTCACCAAACTCACATACCTTGATCTTGTACACAACCAACTAAGCGGAACATACACTTTTTCTTTTTGTGATAAATTTCCCAAAATTCAAGAATTATATCTTTCAAGGAATATGTTGACTATAAAAGTCAATGCCACTTATATTCCCAATTTTCAACTTGAATATTTAGATTTGGGATCTTGTAATATACAAGGGGATTTTCCAGCTTTCATTTCAACACAATACTTCTTGTACTCACTAGATTTGTCTCAAAACTCTCTTAGTGGAAATATTCCTGATTGGCTATGGGATTCTATGCACCTTTCTAATCTCAACCTATCTTTTAACCAATTTGTAGGTAATTTACCATTGAAGCTGCTAGGTTTTGAACATAATTATCATGATGGCTCAACTATTGATTTGCACAATAATAACTTACAAGGAAATGTTCCCCTTCCTCTACAAAATGTGAACTTCTTGGATCTTTCAGAAAATCTATTTGATGGACCCATTCCAATAGGAATTGGTAAATATGGACAAGGTCTTGGATTTTTCTCACTAGCGAAAAATAATTTGAGTGGTGTCATTCCACATTCTATCTGTGAGTCAAATAATTTAGAAGTTTTGGACTTGTCAAATAACATGCTTAGAGGTAAGATCCCCTCAAGTTTATACCAGTGCTCTATGTTGTCCATGTTAAATCTAGAAAAGAATAATCTCAAGGGAAGAATTCCAAATATTTTTGGGAATATGACTCATCTACAAACATTGAAACTAGGTTTCAATGGCCTAAACGGGGACATACCATCATCCCTTGGGAATTGTAGCTCTTTGGAAATCTTAGATCTGAGGAATAATAATATTCATGGAGGTATTTCTACTTGGATTGAAAGCTTGCAAAGGCTTCACGTCCTAGTATTGAAATCAAATAGATTTATTGGCCAAATACCCTCAGAATTATCAAAATTGCAAAATCTTCAGATATTGGATATTTCAAGCAACAAGTTTTCAGGCATTGTTCCAAGTCGCTTTATGGACTCCAATGCAATGGCAAATCAGATAGAAAATACAGAAACTCTTGAATTAAATACTACAAATATTGTCGGGGTTTATATAGATAGCATAATCATTAAAAACAAAGGACAAGACATGGAGTATACAAGAATATTGAGATTAGTAAAATGTCTTGATCTATCAGACAACAATTTAACAGGTAAAATACCTTGGGATATTAAATCCCTCAAAGGATTGATAATTCTCAATGTTTCAAGAAACCATTTCAGTGGCAAGATTCCAAAATCCTTAGGGAGTATGGTAAAACTAGAATCACTTGATCTTTCTAGAAATGAATTGGTTGGAATGTTTCCTGTTGAGCTGCAATACCTTACATATTTGAGTTACTTTGATATTTCTCATAATAACCTATCAGGAGTGATACCACAAGCAGGACAAATGATGACATTTGATGCCTCATCATTTTCCAACAATTTAAATCTATGTGGCCTGCAAATCAATGTGTCATGCTCAAGAAATCAACCTATTTCTCCCAATGATGAAGAAGAAAACAAAGAAATGTTGGAAGAAGATGTATGGTGGGATGTGGGAATGGGAATGGGCAATGCACTTGGATTTTCAGTTCTAATTTGGGTGTTGTGTTTCAGCAAATCTTGGAGTGCAAAATGTTTCAGAGTAATGGATGACATTATTGACTGCCTTTTCCAAACATTTAGAAAAAGATTGTATAATACAAAATAAAGATATTCTTCTGATCTTCATCTCCTCCTTTACATCTGTATATTCAACATGAAGACATAGTAAGTTTAATTCACATATTTTATTTCTACTGTTAATGATTTTTCAAGTAAATCACAAATTTTCTTTATATTGATAATGCTTGTGTAGAATACCTTAAAACTACGTTGTACAGATGTGATAAAGCTAATCTTTATGTGTATTCTACCCAGGTTCCAATTAAGTCTACAATATCATTGTGGATATATAGATCGGGCACTAACATTTACAAGTGGAGCATGTTTTGGTCCTCAATAAATGCAATTTCCTCTTGCTGAAAATAGAAAAGTACACAACAAATTCATTCATACTTTTCTACCATCATCAATCCTGTGACTGTCAAGTTTCAGAATTACATAGGTACAGAGAACAAACTCAATTAGTCGGAAAAGTTAAAAAAATTAAAATTTCTCATTCAACCTACCTGTTACTTAAATCTGATTTTTCATTTAAATTTTTTTGAAATTTCTGTTACTTAATTCTGATTTTTCATTGCATTTCTCCATTACCATATTGATTCCACATAATGAGTGCTGACATGAATTTGCAAATTTTCACTATACAAAAACAAACTAAAATTTAAGATTTAAGCTTATCATGAAATTTAAAACATTTGATAAACATTATTACTAGTTCTGACCTGTTCTGTTCAGTCAATAAATTATGTTTTTGAGATTTATATATTAGTGTAAAATAGCATTCAGTTTGCAACAATTATATATCTCCTTGATGTTGCGTCACTAATTGCAGGACAATGTGTAAAGAGGAAAGAATAAATTATTGAAATTGTAGGATAAATTTATCTCATGCTTTGAAGACTCTGTTTATCATCCACTTCGGAGGGCGCTACAGTTCAACAAGAGGTGTGTTTAATTTGAATGAATATGTTCTTTCTTGCCTCCAGCTGGATTATTCCTGACTGTTGAAGTTTAATATGATTTCGGTGTGCAGGTTTTCTATTCAAATTTCTCAATTTTTTAAGCAAATTTCAAATTGAGTTTTGGAAAATCATGTATACGGTACTCATGTTGCATTGGATAATTACTTATTGTGGTTTTGCTTAACAAGAAATTTGTATGAATCTTATTTGTTCTATGACAATTGAGGCATGAATTAAAGGTTAAAACTGATGGGGCTTAACGAGGGCTTTCTATGGATGTTCAAACTTCAAAGTTTCTGAGGCATGGATTAGAGAAAAAGTATGTCATCCTCTCCACATTATCATTTGATTGTTAGGAATTCAAATGTGGTTGTTTTGAAAGTGGAAAATATGCAACTAATAAATTGATGTCAACATTTTTTGTGGACACTCTGATTTGTTGCGAGTGTATTTTCTATGTTGTAAGTATTTGATATCTTAAATTGGCTAATTTTGCTGAAAAATTGAACAGGTCTTTGCTGAATGCTTAACATTGTGTAGCCAAGAAAGTAGCTTTTGTGGTGAAATCACAATATTCATTTCAGAGCTGATTTGAATGCTAAGGAAGATGGTAATAAGAATACTTCCACTTGGATAGTATTTAAACAGTAGGCATATCTACTATTTTAGGTATTAGATAGTGGTAGTCCTAGTAAAACATTAATTATTGTTTGGTTGGCATTAGAGAATTAACAGCAGAAAGCACTGTTGATAGAAAGATTGTTGAGAACAAGAGGAAGGATTTTGGCCCCATTGTCTTGAATTGCTTACCTGGGCTAGTAAGTGCATGGAGCATATGAAAGGCATAGAAAACTTATTTTTTCACAACTCCAATTTGGAATTTCAGATTTTCATTGAAAAAAGATGATTTGATTCATCAAAACATGTTACTAAAATTTTTGTCTTAAAATTAAATGAAACAGAGATCTCAGTAAACGGGACTCATAAATGATAGAGAAAATTCAAAGGAAGAAAAAGAGTAGCCCTTACAGTGTTAGTGTCACTGGATGCCCAAGAACACAATATATTGTTTCCAGTCCTCCACTTCAGTATGCTTCTAGTCATCTATCCAGAAATTCCTAGCATTCAGGATATTCCAAGGCAACATAAATATACTTCAAAATTCTGGTATTGTTTTTTACATGCTCAAATTTATTATGATTATATTCTATTAGAATCATGCATTTCTAATATATAGTTTCTTAACCAGCACAACCATTGTTAGAGGTACAGCACAAGATCTCATATCAACCAACTTCTGGTGCTCTTATGGGATACAACGTTTTGGATTCAACTAGCATCGACTCACCATCCAATGTTAGTGGCCACGAAATACCTTCCCCTTTTACAGAAGTCATCTTATCTTTTCCCGGAGTTGTCATAAATTATCCTAATCCGCATGTCACATCTTTTTAATTTCCCTAACATCCTTGAGTGTTTTCAGAGGCAGGGGAGCAAGTAAGTTGCAGAGTGATGAAGAGAAATCTTATATTTTCAATCCATAGGCATCCTTAACTTTATCAAATCGAGGGAGATGGTTTCAACCTATTGAATCAATAAAGCAAGAACAGTAAGTCGAAGGGAACTTAGTCCTTCAATTTCGATCAATACTTGGATTTTTATGTATAATTTACTTTCTTTTCATTAAAATAGTTTCAAACTTTGTACTTTAAATGATCCTTACCTTTTTCATATTTGATTACACATTGGTTTCAGGTATTACATTATTTATGAGATTTTCGTCCCACCAGGCATAAGTTGTACAAGGAAGATCTCTCACCTTTCCCTTTCCAAGAGAATCAGAGGGAGGGATAGTTTTGCTTCTTGAAATGACCATACTAGCAATGTTACAAGCTTCCTCAGTAAACCTCATTTGTGACTCTTTCATAATTTGTCAGTCACATGCCCTGTCGCGACTTTTTCTCTGTCTAAAATCAAGCAAAGAGAAGAATGCAAAGTTGGTTGTATATTCAAGATTGATTTATTGTAATTGTACTTATACGTCTATGTGTATCCCTTTAATAAAAGTGAGCTCATGAACTATTTACATATAACCAAAATTGGACTGAATACAAGTGTGCATTGAATTCCATAAATAGTTCATGTCTATGTTCTTTCAAACATCCTGCATCGTAAAAATAAATGTTGAAATGTTAGAAAATATATGTATTTAAGTGAGTCACGGATGATCAGCATAACCGGGTATGGAGACACCACGGAATCATTAGCAACCTGATAAAATAGAGGCTACCCTATCTACATCTGAAAGTATCAAAATCCTTGTGCAAGGACCGATTCCAAGGGGTTTACCGGGTCGCCTCAAGATTACTCACCATTTGTATTCCCTTCTAGGGGATACCAAGCTGTGGGCAAGCGATTTTGATACTCACCTTCCTTAGTTAGATCTGTTTGAAGTGCTTGACAGTCAAAGACTCCGTGAAAACACTTGTTGAAACATACACTTTCAAAGCTTTGTCAGAGTCAGTTGCCTTTGTTTGTATCTCGCAGGGTTGCTTTGTCCCTTGCGGAGATTGCTTTGACTTTAAACCTTTGCCATTGGAAACCTTTGCCTCAAAATCAGAAGCCTCCTTTCCAAAGTGATGCCCAGCAAGAACAAACATCCTAAAGCAAAGTTGCCCAAATCCCAAGCCTATCAAGAGCAAAAACTTATCAAGAAGAACACCAAGAGCTATCAAGCCATTATCCAAGCAAACCAAGCAGAAGAGAAGTCCCAAACCAGACTTGAGAACATTGCCCATAACGCCCGCATCAAACAGTTCACCTTCCGTTTCCGAGTTAACCATCACTTTGTCAACCTTGAGCCAGAAGATTAGCCAATTCCTTATTCATGTCTTGTTCCATCTTCAGATCTTGAAATCTTGTCTCAACAGCCTTGCATCTTAGTTTCATCCTAGTTTCACCCTTTGCATCAGCATCAAAACCTTAGTTGCATTTCAAAACATCATAAAGTTGCATTTGCATTCATCTTCCTACCAGCATTCTAGAATCAGTCCTTGTCATTTGCACTTGCATCATCCTTCTAGAGCATTGTCCCTTCACCCTTCAAAACCTTTTCCACCAGCATCCCCCCATCAGCTTTCCATATCTTTTCAGCAAATCCATCATCCTTGTTCCAAATCCAGAGATCCACCAACACTTAGTGTTCTACCTTTTTGAGTTGTTCCTATCCCATATCCAAGATCAGAGACCATCATCCTCTTTTTTGGCACAACGTGTTCTCATAAAGAAACCAAACCTTGTCCTTGCATAGCCATCATCTCGAGCAAGAGATTGGAGTGCATTGATAAGAAACTTGTTGACCGAAGATCATCAGTCTATCTTAGGTTGACCCCATCATATCTCTGATCCTCCATTTGGGAAAAATAGTAGCTCATTTGTTGACCACTCAGTAATCTTTTACCAACTTTCCACCAGCAACCTATCTTTCCTCCACCGTCTTGATCCATATCAGTTCCATCCAACTTCCATCATCGCCATCTTGATCCATCCTTGCATTGCATCCTAGAAAGTCATCATCTTTAGAAGTTCATCAACTTTGCATCCATCAACATCTTTTAGCCAAACATCTTGCATACATTTAGCACTTGCATCTCCATGCCTGTTGAGACCAGATCTCGGAAAAGAAGAAGCATGAATCCTTATCCACCAACAACCTCATCCGATCCCAAACTTTTCACCAACGCCATGATGACCTACAACCCCCAGATCCAAGCCAGTAACCCATGTGAAGATCCAAACATCCCTTCATCCCCCTTGGCAAACCAAGCATTTATAAATCCTCCAGAAAGCCCACCAGCGACCAATGCCCTTGTACCACAACATCAGCAGAGCACGTTTGTTCACTACCTGCCAGAAAGTACCTCCATCCCACCATCTCTCTATCCACGCATCCCCATCAAAACAATCCAAGTTCCAGCACAAGCATATTCTCCGTTCCCCGATCCTATCATGCAAACATCCCAAGAGCTTTCCACCATTCCCCTTTTCTTACAAGGAAGCCTCACCAGTCCTGTAACACAAGCTGCAGCACCATCCGCTCCATCTCATACCCCTTTTGCTTCATCATCTACTATGGCTGCCCAAGCCCAAATCCAACACTTAACCCAAAGTCAGCTTCCACCTCTCACACAAGCTTTTACACCACCACCATCCACAAGTCAAGCAACATCTTTCACCATCAAAGGAGCACCGCCACCCTTCACCCCCCAAGCACCTATACCTTCTTCTTTGGGGTTAGCGCAATCGCTCCCCATTCCAACCTCATCTTTCTCTTGGGTGTTTCCTTCATTTTCCTCTTCACAAGCATCCACTCAACCACAACCTCAACAAGCTCCTTTCTCCCAACCATCATTCGTGTCTCAAGCTCCCGTTGCTCCTACCATTCCATCATCCGCTGCAGTGCACCCTAACACAAGCTCTCAGTGGGGCCTTACACAAGAAGAAATGAAGGCATGGGGGATCCCTTCTCAATCCCCTACATCTATGGTTGCAAGTCAACAAACTGCCTTCGCCCAAGCAGCACAGCAGCAATTACCCCAAACACCGCCGGCTTCAAGCTATTCATCCCAAATCCCAAATACCTTCCAGCAAGTTCCACCACTTCAACAGCCAACTTTCCCCAGCTATCTTACCCCATCACCCTTTGCTTCTAGCTTCCCCACATTTGTTCCACCTCTAAACAACGCAGGCATGCACCCAGCTTATATCAGCCAAAACCAAAGCCAACCTCAACAACTACCACCATCATACCCGCAAGCAGCATCATTCCAACAGCCTCCCCCACAGCAACCACATGTCCCCTTTCAGAAAACACCCATCATTCCTCCACAACAGCAAGTCCCTTGCTATCAGCCTCAGCAACAAATTCCTATCATCCCCCAGCAACAACAAGTTCCCACCCATCAGTTACAACAACAAGTTCCAAATGACCACTATCAGCAAGCAGTCCCACAACAACCGCCAGTTCAACAACAGCAAGTAGCCCAACAACATCAAGAGGTCTCATATCATTTACCACAATATCCCCCTATGCCACACCAGCAATATCCCCAACAACCATTGCCCCAAAATCAGTTCCAACCTATTTATCCACAGCAAACGCCATATCTAGTTCCACAGCCTCCATCGCAAGCAGAAGTTCCAGTTCCCTCGCCACTCAATGCTGAGTGGGAAGCAATGAAAAATGCTCTAAAAGAGCTACAAAGTGGAACAGAGAATAAAACATACAAGTTCGAAGAGGTGTGCTCATATCCCTTCGATCGGTCCATAGCAACTATCCCTTTCCCCAAGCATTTTGAGATGCCCAAGTTCGATAAGTATCGGGGGAAAGGAGATCCAGTAAACCATATCAAAGAGTTCTACATGGCGTGCCAAGAAGTAGCTTACAGTGATAACTATCTCCTGCGCCTGTTTCCCAAAAGCTTGGGAGGAACTGCTGTTGAGTGGTTTTACAAAATACCACATGGGACAATAAACACCTTTGCTGAACTCTCTGAGAAGTTCATCACACACTATGCCCATAATGTGGAGAATGAGTTGTCCTTGCTAGACCTATGCAACTCAAAGCAGAAAGACGGAGAAAGCCTTGCAGAATACTTGCAAAGATGGCAAAATCTTACAACCAGGTTATCATATCAGCCGCCAGAGAAGCATCTAACAAAGATCTTCATTGATAACCTGCATCCAAAGCTATCCCATCACATGCGAATGAACTGTCTCCAAACGTACCAAGATATCAAGAGCAAGGGCATAGGCATCGAGAAAGCTCTCCTAGACGAAGGCACTATTCGTCATTTCAAGGATGATTCCAAGAACAAACCCAACAATGATAAATCCCGTTACTGGAATCGTAACAAGAATGTTGTTACAGATGGAGCCACTGACACTAAGAATGTACAATTCATTGTGGCTAGTCCTACACCAGCTCAAACATACCAACCGCCACAAGCGCCCATCTATCAGCAACCACCAGCTCCCGCATATCAAGCACCTATTTATCAGCAGCCTCCTCAAGCTCATCAACCACCTGCGCAACAGTATCAGCAGCAATACCAACAGCAACAGCCAGCACGTCAAGGCAATCCTGTTAACACAGTTAACGTTGCCCCAAGGCAGAACAAACCCAACAATCAGAACAATCCAAAGAGGACTTTCACACCTTTGGGTGAGCCTCTGGATCAGATATTTTATCGGCTAGCCAAGGCAAATATGATCACATATCTGCCCATCCCACAGAAGGATGACAATGCACCAAAGTCTGATTGGTATAAAGAACATGAATACTGTGATTACCATCGTGTGAAGGGGCACACAACATTGAAGTGCATGCGGCTTAAGCACTACATCCAGGATCTCATCGATCGCAAGGAAATCCAGGTCGATGCACCAACTCAAGCTTCACCCAATGCCGGTTTGCAAATATATCAAAATGTGTTCCCTCAACACGATACCGGGAAGAATCAAGCCAATGCCAATCAGCCCCAAAATCATGGCAAAGGCAAGCAAGAAGATCACACAGCGGCCTATATCAACTATGACAAGTATGTCGGATGCATAACTCAAGATGAGCCCATCCAAGATGAGCCCACCATCAATACCATCCACGTCAGAGGGCCAGATCGACAATGTGCTGCAACTACCCGCAGTGGTAGGATAACTGTTGCCGGTGCTCCTCCAAGATCAGCTGCTCCTCCAAGGCCAACATCTACTGCATCCACAGCACAGTCTAACACCAGGCCAGCATCAAATGCACGCGCAACACAGCATAATGCACCAAGAGCACAATACAATATCATAGAGCATCTTGGGAACATGCCAGCCCAAATATCTATCTTGGATTTGCTCCGCACATCACCCATCCATCAGGAGATCCTGGACAAAGCTCTAAAAGAAGGTCATGTCCCCACGGACATTAACACAACTTAGTTTGAAACTCTTGTGGGACACCTATCAGCAGCATGTGCCTTATCCTTCAAGGAATCTGATATACCAGATGTCGCTCCTGACCATACTCTCCCTCTCTGCATTGCCGTCATGGTCAGAGATTTCGCCATCAAACGAGTTCTAGTGGATAATGGCTCAGCCCTCAACTTGTGCACCTTAAAATTCATCAAGAAGATCGGGTTCACGGAGGCTGACATACAACATGAGCAAATCACTATCAAAGCATATGATAACTTGGAGCGTACCTCTGAAGGTACTATGACCTTGCCTATCCAGCTAGGCCCAGCAACGCAAGATACTCTCTGCCACGTTGTTGATCTTGACCTACCGTTCAATATCCTCCTCGGTCGTCCATGGATCCATTCCATTAAGGCCGTACCATCTACTTACCATCAGTGCATCAAGTTTCCACATCAAGGCACTGAGGTTACCATCCACGCTGACCCTAACCCCTTCGCATACTGCCTTGCGATGGAAGCATCTTTCCCTCATTCTACTCATTGTCCTGGAACCGATATTGGTACTTCTATTGCTAGCTCATCCCGATCCCATCGCGATCCAGAAACCATCCTCTCTTCCACCTTATCATCCATCAAGATCAACAACCAGGGTTGTGGCGAATACAGTCTCAGTGATGCATTTGCTGTAGGAGCTCTTCCACGTGATCCACATACACAAGGGCGCCCAAGTTGTCAAAACAAGCCTATTGAAGAGCATCATAAGCTCAAGCAAATTGGAAACATGACTTTTGAGTCTCATGGCAACATCAACAGCAAAGAAATGGATCCAGATATTAACAAATGGTTATACAAAGATCCCCCATCCCGTGACACCCAACTTCTTGAGTACTTCAAAGAGAAATATCCAATCCCCTACAAGAATGTCACAGAACAATATAACTATCAAGGTGGTGGTCTAGGACCACAAGAGGATGGAAATTTGTTTCCTATCATACCATCCCAAAATCCAGAAAAGCAAGGACTTGGCTTTAATACCCCTCGCCTGCTTGAACAAGAGCCCAATACCACAACTGCGGACACTAACATGACCAACGTGAACTTTTCGAATAGCCAGGATGACCTCATGGAAATCGAAGACATCCCCGAAGAGAAAGACATCCGATCCTACGATGATATCTTTGCCGACGACACCCTCCTGGGGACTTCTGTCCTCCAACAACTCTCCATTAACCTCATAGATCTTCCCCTCACAAACCCCGACCTCATAGATTGGGACCAACCAAGCATCGCACACATCGACGAGTTCCAAAGCGCACAAGCACTCCTAGAATTCATGGGGGCATCAGGTCCAGCAAGCAATCAGGATCCAACATCAACCTCTGTCTATCAGCTTCACCCAGAAGGATATTTTGGGGAAGAGGCAAGCTTTAGTCGCAAAAATGAAATAGCAAAAGAACATCATGAGTCTTTATGTGAAAACCCCCTTGGGGCACATTCTGATTCCAAAATAGTAAAAATAAAGGGCGTATCTTCTAGTGAAAACCTGGCAATTCAGGCGCTAGAAGATGAAGCCTTGCCTCTTCCCCCTATCCAAGATTATAGACCAGAGCAGTCGCCGATCATCATAGAGGAAACCAAGCCAATCAACTTGGGAACAGAAGAATGTCCAAAGATTACCTACATTGCAGTCAATCTAACAGAAGGAGAAGAAATGGCTCTCAGTGCCTTGCTCAAGAAGTCCATCATCAACTTTGCATGGTCATACACCCATATGCCTGGGCTTGATCCAAACCTTGTTGTTCATCACCTATCAGTAGATCCAAACGTCAAGCCAGTGAAGCAGAAGCTAAGGAAAATGCATCCAAAGGTAGCATTACTAGTTAAAGCAGAGCTCGAGAAGCTCCTCCAAGCTAAGATCATCAGAGCAATAGACTATTCAGAGTGGATCTCTAACATGGTGCCAGTCACAAAGCCTTCTGGCGACATCAGAATATGCACACATTTCAGGGACTTAAACAAGGCATGTCCTAAGGATGACTTCCCATTGCCAAACATAGACATGCTTGTAGACCTCACAGCGGGTCATGAGATGTTATCATTAATGGATGGATTTTCAGGCTACAACCAGATTCATATAGCGGAAGCAGATCAACATAAAACCGCATTCACAACCCCATGGGGTACCTTCTGCTACAACATGATGCCATTTGGGCTAAAGAATGCAGGGGCCACATATCAGAGAGCAATGACAGCGATCTTCCATGACATGATCCATAAGATCCTTGAGGACTATGTGGATGATATCCTTGCAAAATCCAAAACAAGAGATGAGCACCTCGACATCCTAGAGCGTGTATTTGATCGTCTGAATCATTATGGCTTAAAGTTAAATCCTAAGAAATGTGTCTTTGGTGTTACATCTGGCAAGCTTCTAGGCTTCATCGTCTCTAGACGAGGCATAGAGATCGATCCTAAAAAGGTAAAAGCAATAACAGAGATGCCTCCACCAAGAAATCTCAAACAGCTCAGAAGCCTACAGGGCAAGCTTCAATCAGTATGGCGGTTCATCTCGCAACTAGCGGACAAGTGCCAACCATTCTCACATCTCTTATGCAAAGACACCAACTTCAAGTGGGATCCCATATGTCAAAGAAGCTTTGATAAGCTCAAGGAGTATCTAGCTAATGCTCCAATCCTAGTACCACCGGTTTCAGGATGCCCACTCATCCTTTACATCTCAACAACAGCTACAGCACTAGGGGCACTCCTAGCACAACATGATGATGAAAATAGAGAACGAGCTATCTACTACATCAGTCGCACTCTTGTGGGCTATGAGCTTAACTATTCACCCATGGAGAAAGCATGCCTAGCAGTGGTCTTTGCCACTCAAAAACTTAGACATTACATGCTTAGCCACACAATCAAGCTCATATCAAAGGTGGACCCTCTTAAGTATCTGTTATCAAAGACAACTCTCACAGGCCGTATGGAAAAATGGGTCATGTTACTCAGTGAATTTGACATTCAGTATGTAGATCGCAAAGCAATCAAAGGGCAAGTCATTGCCGATCAACTAGCAGAAGCACCACTGGTGGATGCCTATCCACTAATCATGGAATTCCCCGATGAACATTTATGCATGATTGAAGAGCAGCCCATGTGGAAACTATACTTTGATGGTTCCAACACATCCCATAGCTCTGGCGCAGGAATCCTATTCGTCACACCTCAAGGTGACTATATTCCAAAATCATTCAAATTGGGATTCCCCTGTACCAATAACATTGCAGAATATGAGGCACTCATCTTAGGTCTCAGAACAGCTATCCAATGGAACATCACAGAACTACAAGTCTTTGGAGATTCACAGCTCATTATCAAGCAAGTCCTTGATGAGTATCAGACAAAGGACGACAAATTGCTACCCTACAAGCAACTGGTGGATAAACTGAAAGAGCATTTCCTACATCTACAATTTAATCAGATCCCAAGGCTTCAGAACAAAGCAGCAGATGCAATGGCAACCATCGGATCCTTATTGGAAATACCACGTGACGCAACACAGTATGAATTTCTAGTCGAGCAGCTACATTCACCAGCTTATGAGAGTGCCGATGCAGACATGGTGTGTGTCTTGGTTGGTCCTCAATCCCCATGGTACCACGAAATCCATGCATATCTAAAAAATGGTATCATATCTCCCCATCTCACCAATAACCAACGCCAAAACCTTATTCGCAGAGCTTCCCGCTACACTCTTGTAGCCAACACCCTATATCGTCGCGGGTATCATAATGTCCTATCTAGATGTTTAGATTCAAACGAGGCCGTCCTGGCCTTACAAGAAGTTCACGCTGGAATTTGCGGTGCCCACACGAGTGGCATGGTTCTAGCAAAGCAGCTGCTTAGAGTTGGATATTATTGGCCAACAATGGAACATGATGCGTGTGAATTTGTCAAGAAATGTCTCCCATGTCAACAGCATGCCAATTTGATACATGCACCAGCACAGGATCTACAGCCTATTGCACCACCGTGGCCTTTTTCATGTTGGGGCCTCGACCTCGTTGGCTTGATCACCCCCCTCTCTTCGGATGGACACAAGTATATCATAACAGCCACAGAGTACTTTACTAAATGGGTTGAAGCAATTCCGCTCACCCTAACTACTGGCATCCAAATATCCAAGTTCATCCTCTATCATATCATTTGCCGCTTCGGCATACCATCTACCATTTTCACAGACCATGGCACACCTTTTGAAAACCAGCATGTGGATGATCTATGTGCCAGACTCCACATCCATCACCGTTTTTCCAGTCCATATTTCCCTCAAGGAAATGGCCAAGCTGAGGCAACTAACAAAACTATCTTGAAAATCCTCAAGAAGGTTGTCAATGATTCTGGTCGTGACTGGCACCTCCAAATCAATCCCGCCCTTTGGGCCTACCGCACTTCTTATCGCACTCCCACAGGCACCACCCCATACTCCCTTGTATATGGTGCTGAAGCCGTTCTACCGATCGAGGTTGAGCTCCCATCCTTGCGCGTCTCCATGAAGAACTATACAACTGATGAAGACTATCGTGTGGCCCGGCTCACACAGCTAGATCTACTAGATGAAAAGAGACAGCAAGCTTATGATCATTTGGTGGCATACCAGAATCGACTCAAAAGGAGTTATAACAAAAAGGTCCATCCTAGACAATTCCAAGTCGGTGACATGGTTCTTAAAGAAAATCAGAAGGTCCTAGCAAATAGAGAAAAGAAAGGCAAGTTTGAGCCTACTTGGTTGGGCCCCTATGTTGTCACCACATCCTTCGGCTCCGGTGCCTATCAGCTATCAACACCAGAAGGCGAGCCCTTGAATGATCCTATCAACATCATCCATCTGAAGAGGTTCTATGCCTGAACCTGATCCTGCATATATCAGAAAATCCAAAAACATTCAAAAAAGCAAAAAAAAAGCAAAAAAGCAAAAAAGTAAAAAAAAGAAAAGAGAAAGAGAAAATAATCGTCCAACGGTGAAAACTTGGCAATTCAAGCGCCTTGGACAAGTATGTTGGTGAAAACCTGGTAAACAGGCGCCAACATAGTAAACTGGGCTATTTATCTATTCAGTTGTCCTTTCAGCTACCGTCCTCTTCCTCCATCCATAACAGATCTCCCAGCAGTTCCATCTCCCCTATCCTCCAAGCATTCGGCTTCCATCTTCCTCCAACCCATCTGCAATCCATATCCTATTCCAAAGCTTTGTACCATAGCTTGTACCATATCCTTATCCCTTTTCTGTACAGCGCAATCCTCCCTGTATTTATCCTCCTTGTCTCCGTCCTAGTGAGAGTCCCGCTGAGTGTGATCTTCCTATCCCCAATCCTGAGCTTCTGTACATATCCCTTGTGCATATCGTTCCTCCTTGTTGTACATAACCTTTGTCCGTCCTGCAGCAGCATTTGATCAGGAATATTTTGTCCCATCCCCAGCCTCAGAAAATTTGTAGTCCCACTCGGGCCTTGTGCTTCAGCAACATCAATTGTCGACTTATCTTTGCTCATCCTAATTATTCCTTGAACTTCAGCTTTTGCCAGCGAACAACTACACTTATTCTCTCACCAACCCATGGGTCCTTGAGGATATATCGTTCCTCCTGTCCCACCTAATCTTCCATCCTGGTCCTTGAGGATATATCGTTCCTCCTGTCCAACCTAATCTTCCATCCTGGTCCTTGAGGATATATCGTTCCTCCTGTCCGACCAATCTTCCCACCATCAATCAAACCTAATCTCTCTCCTTGGCAAAGGATGTCTTTTTGGAGTTATCATTTTGATCTTGGATTTTTGTCCTTTGGGTCTTGTTAATCTTTTTGGCTTCTCATTATCCCACCAGGGTCACCACGATTCATTATATCACGGTGTGCTGCGTGTGCGGATAATCTGGGGCAAGGTCTTTTGATCTTTCGCTTCTGCCTGTGAGTCAGTTGTGTGTTTGTGGTTCCTTCAGCATCAGTTCCACCATGTCGCTTCTGTGCTTCATGTGTGATGTTGGGGCAACCCTGTGTGTTTGTTTAGCGTCAGTCCTCGTCAGTCCTCTGCAACGCTGGTGACAAGGCCTCGTGATCCTAGTATCCTTGGCAGGTCTCTAGCATTGCTATATTAAATCTAGGCTGTGCACTCCCGTTTGCACTTGGAGCTATCTGGTCCCTTGCATTTATCATATAGATTAATCTTGCATCTTTGCATACAGCTGCATCTTGCATCTTGCATTTCCATCTCATCTTGCATATCATCCATGTTTGTTCTTAGAAGTGAGGTTATTTATCTCCCCTTTCTTCCTAGGCCTTTCCTTCCTCGTCCCACCGGGCACACTCTGTCCCACTGGGTGCATCTTCCTTGATTTTGTCCCACCGGGGCATGTATCTTTCTTTCTCCTAGTCCACCCAAGCGTCATACCTTCTTCTTCTGATTCTAGCCTCGGCATCTTGTTTTCTTGTCTTTGACGCCATGCCACTTGCGGCATCGTATCAAAGAGGGGCAAAATGTAGACACCGAAAAATCCTTCAGAAAATAAATTATTTTTGTTTTTTTGAAAATCCTTGATGACATCATCATTTATTAATTAATTAATTATTTAATTAATTTATTTATTTTTATGGCATTAAATCCCTCTCTCTTAATTAAAAATATTTAATTAAGGAATCTAGCCTAAAAATGTCATTTGGACATTATCCCTAATTTATTAATTATTTAATTAATAAATTGACCAAAAAACCTCAAAAATAAATTAATTTATTTTTAATTTATTTTTTATCCCAAACTTGGCCAATTTCCTCTAGACCACTAACCTCTTCCAGAATCTTCTAATCCCTTCTTAATTTCGATTAAAAGGCTAATCCCATCTTTTCTAACCCTAATCCCAAGGTTAAATGTTTAATTAAGGTTAAATATTTAATTTTCATATTTATTGAAAATATTTCAATAAATATTCCTAAAACTTAGGCTTTTGGAATGAATAACCTTTTATTCCATGAAACTAAGGAGAAATCTAGACTCTTCTAGAATCTTCTCAAATCCACCCTCTTCACCCATCCTAATCCTTTTCTTTGTCCTAATCTAATCCTAATCCTACCCTTAAACCTTTGTGCAATCCTAACTAAGCTTAAGACTTTCCTAAACCAAAGCAAAGTCTTTCCTTCCAAATATCTCAACCACAAAGCATTTATTGCTTCCCCAAAGTCTTCAAAGCCTCTTAAAGCCCATTCATTGCTCTTACAAGCATTTATTTGGAGAGTTATGAGCTTGGAGCCCCCTTTGTTGACTCCTTTTTGCCCTTCCCTTCATCCACTCACCTTGTGACATGTGTCACCTCCTGATTGGCTGAGAACTAGCACAATCCATGTGCTTCCCTTTTGAATGAATCTTGGCCTCTCTTAAGGATTTCAATCCTGGCCATTCATTCCTCCTACCCCAAGCCTTAGAAATCCTATAAATACCCTCACTTCCTAAGGCAAATCATCTCTCAACTCTCAAACTCAATAGCAAAGTTATAATGCCATTTTCATTCTAGCATAAGCATAAGTTCATCTTTTTTAGATCATTTTCAAGCTTAAATAACATCTAAATTAGCTTAAATGGATTAACATAGATTCATTTCTTGTTTAATCTTAGTTCTTTCATTTAGCTTTGCATATTTGTGTGTTCTTGAGGCCTTTGAGGCAAAATAGGTTCCTCATACCTATTTTGTGTCATTTTGGGTCTTCTTGATCCTCAAATCATCCATTTTGCATGCTCCAAGTGCTTGAGTTTGCACACCCACATCCCTCTATATCTAAGCATATCAAACGGTGCATGGGCGCATCCGTTTTAAGCTTAAACTGAGGTGGCTTTGATTTTAGTTTGCTAACCATTAAATTTGATTTGATAATATGCTATGACGTTTGTTTGTCTTTGGCCTTCAAAACAGGTTTAGGTGCACTCTCAAATCCTAGTCTACAATATGACACTTGAAAGAAGACATATATTTATATAGAAAAACATATAAAAATAAGACAAATTGAACAAAAACTTACCTGTATAAATTTGATTCAACCTAATGTACCATCAACATCCTCTCTTTTCTACAATGCATCTATGATTGCCTCATGCTCTTCCATTGAAAGTATCTATAATATTTTATTAGCAGGTCTCCCTTTGTATCTTTCCAATTTGGTATTTGTTGCCACTATCAAATGGGAATAGTGTGCATAATCTTCTTTTATGATTTGTAGTCTTCAAAAGCTGAGAAACCATTCCTTCTTGTTAGGTATTTGCGTAGCCATGTACTAACTACCACAACAGACCCAATTGGATACTGAAAACCATCATCATCTACTTGATGGCATATCAACTTTTTCTTAGGTTCTACACATCAAGCTAACCAATACTATGTTTGCTCTTCATTATCCTCTAAAAAAAATTAAGTACATGTAGAAATAAAACTTGTTTAAAGATTTATAATTCAAATATAATCATAAATTATATGACATACACATGTAACTAATATAATTTAATAGTGCATTTTCTATTAGTTGAATATAAAAGTTACATATTCACAAAAAAGGGGCCAGGGGACATAAAAATCACCCTGCGAGAGTCCACACGGAAAACGCTGGAAATAGCAACTAGAAACTATTCATAAAAAAAAAAAGCATAAAGCCATCAAGTTGCAAGAGCAGTGCCAGCAGATGGAGGAGGATCTCTATCATCAGAACCCCAAACATCATTGGGATTGACAGGAGGGTCGGGAATCGACCAATAATCATCTTCAACAATTTTATCTTTCCCCTCTGCCCAAGGCGGATAATAAATAGCCAGAGCCAGGCAGGGGAACTTGGAGGAGGTGGTCGAAGGCCAATCGGAGCCACAGCGAACAGCAGGAGCATCAGGAGGGGAAAACTGAGCTGGAGCCGGAGACTACCCAGAGGTATGGCGAAGCGGAGAGGCCGAGCGGCACCGCCGACCTCTGTAATGATGTAAGGTCTCAAACTTATTTCTGTCACCAATCATGTGATGTGAACAGCCACTATCAATAATCCATTTATCATTATTGTTCACATAGGATATCGATGCAATTTTCTCATCCTCATCAGATTCATCTTTCATTGCAACATAGACTACCTCAATTTCAAAATCATCACTATCAGTGTTAGTCTCTTTTTCAGCAATGTAACAAGATTTTTTACCTTTTCCTTTGTAGTCTTTGTTCCATCGGTAGCTTTTGTCTTCTTTTCTGTCTTTGTGTTTGCTTTTCCTTTCATCATCTTTATCCTTCCTGTCAGGACATCTAGAATCTATATGACCAACTTTATTACATGCAAAACATATAATAGGGAGTTTACCTTTATACTTTCCTTTACCCCTTCTCAGTCTTCTAGCCATAAGAGCTTCTAGATCTTTTAGGTCTTCATCAGAAGTGTCAGTGACACTTTCACTATCACTTTCACTTTCACTGATGGATCTTTCTTTTTCTTTCTTTGGCTTATTCAGAACTAGTTGTGACTTAAAAGCAGATTCAACATTTCCAATGCTTCCAACAGTGAAGTTATCATAGTTAGAGAGTTCAAAAGTAGTCAGCTTACCAACCAAACTTTCCAAAGTAAGCACATTAGTAGAGTTACATCTAGATTCCTGAATAGCTGAGATCTTAATAGCATATATAGGATGCAGGGTTCTTAGTACTTTCCCAATTATAGTTTCATCATCAATAGCCCCATTTGCTCCTCTAATAGCATTCACAACTTCTTTTATTCTACCACAATATTGTGCAATTTTTTCACCTTCTTGCATTCTCATTTCATCAAACTTACCTCTAAGACTCCCGGCCTTTGCTTTCAGCGCATTCAAGTCACCACCATAGATCCTTGCAAGAGTGTCCCACAAATCTTTTGCAGTTGTGCAATCCTTAATGTCCTCAAATTCTAGATAGCTTAGGGCAAATGCAATTTCTAGCATTGCCTGATTATGTTCTTGCTTAGCTCTTATTTCTTCAGTAGTCAAAGGTGCGATAGGTGAGACATAACTATTTTCAATGTAGTACTTTGCAGAGTCACCAATACCAGCCAAATGCAGCTTCATCAAGCTTTTCCATGTGGGGAAGTTTTCCTTGTTCAGCTTCGATACCTCCTTCTTATACATCCTGATCATTTGCTTCAAGCCCCTTTAAACTTGATTTATGTCAACACTAATAATAAGCAACAAAGCTTTGATACCAATTGTTAATATGATTTAGAACAATAGAGAGGGGGGGTGAATCAATTGTTCTCAGGTCCTGATGTATAAAATAATTTCAAAAACTTATCCTTAAATCAGATCCAATAACCAAAACAAACTCGGTCATCACTGATTCAATAATAGAAACATACAACAATGCAATCCACTACCCAACTGTAACTTAACTTGCAAAACATAGTAATGTTCAAACCAAAACATTCACACAAGTATTAACACTAGGATTTATAGTAGAAAACATGCTACTATTATTTTCACTCTCCTGAAGTGAGCTCGGTAAAAAGCCAACCCTATCAAAGGTTACAATACACACTGTCAAGTGTGACCCAGTTATAAGATTTCAATCACCCTGTTAAAAGTGAGCCTAGCCATAGGACTTACATACACTCCATTAGAATGCAACCTTGTTCAAAGGATTTAACATATGACTATTAGGTTAACCTCTGTTAAAAGGATTTTGACTGTTACAATGGTTAGAAAGCAGCAACAGTATTATCTGAAAAATATACAACTCACTTTGCAAATATCAGATCTGATTCTGTACACTAATGTTAGTTTACTAACTTTGAAACTTTTCCATTTCCATCTCTGATTTGCTCGGAACTTTTCTTCAAGCAATCACCACAATTCTCCTTCAGCCTTTTCTGCTTATTCAGTCAATAAAACTTTCCTCTTCCAACATTCTCTGTTCTCCATGTACATTCATATCCAAATGCTCAGGTTCCCTTATATTTTTCTCAATTAGGTTAACTCATCTTTTGCTACTCAATCTCATTCGTAGATCTTAGGGTTAGGTCAGATTCATTGAATCTACCCGCTTCATGTTCTTCGGCTCCTTTTCTAGAATCGTCTCAAATCTCTTAAAGATTTACAATAAAATGTTTTACCTGGTGCATTTAATGCTTCCAAACAATCAATAAATAAAGTCAACACGTTTTACATAATCCAAGAATTCAACAATGTCGGCTCCAAAATTAAATTCTCTTCAAATATAAAATTGCTGATGCTCGGTCAATACTGTGATTGTCCACTCGGTCTTCATGTAGAAAGCTTGGTCATTACTAAAACTATTTCCTCGGCTTACACTATCTTCCTCGGCAATTTACTGATGCTCGGTCGACACTATAATTTTTCTCGGCATATACCAACTCGGTCGACACTAACATCACTCGGCTTAAACATGATTTTTCCATTCTTTGCTTGGTTAAGCCTACCAGTTTAGTCTTCAGTCTTACTAAGATAAACAATACATTATCTCATCATAGTGCAACATAGTCAAGTACACTTTGTAGTATCAAGATAACTCAACCTTTCCCTAGGTGCTATTGTTACCAACCTTGATTAGCCCCTCAGCAACACTCAAATAGATATAGTACTTTCCTAAGTAGCAACAGTCTTACCAGTTAAGGTTTGACATCAATCACAATACAGCAATTGTTTCAATTGCAGTTTCCAACAACTATAACCCTAACTGTATTACAAACTATGATTCTTATTCTAACTCTAATACCTACATCACATCACTAATCTAATCCTAATTGTAATACTAAATATGATACTAATCCTAACTCTAAACCTTACATGCCATCTCTCATCACATCCATATTGAAACCCTAATTCTCACCCTGATCCTAACCTTGTATCTAATCCTAATCAATGTTATTATAAAACTATACCAAAACCTTACCCTAACCAATTACTCCAACCATAGTACTAAATCTCATACTAACTATTATATTTAATAGAAACTCTAGCACCTATATCACATCAATAACCATGTCCCTAATCTTACTCTAACGCTCAAGAAAATATTAACCTTAACCATAACACTACGTCTGATTTTTAAAACTAACTGTAAACCTTACATCCTAACCCTTCACACAATATTAAACTAATCCTAACCCTAACCCTAACTCTACACGTAACCATTATAATAATAACATACCTAACTCTAAACCATCTTCCCCAACCCTAACTGTACTAGGTGTCTACTAAAACTTTTACTGTAACCTTATCCCTAACCCTAACTATACTACTAATTATGATACTAATCCTACTTGTACAATGTACATCCCATTGTTATATGCATTCCTTATCTTACTCTAATGCTCACCTTAAGATTAACCCTAACCTTAACTTTAACCACTAACCCTAGTCATAACCCTAAATATAACACTAACTAAATTATATTAATCATAACCCTAATAAGAGTTAACTAAAACTCTAAGTCAAAATGTAATCCTAACTTGTACTGTATTACCAGTTGTGATACTAACCCTAACTCTTAAACCTATATTACATCGCTAACTATGTCCATAGTTTTACCCTCAAACTCACCCTATAATTAACCATAATGCTAACACTATGTATGATTTAACTGTTATTATTAATTGTATGTCCTAACACTCCCTATGATCTTAAACTAACCCTAACCCTAACCCTAACCCTACACATAACACTACCCTATCAAGAAGAGTCCAATATGAACCCGAACCGTAATCCTACATGTAACACTATCTATGATACTAATCCTAAGTCTAAAACCTACATCATAGCCCTAACCACACCATACACCTTAACATAATATTCTCTCTAATCTTGTCCCTAACCCCACTCCTCACCATTTGTCTACCCTTAAAGATGTTGACATATTACTATTCGTAACTCTAAACATTACACCCTGAAACCAAACCTAATTTGACCATTTACCATATTCGTCATACTTACCTTAACCCATATTCTATTTAAACCTAATACTAATTTGAACTCAATACTCTACATCCCATTAATAATCTTACGATACCCTTGACAATATTACTAACCGTAATCGTAACTCTAGCCCCTTACCCTAATCTTTACCTTTAATGTTACACTAAATATGATAATAATTGTAACTATAAACAAAACATCCTATCCCTAACCATGACCTTAATCTCACCCTACTCGTAACTCTGACCCCTCACCCTAACCCTAACCCTAAGCTTAAATCTAATTGTTGTTGTTAACATTATACTAATCGTAATTTTAAATTGTTCAAATTAACTGTAACCATGTCCCCACCATTGATCCTAGGTTAAATGCTAAGGTTAAATGTGATATTAGCCCTATTTCTAACTATAACCCTAACAATACCTTTAAGCTTACTCGTAACTCTTTAACCCTAACTCTAAATCTAACAATAACATTTTTTCTACCCTTAACCGTTAACATATTACTATTCGTAACTCTAAAAAATACACCCTAGTTCACCAAACCTAATTTGATCGTTCATCCTATTCATCATGTACTAACCTTCACCTATATTCTAAACCTTATACTAATCGAAACTCTAATTGTAACCCTGACCATATTACTAATCCAGACTCTAATTATAATCATTAACATATAATACTACTCCAAAGTTTAAACCATTCATCCTAATCCTAACCATAACCCTGCCATTCACCCTAGGTAAAATGCTAAAGTTAACTGTTATACTAACAATCATTGTAGCCATAACCAAGTAATAATAACCTTAACACTAAACCTAACATTTAGCCTAACTACTACCCTAACACTAACCTTAACCATAACAATAGCACTAACCTTAACCATAACAATAGCACTAACCTTAACTATAATAGGAGCACTAACCCTATCAATAACCTTAATTGTAACAATATCGCTAATGTTAATAGTAACAGTAGCACTAATCCTAACCATAATAGTAGAACTAACCATAACAGTAACACTAACCGTAATAATAACCCTTACGCCATCTATTTTAAAAATAATATATAAGTATAATAAAAATTAGAAATTTTAAATTACTATTTCAAAGTACTCAAATTAAGGTTGAAATTATTGTTAGCCTGGTCTAATTAAGGTTCAATTTAGATTAAGTTAATATATCGATTAAAGTTAGGACTCAATTAGGGTAAGAGTTAACATAATGATTAAACATTTTAAGTTTTTTAAGTTTTAAATACAAATTTAATTAGATACAATTACTATTTAATTAAGTTTAGGGTTAGATTTTAATTAGATATATGATTATGATAAGGATTATTAAGGGTAAGGATGTAATTAGAATTAGGCCTAGAGTTAGGAATATGGTAAGTTCTTCTTAGCTTCCAAAAATATTAGGATTCAAATTTAGTTTAGGGATCTTTAATTTAACTAAACTAAATTATAATATTATCTTTTACCACTACCTCGGAAACCCTATTTCTACCTTAAACCATAGCCCTATCCTTATTGCAATCTCAATCCTTAATCCTAGGCATGATTAATCTTTCACGTACTTCCAAAATCTACTCCAACCTAAGATTAAAAAAAATAAGGTCACTTGATAAATTAAAACCTAAACCTTACACTAAACCAAATTGAACAACAACCCTAATTTTAAAACTAATTGAACCTTAGCATCCATCAAATACAAACAACTTGACCCTAATCCTAAATTATATTATTAAGATTGAGATACACAAGCATGTGCACACACATGAAGCATAACCCTAATCTTAAATGATATTATCAAATTTAATATATCTACATATATGAGTCCTAACTGTAACTCCAATCTAACCTAACTTGAAACCTAACCCTCAACTTAAACCTAACCCTAATATAATTAATTAATTATCCTAATTATAGCCCTAATTTAACTCTAATCCTACCCCTAAGTATAATTAAACCCTAACAATAAACAAAATATAACCATAATCAAACTTAAACTTTAAAATTAACTTTGAAACCCTAATTGTAACTCAAATATTTCCCTCTAATTTACACCCCAAGCCTAACTGAACCATAACTATAATCCTAATTATCCTTCAACCATGCCATTTATTGAACTAATCTATCCCTATTTGAATCCTAACCATAATTTAACCATAGCTATACCCATATTATCAACCCCAACCCTAACATTCACGCTCAACAAACCCTAATATGAACCCTAACAAAAGAATAATATGAACCCTAACCAAAGCATAGTTAGAACCATATCCTTAGTCCTAACCTTAATCATAATTCTAACACTAACCACAATTCAAACCATCACCCTAATAATACCTAACCATAACCCTAATCCTAACCCTATTCCTAACCATCATGTATACCCTAATTCCTAAACTAACCATAAACTATATACCTAACTATAATCCTAATTGATAAATATTAATTGTAACCTTATTCATAAATATTAGACCCTATATCATGAATTACCCTAACCCTAACCATAATACTAACCATGATGTAAAACCATATCCTAACCCTAATCAAAATGCCAACTCTAACCAATATACTAATGATGATCTAAACCCTCACTCTAACCATATCCTAAACCTAACTCTAGACCTAAATGTTAAACCCTAATCCTAACATGAACCCTAAATATAACCATAACCTTTACCACATTGTAAACTTAAAACTTTATCCTAATATGAACCCTAATACTAACAATGATCTAAATCCTAGCCCTAAACTGTAACCATAATCCTAATTATAACCCTAGCCCTAACCCTAACCCAAAATTGAATCCCTAACACTAAACATTATGTAAACATTAGCAATGACCATAATTATAACTAAAATACTAAACTCTAACCTAAACCATTATACTAACTGTAATCCTAACCCTTACCCTCACACTAAGTGTAATCATAATTTTAACTATTTTTCTAACCTAAGAATGATGCTAAACCTAGCTATACCACTAACCTAAACCTTAACCATGATGTAAACGGCAACCCTAAACCCTAACCCTGATCCCCACTATATTCATAACCTAAACCTTAAACCTAACCCTAATACTAAACCATAACCCTAATTATTTCTCTAACCTAAGAATGATGCCAAACCCAACTTTATCACTAATCCAAAACCTAACCCAAACCCTTAGCAAGATGTAAATGCTAATCCTGACTCTAAACCCTAACCCTAATCCTATTACTTACACTAGTCATATCCCAAACCATAAAACTAACTTTATCATTAATCCAAAACCTATTCCTAACCCCAACCATGATGTAAACCCTAACCTTGCCTAAACCCTAACTGTAAACATTATCCTAACCCTTACTCTAGCCTTAACCCTAAATCAAGCCCTAAGTAAAACCTAATCTAAATACTAACCTTAATTATAATTTTAACCCTAAACCTAACCCTAAAAAATTCTAACCTAAACCATAACCTAATAATAATTATAATACTAACCCTAACTATATCCAAAACCCTAACCCTAATCATATTCCCAAAAATAATCCTAAACCCTAACTCTAACCGTACCCCAAACCCTAACCCCACACTTATCCTAATGTGAACCCTATCTAAAACCTAATGTGAACACTCATCTTGATCATAGTTTTAATGCCAACCTTAATTATATTTTCAACCTAAACCTAACCTAATAATAATTATAATCATCACCCTAACCGTACCCAAAACCTTAACCCTAACCCTAACCATGATTCAAACCCTAATCCTAAAACATAATCTCAAAACTAATCCTAAACCCTAACTCTAACCATAATCCAAACCCAAACCCTTAACCAAATTAAACCCACCTCTAGCCTTAATAGTGATGTAAACCTTGATTATAACCATATTCCTAACCTTAACCCTGAAAATAATCTTAATTTTAAATCCATCAATAAGATATACCCTAACCTTAACCATGATGTAAAGTCTAACCCTCACCTTAATCCTAACCATAAGCCTAAACCCTAACCCTAACCATAATCATATTCATTAAATGCTAAACCCTAATCATAAATGCTAAAAAGTAATCATAAATGGTAAACCATAAACCTAATGCTATACCTAACCACGATATAAATGCTAATTCTAACACTACTTATATTAATTTATTCTACATATAACACTAAACCCTAACCCTAATATTACCCTTAACCATAAGTCTAAACCCTAGCCTTAACCAAAATCATAAACCTAAACTAAACCCTAACCCTAACCCAAACCATAACCCTGACCAAATCTTAATCTTTACCCTTAACCTAATTATAATTCTAATCCCAACCCTAATAGTAATTTCCCATCCTTTTCCTTAACATTGACTAAAATGCTTTTCCTAATCTAAAACCTATTATATTTATAATTCAAACCCTAACCCTAACCCTTACCCTAACCATAATTATACTCCTAACCATCACCATAAACCCAACTTTAATAGTAAACCCTAATCCTAATGCTAACCCTAGCCATGATATGTTCAAATAAGATATGTTCATTAATAAAAAGACACTAGACAAAAATAAATGTATATTTTAAAAATAAATAAATAAAATGACAGTGATTAAATTTAATTAACATCCATTAAACATAAAATTTAAAATAAACTAATACATTATTCCTCTGATATCTAAAAGAGACATGAAATAAAATTGATTGCAAATTTTAACAAGTGCCACGTAGTGGCTAGTACTTGCCTTAGTTATGTAATTAATTATATTTTAATTCAATTATAGATAAGATTATAGTTAAATAAGAAATATAATTAATTTTGATTTTGATTTATATGTGAAATAATTTATTTTGACCTTTTTAACTTTGTCATCATTGTAATTTTAATCTCAAATGTCTATCTAATTTAAATTTTAATAAATTTGTTAGAATTATAAATATATTTTAATTAGTTATAAAAATATATAATTTAGATTGATAGCCATCAAAAATAGAATGACATATATTAATTTTCATTGATCTCATCAACTAATTAAAATTTCTTATAATTATTGTAAACCTTAATATTACAATATCATCCATTAACATCAAAAAATATATATTTACTTTAATTATATATATATATATATATATATATATATATATATATATATATATATATATATATATATATATATATATATATATATATATATATATATATATATATATATATATATATATATATATATATATATATATATATATATATATATATATATATATATATATATATATATATATATATAATTAAATAAATAATATAATTGACATAATGTCATACATTTGATATTAAAATGTAAAAATAATAATATTAATTTGATATTAACTATTATTTATAATGATTCAAAATTATAATAATAAAATTTATAATTATTTTATAAAAATAAAAATAAAAATAAATACAATACAATATAATAGTATGTGGAATATTTGGTAAAAATAAGTGGTCAAGTAATATGAGAAAAAATTGTTCATATTTTGCATTCATTCTTGAAAATCCATGTATAACACCTCAAATCTATTAACCAATCATAATGATGAATAATATTTTTTGGAATTTAAAAACATAAATAACATACAAGTAGGACTTTTAAATAAAAAATAAATTTGAAAAATATAAAAAAGCTTATTTATAATTGGTTCAAAAATTCATTACAATAGTACTATGTCTTGCGGACAAGTACTAATAATACAAAATATTGTTAGTGGTTAATTATTCAATAGAAGTCCAAAGTAGACCATCGGTTGTCCAAAGATTAAAAGTAAGGTGAGATTACAATTTTGTTCATACCAACTTTCCTCCTATTTTCCAGATTGGACACTGGGAAGCGCTCATGACGTCATAGTATGCTATACAATTCATTGTCTCCAAGACAAAATTTCCACTACTCTAATCTGTCCGAAACTAAATTTCCACACTTTTTTTTGAAAGAAAATTTTTATTTTTGTTCTGGTTCTATTTTCTGGACTTTTTGTTTGTTTGCTAGCAGACTGTTTTCCTTAATAAAAAATAGTCCGAAAGAAAAATTGTATACTAAATTTCCACATTTTTTTTGGTTGACTAGACTTATGTGAAGATAGTGGGAGAACAACTTTTTTAATCTACCTTTCCTCTCTTTTCCACACTTTTCTTTCGCGTGTGAGAAAAGCCTTTTATAACATCATTCTTCACTCTGCAAATAAAAAGACAAAAGACTTTGACTTGAAAGATTCCATCTGCGTTGATGATAGATTCAAAGTGGTCTTAACCCAATGGCACTAGGGAAACAATATAATTCCTTGGCTAGCTCATCAAACTTTAGAGAAGAGTACTTATAAGAGACCCCTACAACAAAAGAAGAAAAGAAAAATCATTTTACTTATTCTATTATTCGAGTTAGGATTTTTTCTACAAATTATATTGTATTTATAAATATTTAAAATTTATTAAAATATTATATTTTCTTAATTGTTTTAATTCTTCTACAAAAATTAATAAAATACATTCAATTTTTAAAACGAATGAAGGGAAATTCTATGAGAAGTATTTTGACAAACACATAAAGTTTGATAGAAATAGTAACAATATAGAAAAACAACAAAAAAAAGTATATAGTAGATTTGTCTATGTAAAGGAAATTAATGAGAATAAAAAAATATACAAGAAAAACAACATAATTGTTTAAGCAAATTGTTTAGATATGTGGTTATAAAGCAAGAATATAAGATTTTTATTAGAAAAGTAAATATATTTTTTGTTATGTTAAAATTAATTATAAATTTCTTTTAACACAATTAAAAAAATAATAATTTGAAAATTTTATTTTTTAAAAAAATCTACTTACTTGAATGAGAAAAATCTACATTGATCAATAAGATGAATTGTAATAGCAATATCACAATTTTATTTTTAATAAAAATCTAAAATCTGTAAGAAAAAGAATCTCATGTAATAATACATATATTACAAGTGCTTTCAATTTTGTTTAAAAACAAAGTTTTCTCTTAAAAAGCACAAATGTAAAGAAATACATATGTTAATTATAATGTCTGATATTAATGATAGCTTTATAAAAATCTTTGTTGAAATCTAATATTTTAATAACCACCGTACATTTACAAACTAAAAACCTTCCCATAACAAGAATTAGAAACAACCGGCAAGCACAAACGCCAAGGAATCGTAGAAAAAGATTGGATTGATTTATGCCAAGGAAAACAAGCAAATCATCTTTATCCCACACACTTCAAACATGTGTGGAAATAAGCATGACTTTGGTGAACGTCACAAACATACAATCATGGAAAATTTGAAATCAGCTTAGTTTACCATTATTTCCCCCCACTTTCGCCCACAGGAGAGACACAATTATAAATCAGCTTAGTTTACCATTATTTTCACAAAGAGCAAAGTAGTGTTGTGAAATCTGCAATGAAGATGGCGATGATGGTGTTGTTGTTGTTTGTAATTTTGATGAAAGGAATGCCTTGTTCATCTGCATGTCATGCAGATGAGAGAAATTATCTGCTAGATTTGAAAGAGGGCCTCAACTTCACTTCCTCTTTCAACACCCTGCAATCGTGGGATTTAACTGCTGCGAGTGGGAAGGAGTGACATGCCACCCAATCACTGCCCACGTCATTTCCTTGGATCTCAGCCCTCAATCCCTTGATGCCTCATGGGATCGTAATCTCCATCTCTGGCCATTCATCTCATGGACGGAACTTCGTGGAGGACTATTCCAACTGCGGCATCTCCAGCGCTTGAACTTCAGTCACAATGCCTTCTTCCCTTCTCTTGCCATCCCTTCTCAATTTTACAAGCTCAGCAATTTGAGGTATTTAAGCTTGTACGACTCTAACTTTATTGGCCAAATTCCAAACGAGATCGGTAATCTGTCCACCTTAACATATCTTGATCTGTATTTTAATTATTTGAATGGCTCCATTCCATTATCTTTAGGGAATCCGTCAAAGCTCACACACCTTGATCTCTCTAAAAATTATTTGAGTGGCACCATCCCAACATCTTTGGGTAATCTATCAAAGCTCACAAATCTCGACTTGAGTTCTAACTCTTTGAGTGGCCACATCCCAACATCTTTGGGTAATCTATCAAAGCTCACAAATCTCAACTTGAGTTCTAACTCTTTGAATGGCCACATCCCAACATCTTTGGGTAATTTATCAAAGCTCACAAATCTCAACTTGAGTTCTAACTCTTTGAGTGGCCACATCCCAACATCTTTGGGTAATCTATCAAAGCTCACAAATCTCGACTTGAGTTCTAACTCTTTGAATGGCCACATCCCAACATCTTTGGGTAATTTATCAAAGCTCACAAATCTCAACTTGAGTTCTAACTCTTTGAGTGGCCACATCCCAACATCTTTGGGTAATCTATCAAAGCTCACAAATCTTTACTTGAGTTCTAACTCTTTGAGTGGCCACATCCCAACATCTTTGGGTAATCTATCAAAGCTCACAAATCTTGACTTGAGTTCTAACTCTTTGAGTGGCGCCATCCCAACATCTTTGGGTAATCTATCAAAGCTCACAAATCTTTACTTGAGTTATAACTCTTTGAGTGGTGCCATCCCAACATCTTTGGGTAAGCTGTCAAAGCTCACATATCTTGACTTCATTTATAATTCTTTGAGTTACCACATCCCAACATCTTTGGGTAATCTATCAAAGCTGAAAAATCTTTACTTGAGTTATAACTCTTTGAGTGGCGACATCCCAACATCTTTGGGTAAGTTGTCAAAACTCGCATATCTTGGCTTGAGTTATAATTCTTTGAATGGTACAATCCCAACCTTCTTAGATAACCTCACCAAACTCATAGCACTTGATCTTATGAACAACAAACTAGGCAGAACCTACACACTTTTGTTTTTTGATAAAAGCCCTAATAAACAAGGATTATATCTTTCAAACAATATGTTGACTATAAAAGTCATTGCCCCTTATATTCCCAATTTTCAACTTGAATACATATATTTGGGATCTTGTAATATACAAGGGGAATACTCCTTACACTCACTATATCTGTCTCAAAACTCTCTTAGTGGAAATATTTTTGATTGGCTATGGGATTCTATGCCCCTTTCTTATCTCAACCTATCTTCTAGGTTGAGATAATTTGTAGGTAATTTCCCCTTTAATCAACTGGGTTTTGAATATAATTATCAAGGAGGCTCAACTATTGATTTGCATAATAATAAGTTTCAAGGAAACATTCCCCTTCCTCTACAAAATGTGAACTTCTTAGATCTTTCAGAGAATCTATTTGATGGACCTATTCCAACAAGAATTGGTAAATATGGACAAGCTCTTGGATTTCTATCATTGGCAAAAAACAATTTGAGTGGTGTCATTCCACGTTCTATCTATGAGTCAAATAATTTGCTTGTTTTAGACTTGTCAAATAACAGGCTTACTGGTAAGATTCCATCCAGTTTAGACCAATGCTCTAGGTTATCCATGTTAAACCTAGAAAATAATAATCTCAAGGGCACAATTCCGAGTATATTTGGAAATATGACTTATCTAGAAACCTTGAAGCTAGGTTTCAATGGCCTAAAAGGAAACATATCATCATCTCTTGGAAATTGCAGTTCCTTGGAAATCTTAGATCTGAGGAATAATAATATTCATGGGGGCATTTCTACTTGGATTAAAAGCTTGCAAAAGCTTCACATCCTAGTATTGAAATCGAATAGATTTGTTGGCCAAATACCCTCAGAATTATCAAAATTGTGAAATCTTTAGATATTGGATATGTCAAGCAACAAATTTTTAGGCATTATTCCAAATGACTTTATGAACTTGAGTTCAATGGCAAATGAGATAGAAAATATAGAAACTCTTGAATTAAATGATACAAATGTTGGTGGTATGATTTATATAGATAGCATAATTATAAAGAACAAAGGAAAAGATATGGAGTATGCAAGAATCCTGAGATTAGTAAAATGCCTTGATCTATCAGACAATAAGTTATCGGGTGTAATACCTTGGGATATTGGATCCCTCAAAGGATTGATAATTCTCAATGTTTCAAAAAACCATTTCAGTGGTGAGATTCAAAAAGCCTTGGGAGGCATGGTACATCTAGAATCACTTGATCTTTCCAAAAATGAATTGGTCAGGATGTTTCCTATTGAGCTGCAAAATCTTACATATTTGAGTTACTTTGATGTTTCTCATAATAACCTGTCAGAAGCGATACCACAAGGAGGACAAATGATGACATTTGATGCCTCATCATTTTCCAACAATTTAAATCTATGCGGCCTACAAATCAATGTGTTGTGCTCAAGAAATCATCCTATTTCTTCCAATAATGATGAAGAAAATAAAGAAATGCTTGAAGAAGATATATGGTGGAATGTGGGAATGGGAATGGGCAATGCACTTGGATTTTCAGTTCTGATTTGGGTGTTGTGTTTCAGCAAATCTTGGAGTGCAAAATGTTGCAGAGTAATGGATGACATTATTGACTGCCTTTTCCAAACATTCAGAAAAAGATTGTATAATACAAGATAAAGATATTCTTCTGATCTTCATCTCCTTTGCATCTATATATTCAACATGAAGACAGAGTAAGTTTAATTCACAAATTTTATTTATACTATTAATGATTTTTCAATTAAATCACAGATTTTCTTTATATTGATAATGCTTGTGTAGAATAGCTTAAAACTACGTTGTACAGATGTGATAAAGCTAATCTTTATGTGTATTCTGCCCATGTTCCAATTGCAAGTCTACAATATCATGGTGGATATATAGATCAGGCACTAACATTCACAAGTGGGGCATGTTTTGGTCCTCAATAAATGCAATTTCCAATTGCTGAAAATAGAAAAGTACACAACAAATTCATTCATACTTTTCTATCATCATCAATCCTATGACCATCAAGTTGCAGAATTACATAGGTACAGAGAACAAACTCAAGTTGTAGAATTACATTGGTACAAAGAACAAACTCAATTAGCTGGAAAAGTTAAAAAAATTGAAATTTCTCAATTAGCTAGAAAAGTTTAAAAATTTGAAATTTCTATTTCAACCTACGTGTTACTTAATTCTAATTTTTCATTTAATTTGTTTTAAAATTTGTGTTACTTAATTCTGATTTTTCATTGTGTTTCTCCATTACCATATTGATTCCACATAATGAATGCTGACATGGATTTGCAAACTTTCACTATACAAAAACAAACTAAAATTTAAGATTTAAGCTTATCATGAAATTTCAAACATTTGATAAACATTATTACTAGTTCTGACCTGTTCTGTTCCGTCAATAAATTATGTTTTTGAAATTTATATCTTAGTGTATAATTGCAAGGCAATGAGTAGAGTGGAAAGAATAAATTATTGAAAATGTAGGATAAATTTCTCATATGCTTTGAAGACTCTATTTATCATCCACTTCAGAGGGCGCTACAGTTCAACCAGAGGTGTGTTTAATTTGAATGAATATGTTCTTTCTTGCCTCCAGCTGAATTATTCCTGACTGTTGAAGTTTAATATGATTTCGGTGTGTACATTTTCTATTCAAATTTCTCAAATTTTTAAGCAAATTTAAAATGGAGTTTTGGAAAATCATGTATTTGTATACGGTACAATGGCCGCTGTACCAAAAATACATGGTACTCACGTTGCATTGGATAATTACTTATTTTGGTTTTGCTTAACAAGAAATTTGTATGAATCTTATTTGTTCTATGACAGTTGAGGCATGAATTAAAGGGTAAAACTAATAGGGCTTAACGAGGGCTTTCTATGGATGTTCAAACTTCAAAGTTTATGAGGCATGAATTAGAGAAAAAATATGTCATCTTCTCCACATTATTATTTGATTGTTAGGAATTCAAATGTGGTTGTTTTGAAAGTGGAAAATATGCAACTGATAAAATTGGCAAATTTTGCTGACAAATTGAACAGGTCTTTGTTGAATGCTTAACATTGTGTAGCCAAGAAAGCAGTTTTTGTGGGGAAAGCACAAAATTTATTTCAGAGCTGATTTGAATGCTAAGGAAGATGGTAATAAGAATAATTCCACTTAGATATTATTTAAACAATAGGTATATCTACCATTTCAGTTATTAGATAGTGGGTTTCCTAGTAAAACGTTAATTATTGTTTGGTTGGCATTAGAGAATTAACAACAGAAAGTATTGTTGATAGAAAGATTGTTGAGAACAAGAGGATGAATTTTGGCCCCATTGTCTTCAATTGCTTACCTGGGCTAGTAATTGCATGGAGCATGTGAAAGGTACATATAACTTATTTTTACACAACTCCAATTTGGAATTTTAGATTTTCATTGACAAAGATGATTTGATTCATCAAAATATGTTACTAAAATTTTTGTCTTAAAATTAAATGAAACAGAGATCTCAATAAATGGGACTCATAAATGATAGAACAAATTCAAAGGAAGAAAAAGAGTAGCCCTTACAATGTTAGTGTCACTGGATGCCCAAGAACACAATATATTGTTTCCAGTCCTCCACTTCAATATGCTTCTAGTCATCTATCTAGAAATTCCTAGCGTTGAGGATATTCCAAGGCAACAAAAATATACTTCAAAATTTTGGTATTGTTTTTTACATGCTCAAATTTATAATGATTATATTCTACTAGAATCATGTATTTATAATATATAGTTTCTTAACCAGCACAACGATTGTTAGAGGTACAACACAAGATCTCATATCAACCAACTTCTTGTGCACTTATGGGATACAATGTTTTGGATTCAACCAGCATTGACTCACCATCCATGTTAGTGGCCACGAAATACCTTCCCCCTTGACAAAATTCATCTTATCTTTTCCCCGAGTGTGTCCAGAGGCAGGGGAGCAAGTAAGTTGCAGAGTGATGAAGAGCAATCTTATATTTCAATCCATAGGCGTCGTTAACTTTCTCAAATGGAGGGAGATGGTTTCAACCTGCTGAATCAATAAAGCAAGAACAGTAAGCCGAAGGGAACTCAGTCCTTCAATTTCGATCAGTACTTGGATTTTTATGTATAATTTACTTTCTTTTCATTAAAATAGTTTCAAATTTTAATTACTTTAAATGATCCTTACCTTTTTCATGTTTGATTGCATATTGGTTTCAGGTATTACATTATTTATGAGATTTTTGTCCCACCGAGCATAAGTTGTACTAGGAAGATCTCCCACCTTTCCCTTTCCAAGAGAATCAGAGAGAGGGACAGTTTTTCTTCTTGAAATGACCATACTAGCAATGTTACAAGCTTCCTTAGTTAACCTCATTTGTGACTCTTTCATAATTTGTCAGTCACATGCCCTGTTGCGAATTTTTGTCTATCTAAAATCAAGCAAAGAGAAGAATGCAAAGTTGGTTGTATATTCAAGATTGATTTATTGTAATTGTACTTATAGGTCTATGTGTTTCCCTTTAATAGAAGTGAGTTTATGAACTGTTTACATTTAATCAAAATTGGACAAATACAAGTGTGCATTAAACTATATAAAAAGTTCATGTCTATGTTTTTTCAAACATCCTACATCATAAAAATAAATGTTGAAATGTTAGAAAATATATGTATTTAAATGTAAAGTTCATTTAAAGTTAATTTTAATTTATTTCAAATCTATTTCTAAATTATAATTTATATGACACTTGAAAGAAGATAGATATTTATATATAAAAATAAGACAGATTGAACAAAAACTTACATGTATAAATTTGATTCAACCTAATGTACCATCAACATCCTTTCTTTTCTACAATGCATCTATGATTGCCTCATGCTCTTCCATTGAAAGTGTCCATAATACTTTATTAGCAAGTCTCCCTTTTTATCTTTCCAATTTGATATTTGTTGCCACTACCAAATGGGAATAGTGCATAATCTTCTTTTATGATTGGTAGTCTTCAAAAGCTGGTAAATCATTCATTCTTGTTAGGTATTTGCATAGCCATGTACCAACTACCACAACAAACCTAATTGGATACTGAAACCATCATCATCTACTTGATGGCATATCAACTTTTTCTTAGGTTCTACACATCGAGCTAACCAATATTGTGTTTTCTCTTCATTATCCTCAAGTGCAACAACAACATACACATGTCCCGCAAAATAAAATTAAGTACATGCACAAATAAAACTTGTTTAAAGATTTATAATTCAAGTATAATCATAAATTATATGACATACACATGTAACTAATATAATTTAAATTTTTATAATAAATTAAATTAAATTACTAGGTTGTATGAGGTCTAAAACATGATCATGATCTTCTAATGCAAAGACATGGTCTAAAACATGATCATGATAAGATTTTCATTTATTATATCATCTTGATCTTGTGTCTCACTAGGTGTTAAGAATTTTTGTTGTCATTCTTCAACCCATTCTGTATTCTCGTATTCTTCCCATTCACCTGCAACACAAAATTGACAAAAACATGGAAGCTCCCTAGTCCATATAGTCCAAGTGTTAGAATTAGAACTCCTAAATGAATGTTATTTAGCCAATTCGTTGATTGTATCACAATCATATCTTGAAAGGATATTCTTTTCTTCAACTAGCCAGAAAAAAAGTTTGATTATAGAGTTTTGACTTGATCTTGTACAAAAACTTATTTTACACCATTCAACAATTGCACGTGCATCTTTAAATTTTGTTTTTTCCTCAAATTTGAGTTTCTCTCTACAAAGGGATCTCTTAACACATGCACCAGCACCATCATGTTCTTCATTCCCGTGTCCAGCGTAAAAAAGACTTCATATATGTTGGATATTTATTTTCTTATGTGTCATAATTAGCCAATAAAACATTGTAGCATACTTGAATTGCCATGTGCAATTATCTGACCATATTAGATGTTTTGTTACATGAATTTCTCTCTCCCTTAAATTTTCATAAAAAGTCTTAAAGAAATATTGGACAAACTCTGATGAGTTTAATTTATTATCACTCATATAGAAATAACTTACTCTCAATATTTTTGATCCTCTTCTATACTATCAGGTGCATGCCTATAGACAATATGAACAAAAATTGTTACTTGCACTGAATTATAATTTATTGTGGTTGGATCCCATCTTGTGGTGCAAGCGTGTAGTTCTCTGCAAAGTCAATGACTGAAAGTATACTACCAATTGGAAATGTATTCTTGCATATGCGAAATTGTCCATCAAGCCATCTAGAATTTTGAAAGTGTTTCACATATTTAGTTACAACCTTACTCTTGAATTCATTCATAAAAGCATGAACACTAAGTTTATTAGTTATTAGATCATACCGTTTTCCAACCTTTCCATCCTTCAATGGATACTCAACAATTGTAAATCTTTGTACAACAACTAATTGCTATCCAAAATCAATTGAAATATTTTCTTGCAAACATTCATCTAATAATGCAAGATTGTCACATACATCACCTACACCAGAAATATATGCATTCAAAAGATAAAATCGCTCATTATGTGGGTTACAAAAAAAACTTGATATAAACTCCTTTACAGTTTGAAGTGGTATATTTATACCACATTCCTGCAACATTTCATTAGTATGCATAGTAGAACGTATAGATCAAAAAATATCATAATGATAATGAAATTGAACATGAGTTTTACAACAATGGGTGATTTTTTACTTGTTAATCCTTACATACCATGATTTACATTTTTCAAAAATCTTTGACTAATACTAATAGTTAACACCTTCTCATCCACAAATTTTTTATAAAATTCAGTTTGAATCATATCCAAAAGGTGTTTTAGGTAAAAGCACAATCACGTGTCACCTTTTAAGCTAACTTATCAACGCAACTAAATTTTAGTATTTCTAACTAAAAATTAATTTTGGTAAAACATATGGTCTAGCTAGATTCATTCTAGCTAAGTTAGATAAGTGCTTTAACTTTTCCAATTGGAAATATCTATTAAATGCATGTTTTATACCACTTTGGGTCTAATTACCATAAAAATAAAACTATTTCAGAAAAGTGGCATTTCAATAACTCCTACTATTTTTAATAATATTTTTAAAAAAATAAAAAAATACCTTTTTGTAGAGATCAGAGTCAAGAATATCCGCATATAGATTTTATAGTGTTTTAATTAGACATAGTTTATTGTAATTAAAAAATATTGCAAGTAGGTATTTTAACTGTCAAGGAGATATTGATTCAGAGAAAGAAAAAAAAAAGTATAACATATTAAATAAATTTGAAAAATATATGGTTCACTAAAGGAGAGAGTCCTCTTTAAGAACATATATTTCTTTTTTTATTGTCATAGATTTGTTATGAAAAATATGTTGCGAGATGAAAACTGTCAATTTCAGTGAAATGGAATTTGAATTGTTATAAAAGAGAAAATATAGGTCACAAACCAATTTTTATTTCTTCATGCACTAGCTATATATGTCTCTATGATATTTTGAAATTAGGGGAAAACATATTTATTTACATATAAATTTTTGGTGGGAAGTAGACTCCTAATTTTTAGCATTTTTCAGCAACTAAAAAATCACCTTAAAAATTTAAAAAACATATTAATTCTTATTCAAAAAATTTATTAAAAATATTAATCATAAACTTCATCCATTTTATCACATTTAATTAGTTTACATCATCTTAAAATTCCAAACATAAATGTCATTTTTATACTATTGAAGTTGAACAACTTTGATTTTGTTAGCCTTTTGCTTTGTAAAAGGGTGACAACTTATTGTGCTTTTACCCTTTTGGATGTGGATCACGAACTTTTGAACCAACTCTTAATTTAAGAACATCTTTGGAATTAGGGGATACTCTTGTATTATCATACTAAAAAATTTCAATCAAAGTTTTGACTTCACTAGTAAGTTTCATGTTAAACCTTGGGAGTCTACCACTCAAGGTCCATAAATGGTTTATCAGATCACTTTCAAAGTTAACTCTTCTCTTTATAGCTCTTGTTAAAGTTTTATAATGAATATTAAGATATCCACTTATGTTTGAAATCATTCTTTTATCAGTAGTAGTTTTGTTTACTGAAGTTGTTATTGCTCGTCATGTCGCATTACTATCTTTAGAATGACTTTTCTTTCCAATTGTGTCAAAGTCACTAACAACAGTTGATACAACTTGTTTTAGAGACTCATCCTTCTTGGATTTCACATAAATGCCTAGCCTCTTCATCACTTTTCGCATTTTAGATATTTTAATTAATTGTAACATTAGTTGACATTGAAACCCATATTTCTTATTATAAAAAAATTGTTTAAACAATCTGGTCGTGTGTGTCATAATCTGTCTTCATGAAACCAAACCATGTAGATTGTCTAGCACATCACTTTTTATTTGAAAATGTTCATTCATTTCATTATTATTCAAATGATTTTCTTTCTCAATCAGTGTTTCTATGTCTACATCCACATTGTTGATTTCAATTTAAATTGGTGTTTGATTTTCATTTTCAATCAGAGTTTGACTTTCTGTTCCTTTATCATTATGATTAACATTTCTAATTTATGGAATTTGATATGCAATTAAATTTATTATACTCTATTTTTAGGAATAAAATTTAAATCATTTATATTGTAACCTGCTTCTGGCAAATGATGAACTTCTTTATCAGAATAAGTTATATTTGGTTGTGAAGACATACATATATCCAATACTAGATTAGAAGATGCACCTGAGTTTTGTTCTTCAACCTCTACATCCATCATGGTGTCTTTAATGTTCTCCTCTTCTAAAATAATTGTTGAACTCGATGCTCCAACATTATTCAATTTTTGAATTCTTTCTCTTCTCTCTTGTTGTCATTTTGTCTCCTTCTCTCTATTTGTTGCAACCTCCTCAGTAGTCAGAACCTTCCTTAGCCTATTTCTGTGTTGCTTTGATCCCATATTTGCACCAAAATTTGAATTCAAATGATTCTCTTCATGTGACATCTAAAACAAGACAAAAAAAGAGAATGTTGATCAAAATATTATGTTTGCAGTACACGGATCATTAAAAAAATGATTGAATACTCCTCATCATTGAGATCGGGTCCACAGTCCTATGTTTTGGTTGCAATGGCTCTTTATAAAATGGGCACCCGTTATTTAAATGAAATGGGTGCCCATTTTTTAATCAGGTGCTCGTTTCCTATTCAATGGTCCAAACCAAAACAGACACCTATTTTTTGAATTTTACAAAACGGGTGCCCGTTTTTTGAATTTAAAAAAAATGGGTGCCCGTTGTGTAAAACTATGAGCAGGAACCATACTCGTTGCCTTGGTTTTTGGTTCGGGATAGTCTTGGTGGGACTAAGCCTATGTTTGGCCCTACAAAAATATGGCTAAGGCATTACAATATAAATTTTTTGCCTTGCCATAATTTTTTGGACACCTTCCTGAATGAATTTTTCGACGAAACGAAAACCCATTTTAGTTCTTATTTTTCAAATTGTAAAAATATAAATTTTATAGTGATATGAGAAATTTAAATATTTTTAGAATATTTATTAAGCCAATGTAGTACTCAAACTTGAAATACTAAGGCTAACTAAAATTTTAATAACTTTTTTAATTTTAAGTTTTTTGAAAAATGAGTTATATGACATCAATCTACATAGAATTTTCTTCAAATTAAAACTAAAAATTGAAAAAAATGAATTTATCATCGAATTATGGTGGCCGTACACTAGAGGTTTAAAAAATGTACTTTATAGTCAATTAAAAATTAATAAAAAACTATTCAATAAAAAAAGATAAAATATTCTCATAAATTTTTAGTGTTTTAGGTACCTTTCCCGAGAAGGATTCACAAAAATACATTTATTTACTTCAAAAAAGGGTGGTCGTACACGTGTGTGCTGTAGTCCTGAAACATGCATTTTGAAAAAGTGGTTTTTAAACATGCCTACTAAAATTCAATTTATACCATGTGGGTATTGAAATAAATTGTATATTTGAAAAGTAGACTCCGAGCACTAAATTTTATATTACTGAAATTTTTTGAGATTCAATCTTTAAGTGCCTCAAATTTTGACATTAATTAACAAAAAATTTGAAAAACATAGAAAACACTTCCACTTTTTGCCCAAAAGTGGGACTCAACTTCTTGCAGCGACCCATAATAATAATTGTTCTCCTACATTATGTGAAAATTACCCTCAATTATTCTAAAACAATAATTTAGTAGATTATATTTGGAAATTATGCTCACTTTTGGCTCAATGTGTATCAATAATCAAAACCATATCTTATTGCGATACCCATATTTTCATTAATTTAAATAAAAATAAGTTACGCACATTCATACATACTATTCCACTCTAAGTAACATGTAAAGTTCCAAATGAGATCAATGCAATATGATTACCTCATTATTTATTATATCTTATGATTGTTAAAATGATTTTGTTGATATTTCATAATAAAAGTGAATGCATATCTTATTTTAAGTGTCTTCACTAATTGTGTCCTATTATGTATTAGTAAACATTATTGATTTCAAAAAAAATTTCCACTAATCATCTATACTTTTGTTATTATTATTTCTATATACTTTAATGTTTGTTTAAAAATTTGCAACATAACATTCAAGCTATGAATACCTCTAATAGAGAGTCACAACTCATTGTTACGATCCCATCTGCTTATTTGGCCTCAAATGATTTTTATGAAACTGATGTGAAAAAATGTGCACAAATATTTGTAGAATCACATGCATGAATATGATCAAAGTTGTTGACAACACAACATTATCCATTGACTATGAACTGGAGAACTGGAAATATTGAAGATGGAAGATGTTGCAAAAATTTTGTGCGAGACAATTACAAAAGTAGATGCATTTCTGTCAATGATGAAAGAAGTCTATCATGATCATTGTTCAAATAAAGGTTGCAAAACCCTCTTCATCATTGAAGATTAAATGTGTTGTACTTATATCATTATGGAGAGCTATTTTGTATATAGTTATTTCTTGTCTTGGCTTTGATACATCTTACTTCATCTGAATAGTTGTAATGGGACTTATATTTCCCTTTTCAGTTATGTAATTTTGATGAACAACAAGCAAAAAATAATTTTTTGGGGATATTGAAGTGATGTCTACTACTATACTTGCAAGGTTTTGCAACATCTTTTGTCGAATTCTTTATTTGTAATATTGATGGCTTTCAAAAATGTGTGCCATAAAAAGAATGCTTTTAATTACAATGGACATGTCATAGATATGTGAGGCACTCAATTTTCTCTCAAACCCATATGCTAATTCTAACCATAATCCTAATCCTGCCAATATTTCATCGTAAGTGTAGCCATTATTCCAATAGTTCATTAATGAAAATCCTAACATTTAATTAATCCTACCATAATACTAGAACATTAACTAACCCTAGATGCTATCCTTCATGACAACCATAATAAGCATTATCTAAAACTCTAATTCTAACCCTAACTATATTACTAACTATGATCCTAATTCTAACTCTAATACTAACATCGTCACTAACTCTAATCTTAACTGTAATACTCAATATGATACTAATCCTAACTCTAAACCCTGCATGCCATCTCTCATCACATCCCTATTGAAACTCTAGTTCTCACCCTAATCCTAACCCTATGTCTAACCCTAATCAATGTTATAATATACTAGACCAAACCCTTACCCTAACGAATTACTCCAACCATAGAGCTAAATCTCACGCTACCTATTATATTTAATAGAAACTCTAGCACCTACATCACATCGATAACCATGTCCCTAATCTTACTCTAACACTCAAGAAAATATTAACCTTAACCATAACACTATGTTTGGTTTAAATCTAACTGTAAACCTTACATTCTAACCCTTCACACGATATTAAACTAACCCTAACCCTAACTCTACATGTAACCATTATAATAATACTGAACCCAACTCTAAATTGTCTTCCCCAACCCTAATTGTACTAGGTGTATACTAAAACTTTAATTGTAACCCTATCCCTAACCCTAACTGTACTACTAATTATGATCCTACATGTACAATGTACATCCCATTTCTATATACATTCCTTATCTTACTCTAACACTCACCCTAAGATTACCCTAACCTTAACTTTAAGCACTAACCCTAGTCATAACCCTAAATGTTACACTAACTATTATATTAATCATAACCCTAATAAGTGTAACTAAAACTCTAATTCAAAATGTACTCCGGCTAACTTGTATTGTATTACCAATTGTGATACTAACCCTAAATCTTAAACCTACATTCCATCGCTAACTATGTCCATAGTTTTACTCTCAAACTCACCCTATAATTAATCGTAATGCTAACATTATGTATGATTTAACTGTTATTGTAAATTGTACATCCTAACACTTCCTATGACCATAAACTAACCCTAACCCTAATCCTACACGTAATACTACCCTATCAGGAAGAGTCCAATATGAACTTGAACCGTAACCCTACATGTAAAACTACCTATGATACTAATCCTAAGTCTAAAACCTACATCATATCCCTAACCACACCATACACCTTAACATAACATTCTCTCTAATCCTGTCCCTAACCCTATCTCTCACCATTTTTCTACCCTCAAAGATGTTGACATATTACTATTCGTAACTCTAAACATTACACCCTTAAACAAAACCTAATTTGACCATTTACCATATTCATCATACTTACCTTAACCCATATTCTAAAACCTAATACTAGTTCAAACTCAACACTCTACATCTTGTCAATAATCTTACTGTACCCCTGATCATATTACTAACTATAACCGTAAGTCTAACCCCTTACCCTAATATTTACCTTTAATGTTACACTAATAGATACTAATCATAACTATAAACAAAACATCATATCCCTAACCATGACCTTAATCTCACCCTACCCATTACTCTAACCCCTCATCCTAACCCTAACTCTAACTATTGTTGTTAACATTATACTAATCGTAATTTTAAACTGTTCAAATTAACTGTAACCATGTCCCTACCATTGATCCTAGGTTAAATACTAAGGTTAAATGTGATACTAACCATATTTATAATTGTAACCCTAACAATAGCTTTAACCTTACTTGTAACTCTAACACTAACTCTAAATCTAATAATAACCATTTGTCTACCCTTAACTGTTAACATATTATTATTCATAACTCTAAGCAATACACCCTGACACCAAACTTAATTTGATCATTCATCCTATTCGTCCCACTAAGCTTAACCCATATTCTAAACCTTATACTAATTGAAACTCTGACTGTAACCACTATATTACTAACCCAAACTCTAATTGTAATCATTAACATAATACTACTCCAAAGTTTAAACTGTTCATCATAATCGTAACCATAACCCTACCATTCACCCTAGGTAAAATGATATATATATATATATATATATATATATATATATATATATATATATACATGTACATGTACATGTACATGTACATGTATATATATATATATATACATGTACATGTATATATATATATATATACATGTACATGTATATATATATACATGTACATGTATATATATATATATACATGTACATGTATATATATATATACATGTACATGTATATATATATACATATACATGTACATACATGTACATGTATATATATATATACATGTACATGTATGTATATACATGTATATATATATATATACATGTATATATATAGATACATGTATATATATATATAGATACATGTATATATATATATATAGATACATGTATATATACATACATGTATGTATACATATGTATACATACAT
>BSBK01007275.1:0-27500 GCA_027943335.1 Chamaecyparis obtusa
GATATATATATATACATATGTATATATATATATATATATACATATATATATATATATGTATGTATATATATATATATATATGTATATACATATGTATATATATATATATATAGATATCTATAGATATATGTATATATATGTATATATATATATGTATATACATATATATATATGTATATATATACATATATACATATATATATATATATACATACATATATACATATATATATATATACATACATATATATATATATATATGTATATATGTATATATATATATATATATATGTATATATATATATATGTATATATATATATGTATATATATATATATATATATATATGTATGTATATATATATATATGTATGTATATATATACTTATAGGAACATATATGTATATATGTATATACACATACCATGAGTGTATATACATATGTATATATATGTGTGTGAGCCTATAAGTATGTGCATACATATATATATTTGTAGGAATGTATATGTATATATGTATATACACGTATCGTGAGTGTATATACATATGTACATATATGTGTTTACGCCTACAAGTATGTACATAAGTGATTTGGTAACAGAGATAACAGAATTGAACAAGTGTATTTGTATATGGGCGGTAATTATGTAGTTAATGTGTAAATTCTTCATTATTCTTTGGTATTAAAGTTGATTGTTAACTTGCTATGGATTCACAAATAACTGTGTTAGTTAGAATGTGACAGAAGAATGGAATTGAATCTTAGGTATTATTGTATCGAACAGTTGACAATAGAATTGGATGTTTCCATTTTTCTGTTATTAAAATTGCAATTAGATATTAGGAATTGGATATTAATATTGTTTAAATTTCTAGGAATAGCATTGAAAATTTTGCTTAAGTTATTCTTTTGAGTGATGAAAAGAAGATGCTTTCTATGGCTATTTTTGGAAAGTGGTTTCATGGATTTATGTGGAAATTTTAAATGGTTGTTTCAGTATTATGGATTCAGTTGTTAAGTAAACATTAATAGTTGAATTGGTAATTTAGATTTTTACTATGGTTAGCTATTTTGGTAGTATGAAGTGTATTAAGATAATGCAAGTGTGATCCTTAGTATGGGAAGCTGACTTTTTTCTAGAGCCTGAAGGCGAAAGATTATCTGTCAGTTGATTACTAAGTGATAATTTAATAATTCATGGGCTATGGGTTTCATTTAAAAAGATAAAACATGTTGCCCTGATTACTTCCACATGTTGGTGAAGTAAGGGATTGGTTTTACCTTATTGCTTGGAAAGAATAAGGCTGGCATAATGAATTCTTTGAGTTTCCTATTGGTTATTGATCATTGATTCTTATGTAGATACCCAAAGCTAGTGGATCATCACCTTGTCATTTTCTTTGTGAGTTTATTTCTATTTATTAGAAATGAAATGCTTCTTGTAATGATGAAATATGTTTGTTTTTATACGCATGGTTCAGATTATTTTGTTAAGGTTTTAACCTGTATGATGCAGATGCTTTGGAGGTATTCCATTATCTTAGTTCTTTTGACTAAGCCCTGTTTGTTGTGGTTGTTTTATATTTTGTTGTTTTCAGGATTCTAGATGAGGAAAACTATGTTTTTGGGAGAACAGTTGACTACTGTAAAGATTTATGGAAAATAAATTATTACTTGGTTACTTGTTATCAGAACAGTGCTTAGGATATCTAGGATCAATTAGATGTATTCTGGAACTCTTAGTATATTTTTATTAAATGTTGAGTATATTGATATACTCTCATGTAATTGATTACCTTGGATATTTAAATAACTGATTATGTCAGTTGATTTGTAATTCGGTGCTATGTAGTACCTTGTTAATAAAAATAAAATTATTGTGTTGTTCAGGTTAATTTCATTAGTTCTCTTGTGGTTGTTTTTTTTTTATTTGATTAGTATTATGGGGTGTTACATTGGTATCAGAGCCTAGGTTTGAACACTAGGGGCTCGGGGTTTAGAAAAGGGGTTATATCTCTTTGCTTCCGTTAATGATTTTCTTTCTCCTTTATTATTTAAGGTCTTGAACATGACTCCTGTCACAAGAGGTTCCCGTGGGCGTGGTGATCCAGTTGATGCTAGAGTTGGCAAAGGTAGGGGCAGACATCTAGGACGTGGCCGGGGTAGAGGGCAAGATCACCAAGGTGGGTTTGGAGCTGATCAAGGTGATCAGAGAGAACCTCAGGCTAAAGTTCTCCAACAGATACTTGATAGACTTGATGATATTGAAGCTAGGAACAATGTTCCTGGTGGGGGAGCGAATGCAAATGCTAATGTGGTTCAAGTTCCTAATGCAAACTTGGCTATTACTGAGAATCTGTGTCAAGGGCTCAGTTGAAGGACCTTTCTAAGTTCAAAGGACCTATCTTTTATGGAACCAAGGAAGGTACTGCTACTGAAGCATGGCTGCTAAACATCAAAAGATGTTTTATCCTCCATGATTATTAGAGTAATGTTAGAGTTCACTGGAATGTTATGCAGCTTAGATCCTTTGCTTCCATATGGTGGAACATGGAACTTGAGCATCTTGGAGTCAACATTTATCAAGTCACTTGGGAATTATTCATTGAAAGGTTTCATGAGAGGTTCATGTCAGAATATTGGGAGCAAGCTAGATCTGAGGAATTTTTCAATATCTCTCAAGGTAATGCTACGGTGGATATGTATGAGAGGAGATTCTTTGAGTTGAAGAAATACTATGATTGGGCAGAGCATGAAAAGCCATTAGTACAACATTTTATTAGGGGATTAAATCCCAATATTGGAGAAGAAGTGCATACTTTCAAGCCTAAAACTATTCAAGAAGCCTCTAATCAAGCCAAATTGACTGAGATGAAGTCAGGTTTCAGTGGAGGTGCGATCAAGAGTGCAGTGAATCCTCTTGTTCAGAATAGTAGCAAGAACCAGAGATTTTCTCAAGGCAATTCAAGGGTGGCTTCAGGTGGTTCTAGTGGTAAGCTCATGAAAAGGAAGTTTGGAAAGTTCTCTAAGTCCAACAAGAGTTTCAAAGTACTTGAGCAGCCCAAATCATTTTTGCCTTCACAAAGTGGATAGCAGAGTAATGTATCTCCTCTAGCAAATTTAGTGCAGCAAAAGAGTATCAAGAGAGGAGCGGAATGTTACCACTGTGGGCAATTGGGTCATTTTCAGTGGAATTGTCCCCTTCATGGCAACAACCAAGGTAGATCTAGGGCAGCAGGTTCTGAGGCCACTGTAGGTGATTCTGGAAGGAACCACCGTATTTTCGCTACCATAGATCAAAGGCAGGCTGATTATCAAAATACCATAATCGAAACAAAAGGTAATTGCCAAGGTAAGAAAATTTCCATTTTGTTCAATTTCGGGGCCACCAACTCATTTATTTCTTCAAACTTGGTTAAATGATGCAGGAGCATCCTGGGTGTAAGAGAAATCTTGCATCACACAAAAATATTTATGTTTTTGTATTCAATAAGGGCTATTTTGTGCAGAGCTGCTATTTATGGAAAGTTACTATTTTTGGTAATTTTTGTATGTGCTCAGAATGATCTAATTTCTTTCTTGGAGGTTCATTTTGGTCATATAAGTCTGCCAGTAAAGTTTCATTGCTAGGTCAAGTGTACATTGGAAGATATTGAAGATTTTCGGTATTGGCAGTAGGGTACAGAAACTTTGAACTCAGTTTTGAAGGCTTTAGAGGCCCCAAATGAGGTCAAAAATTTGAGTGGCAGGCACTTGCATGGGTCAAGCCTGTAGAGCGCTTCGTGGCGTTTCCAAAATGGGGTTATAATAGCCGATCGGGTCAACTGGCGATGACTTATGGTCTTCGGAAGTTGGGTCACCTGAAATGGCGAAAAATAATTTTCTTCAAAATTTATGTTCGGGTTTCAAAGGTTATCTTGAGCCGACTATGATGTAATAAAATGTAAAATAAAATAATTCTAAGTTTTGTCGGCCTTATTGGCTAAAATTTTGGAACCTTCCCAAGCGGTGGAAAAAAAATTGCCTATATAAGGAAGGCTGTATTATTGTCTTAGGCAGTTGAGAATAGTTCTGGGTAGTAGATCTGGGTATTGATTCGAGGCTTTGTCCTAAAGAATATTGTAAGGGAATGCCCATGTGGCTTTGCATATTGTAATTCTGAAAGTTTGTAATTTCACATTTGTGGAGATAATAAGAAGCCATTTTTTTGTTCTTGCATATTATTGTTGTTGTTTTTCTATTTCTGTTATGTGTTTGTGGCATTAAGGGGAGCACCCTTCATCAGGTGGTATCAAAGAAGGAGTTCTTGAGTGTGTAAACAGATCGCCGACTATGAGGCAGTTTGCACCAGGACCGTGGCTAGGGTTTCAGCGCGCATCACGAAAATGCCTCCATGAAGGGAACGTGGCGGAAGAGCTGGTGTTGTAACACCTGAGGTTAGAGAGTTGCAGAGACAAGTGTGAGCATTACAAGAAGAGATTCGTAGAGGAATGAATCTTAATGTCAAAGATGAAAGCGAGGATGAAGCCGAAGAAGAATATCAAGAAGGAGAAGCTGAAATTGTGAACCAGGAGGAAGAAAGACTTTTTCGGGCAATTTCCAAGATTGGGAAAAGACCTAAGATTGAGGTTCTTACATTTTCTGGAAATCTTAACCTAGAGGAATTGATCGACTGGATCAATGAATGTGAAGAATATTTTGAGTATGAAGATGTTGAGGATCCTGATAGGGTCAAATTTGCGAAGGCCAGACTGAAAGGTCATGCGAAGATATGGTGGCAAGAGATTCAGTTGGAGCGAAATAGAAGGGGAAAGGAGAAAATCACGAGATGGGATCGGATGGTGGATAAATTGAAGTGACAGTTCATTCCTGTTGATTATGAGCTTGACCTACTGAAGAAAATGCAAAGTTTGAAGCAAGCGGGAAGATCTGTTCAGGAGTATACAGAGGAGTTCTATCGACTTTTCATCAGAACAGGCCATGCAAAAGCTGATAAAGAGAAAGTTGCCCGATACCTTAATGGGTTAAGGCCAAGCATTCAGGAGGAGCTGAATCTGGTTCGAATGAACAGTATTGAAGAGGCATACCAGTTTTCCCTAAAAGTAGAGGAAAAACTAAACAAGAAGTTTGAGAGCAGACAAAACGGAAGAGGTCACGGTGGATGATCTGGTGGACGGTCATATGGTGGCTGAAATGAAGATCTAAAAAAGAAGGATGAGGCCAGTAGCAGTCAGAATCAGCCCAGAAATAATTCCAATCGCTTCTAGGATCAGAATAATAGAGATCAGAGAGGAAGAGGAAGAAGACAAGGATTCGGAAGAGGTGGCTTCCGTAGAACATGTTTTCACTGTGGAGAAGAAGGTCATAGGGCATTTGAATGTCCTCAGCACCAGGACAGAACAGACAGGAGAAACGAAGGCCAGACCAGAGTTGCACATGTCGATGAAGATGCTAGATCATCAAATTTTGAAGATGCTGAAAGAGGAGAAACTCTAATTAACAGAAGAGTCTTGCTAAGTGGTGAGAATGAACCTGAACAAAGGAGGAGCCTGTTTCGCACTAGATGCAAGTGTGAGGGTAAATGCTGTGATGTGATTATCGATAGTGGAAGCACTGACAATTTGGTGTCAGAAGAGATGGTGACAAAGTTGAAGCTCAAGAGATAGAAACACCCACATCCATATCGGATTGCCTGGGTGCAGGATGACCACAAGGTCATGGTCAGTGAACAGTGCCTGGTAAAGTTCAAGATCAGCGGGTACCAAGATGAGGTACTATGTGATATCATCTCTATGGATGCATGTCATATGTTGTTGGGTAGACCGTGGTAGTTTGACAGATGTGCTATACATGATGGTCATACGAATACCTATTCCCTGACAAAGGATGGAGTGCGACATAAGCTAAAACTATTGAAGGAGACTGAAGAAAAGGTATGTGGTAATGCAAGAATAACATTTGTTGATGGAAGGAAATTCCTAGATGGTATGAGGCATGAGCATGTGTGTTTTGCTTTAATTCCAAAAGTTGGTAAAGAAGAAGTAGAGGATGTACCTGTAGAGGTTGCAAATTTGTTGAATGAGTTTCAGGATATTGTATCTGATAATGTACCTGATGGATTACCACTGGTAAGGAAGATCAGTCATCAGATGGATTTGATTCCAGGAGCCAGTTTGCCAAACAAGGCAGCACATAGAATGACACCAGCAGAAAGTGAAGAGTTGAACAGACAAGTACATGAGTTGTTATAGAAGGGGTTGATTCGAGAGAGTCTGAGTCCCTGTGCTATACCAGTGGTATTAGAACCAAAGAAGAATAGAGAGTGGAGGATGTATACAGATTCCAGAGCAATAAACAAGATCACAATCAAGTACAGGTTTCCATTGCCACGAATGGATGATATTATGGACTGTTTGAGTGGAGCTGTGTATTTCTCAAAGATAGATCTGAAGAGTGGATATCATCAGATTCGAATCAGAGAAGGAGATGAATGGAAGACTGCCTTCAAGACAAAGGAAGGACTGTATGAGTGGTTAGTCATGCCTTTTGGGCTAACCAATGCACCGAGCACTTTCATGCGGCTCATGAATGAGGTCCTGAAAGAATTTCTGGGTAAGTTTGTCATTGTTTACCTAGATGATATTTTGATTTTTAGCAAGACATTGGAGGAACATATGATGCATATTTGTATGGTGTTTGAGAAGTTGAGAGATGAGAAATTATTGATTAATTTGAAGAAGTGCAGTTTTGTGAAGAAAGAGTTAGTGTATCTGGGATTTGTAGTTTCAGCAGAAGGTCTAAAAATGGACCCAGAGAAGGTACAGGCTATCCTTGAATGGCCTACTCCAAGGAGTGTTACTGAGGTAAGATCTTTTCATGGTTTAGCTAGCTTTTACAGAAAGTTTATCAGAAATTTTAGCAGTATTTGTGGACCCTTGACTGAAACAATGAGAGGGGATAGAAAAAATTTTAAGTGGACTAATGGGGCAGAAAAGAGTTTTCAGTTGTTGAAATGAAAAGTTACAGAACAACCCATTTTAGCACTTCCAAATTTTAATAAGGTGTTTCAAATAGATTGTGATGCTAGTGGTACTGCAATAGGAGCTATTATGAGCCAAGAAGGTAAACCTATTGCTTATTTTAGTGAGAAGTTAAATGATGCCAAGAGGAAATATTTTGTTTATGATCAGGAATTTTATGCTATAGTTCAGGCATTAAAGAAGTGGAGACATTATCTACTTCCTAAGGAGTTTGTTTTGTATACTGATCATCAAGCTTTGCAATATTTGAATAGTCAAGGAAAGTTGAATCAAAGGCATTTGAAATGGGTTGAGTTTTTGCAGAGTTATACATTTGTTTTGAAACACAGGAGTGGAAAGTCTAATAGGGTTGCAGATGCTCTTAGCAGAAGGCAACTATTGCTGACAGAAATACAGATTGAAGTGGTTGGGTTCAAGGAACTCAAGAATTTGTATCCAGAGGATCCTGATTTTGGTGAAGCTTGGAAAGCTTGTACAGAACCTGTTACTCTAGACAGGACGAAATGGTTGGATTTCATCATCCAGGATGTTATGCTATTCAGAGGGAGTCAGTTGTGCATTCCACAAAGTTCTATGAGAGAGAATCTCATCAAGGAGAAGCATAGCGGAGGATTGGCTGGACATTTTGGTCATGCCAAAACCCTTGGTTTGGTTAGTGAGAATTATTATTGGCCACAGTTGCAGCAAGATGTGAAGAAGTTTGTACAGAGTTGCAGAGTATGTCAGATGGCAAAAGGAGTGAAGCAGAATACAGGGTTGTATCAGCCATTATCTGTACCAGAGAAGCCTTGGGAGGATATCACCATGGACTTTGTTCTTGGTTTACTGAGGACACAGTAGGGACACGATTCAATTTTTGTGGTAGTTGATAGATTTTCAAAGATGGCACATTTTATTCCCTGCAAGAAGACTAATGATGCTGTTCATGTAGCAGAATTGTTTTTCAGAGAAGTAGTGAGACTTCATGGTTTGCCAAAGACCATAGTTTCAGATCGGGACACTAGGTTTGTTGGATATTTCTGGTGTACATTGTGGAAGAAGTTGAAGATAGATTTGAAGTTTAGTTCATCACATCATCCATAGACTGATGGACAGACAGAGGTGGTGAATAGGAGTTTGGGAAATTTGCTGAGATGTTTGGTTGGAGATAAACCAACAGGATGGGATTTGATTTTACCACAGGCAGAATTTGCATATAATAATTCTGTCAATAGAAGCACTGGTAAATCACCATTCCAGATTGTATATGGAAGTAGTCCAAGAAATGCATCTGAATTGAGGAAGATAGATAAAGGAGAAATAAGTAGTGCTGAAGCTGAGGATTTTGCAGAACACTTGAAGAACATCCATGGGGAGGTGAGGAAGCATTTTACCAAGATGAACACACAGTATAAGGCTAAGGCAGATGAGAAAAGGAGGTATAAGGAATTTCAGGTTGGTGATGAAGTCATGGTTCATTTGCGGAAGGAGCGATTTCCGGTTGGTACATATAACAAGCTGAAAATGAAGAAGTTTGGGCCATGTAAGATACTGAAGAAGCATGATTCAGGAAATGCATATGAGGTAGAATTGCCTACCGAGCTAAATATTTCACTAGTGTTTAACATTTCAGATCTGACAGAGTATCATGAAGGAGGTGTTGAAGATGCGATCACAGCAGCATAGTGGAGTATTCCAGCAACTAGTTCAGACACTAAGGAGATTGAAGATATACTGGACAGTCGTGTTGGCAGAAGCACAAGAAATAGGGCATATGAAGAATATCTGGTCAAGTGGAAAGGACGACCTGTTGAAGATTCATCATGGCTCACAAAGGAGGAGGTTAGCCGTCTTGGTTTTCCTCTGCACACCTGAGTCATGACAGGGTCACTTCTCAAATTACCCTGGGTGTCTGATGCAGGAGCATCCTGGGTGTAAGAGAAATCTTGCATCACCCAAAAATATTTATGTTTTTGTATTCAATAAGGGCTATTTTGTGTAGAGCTGCTATTTATGGAAAGTTACTATTTTTGGTAATTTTCGTATGTGCTCAGAATGATCTGATTTCTTTCTTGGAGGTTCATTTTTGTCATATAAGTCTGCCAGTAAAGTTTCATTGCCAGGTCAAGTGTACATTGGAAGATATTGAAGATTTTCGGTATTGGCAGCAGGGTACAGAAACTTTGAACTCAGTTTTGAAGGCTTTAGAGGCCCCGAATGAGGTCAAAAATTTGGGTGATGGGCACTTGTGCAAGTCAAGCCTATAGAGCGCTTCGTGGCATTTCTGAAATGGGGTTATAATAGCCGATCGGGTCAACTAGTGATGACTTATGGTCTTCGGAAGTTGGGTCACCTGAAATGGCAGAAAATAATTTTTTCAAAATTTCTGTTTAGGTTTCAAAGGTTATCTTGAGCCGACTATGATGTAATAAAATGTAAAATAAAATAATTCTAAGTTTGGTCGGCCTTATTGGCTAAAATTCTGGAACCTTCCCAGGCGGTGGAAAAAAAATTGCCTATATAAGGAAGCCTGTATTATTGTCTTAGGCAGTTGAGAATAGTTCTGGGTAGTAGATCTGGGTATTGATTCGAGGCTTTTTCCTAAAGAATATTGTAAGGGAATGCCCATGTGGCTTTGCATATTGTAATTCTGAAAGTTTGTAATTCCACATTTGTGGAGATAATAAGAAGCTAATTTTCTGTTCTTGCATATTATTGTTGTTGTTTCTCTATTTCTGTTATGTGTTTGCGGCATTAAGGGGAGCACCCTTCATCATTAAACAATGTGGAATTCCTATGAATAAAGCTGAGTGGGCATGGCAAGTTGAGTTGGCATCAGGATCTAAGGTAGAAACAGGGTTAGTGGTTGTAGATTGTAAGATTCGACTTAAGGCTTTTACTACTTCAGTTAGCCTTAGAGTTATTCATTTGGGTTCGTATGATGTTATTCTTGGAATGGATTGGCTGGACCAGCATTCAGCTATCATTGATTGCAGAGAAAAGATCATCAGATGTATTGATGATTTTGGAACAGCCAAGTACATTTTAGGTATTAAGAGACCTATTTCAGTTAGGACCGTTTCTGCCAAACAACTCAAGAAGTGCTTGTGCATGGGATGCAAACTATTTGCTATTTTTATCAATGATTTTGATGAACTAGTTTCTTCTAGTACCAACTTGGATCATCCAGTTTTGAAGGAGTTTTTAGATATCTTTGTTACTGAGATTTTGGGAATCCCTCCTAAAAGAGAAATTGATTTTAGGATTGATCTTTTGCCTGGTACTGAGCCTATTTCCAAGACTCCTTACCATATGACCACTCAAGAGTTAGTGGAACTGAAGGTTCAACTTGAGGAATTTCTGGAAAAAGGGCTCATAAGATCTAGTGTCTCACCTTGGGGAGCACCTGTCATCTTTGTCAAAAAGAAGGATGGTTCTCTAAGGCTGTGCATAGACTTCAGGCAACTAAATAAAGTGACCATCAGAAATAGATATCCTTTGCCTCACATCGATGACTTGTTTGATCAAGTGAAGGGTGCTAAGGTGTTTTCCAAAATTGATCTCAAATCTAGATACCATCAACTAAGGATTCAAGAAGCTGATATCCACAAGACAGCTTTTCATACCAGATACGGGCATTATGAGTTCACAGTAGTACCTTTTGGACTAACAAATGCACCATCAGTTTTAATGAGCCTAATGCATGGTGTATTCAGGACTTTCCTTGACAAGTTTGTTGTGGTATTTCTAGATGACATCCTTGTGTATTCAGATTCCTTTGAAGAGCATGAGCAGCATTTGAGACTAGTTTTTGAATGTCTTCGCAGGAACCAGCTTTTTGCCAATCTTGAGAAGTGTGATTTTTTCAAAACTAACATTTGCTATCTTGGTCATATTATCATAGGAGAGGGTATAGCTATGGATCCAGCCAAGATTAGGGCAATTTTTGAGTGGCCAGTGACTACCAATGTCTCAGAAGTGTGAAGCTTCATGGGATTAGCTAGCTACTATAGAAGATTTGTATCTAATTTCTCTTGGATAGCTCATCCCATCACATCACTTTAGAGAAAGGGGAAGCAATTCATTTGGACAGAGGAGTGAGAAGTAGCATTTCAGTGTCTCAAGGAATGCTTAACTAGTGCTCCAGTGTTAGCAGTACCTGATCCATCTAAGGTATTTGTTGTTTGTATGGATGCTTCATTAGATGGAATAGGAGCAATGTTGATGAAGGATGGTAGATTCATTGCTTACGAATCCAGGAAATTAAAGAATCATGAAGTCAACTATCCTACGCATGATTTGGAGCTTGCAGCTATAATGCATGCATTGACCAAATGGAGACATTTCTTATTGGGTCAACATTTTGAGTTGCATACAGATCATAGAAGTCTTTAGTATTTATTCACACAACCCAATCTTAATGCTCGTCAGCACAGATGGATGGAGTTTCTGTGTGAATATGACTTTGAAGTGAAGTACATGTAGGGTAAGGAAAACAAAGTGGCTGATGCACTTAGTAGAAGACATCACGAACTTTCTTCTTTAACCCTCACAGTGGATCTTAAGGATAGAATACTTCAGAACTTGTCTTCGGATCCTTGGTTCTTAGATGTCAAAGCAGTGATTGACAGTGGCAGTCTATTAGAGGGTCTCTTTGAGGGCTACTCTATTAGCACTGATGGACTCATGAGGTACCGAGGTAGTGTTTTTGTGCCAGAGAATGGGGATCTTCATGATTTGGTTATGATTGAAGCACATAAGGCACCCTATTCAGTGCACCTTGGTGTGAAGAAGATACATGCCAATCTCAAACAGTACCATTACTGGCCAGGTATGAAGAGGGATATTGCAAACTTTATGGCTAGGTGTTTGGAATGTCAGAGAGTGAAGGTGGAGCATCAACATCCAGCAGGTTTGTTGCAATCTCATAGTGTACTAGAGTGGAAATGGGATACTATATCCATTGACTTCATAGTGGGGTTACCACTTTCAACCAGGCATCATGATGCAATCATGGTTGTAGTTGATCAGTTAACTAAAGTTTCTCATTTCATTCCAGTAAGGTCTTCTTACAATGCTGCATATATAGCAAGGATATACATGGAGCAAGTTGTCCGGTTACATGGAATTCCTAAGAAGATCATATCTAATAGGGATTCAGTCTTTACATCTTCACTTTGGAGATCTATGCAGAGAGAATTGGGTACACAGCTGAATTTCAGTTTAGCATATCATCCCGAGACTGACGGACAGACTGAGCGTGTCAATCAGATATTAGAAGACATGCTTAGGATGTACGTTATGGATAGACAGAGTAAGTGGGAGGAGTATCTTCACCTTGTTGAGTTTGTATACAAAAATGGTTATCATAGCTCTATTGGTATGGCTCCTTTTCAGGCTCTATATGGGAGACCATGTAGAACACCCTTGAGCTGGGATAATCTTGAGGACAGAATTATTCTAGGTCTTGAGATGCTTCAAGACTTGGAGCAATAGGTAAAACGTGTCAGAGAGCATCTTTCTACTGCTCAGGACAGGCAGAAGAAGTATGTTGATCAACATAGGATTGAGCATCAGTTTGAGGTTGGAGACAAGGTATTTCTTTGAGTTAGGCCTTGAAAGAGTCCTATTAGGTATGGTAAGGGATCTAAACTATCTCCATGGTTTGTGGGACCATTTGAGATCTTGGAGCATGTTGGTCCAGTTGCTTACAGACTTGCTTTGCCTCCCAGTCTTTCATGAATCCATGATGTATTCCATGTATCTGTATTGAGGAAGTATATTCTTGACATTGCTCACATTCTAAATTGGAATGATTTATAGGTGGTTGATGGTCAATTGATGCTAGAACCAGTGCAGATTATCCAGCAAAGAGAACTAAATGTCAGAGGTTGCAAGGTAGAGCAGGTAAAAGTGTTATGGGATCTCAGTGATGATACATCTGTTACATGGGAAGATGTAGCGGTAATGAAAGCAGCTCATCCTCACTTGTTTACAGGCTTCCAGGAGTAAGCCTAGGTTGGTGGGGGAGGGTGTCATGCCCCTATCTGCTTCTGGCTTGGTTTTTTTTTATTCTGCATCTTTATTTAGTTCTTCTAGGATGGATTTATGTCTTGGTTCAGATTTGATATGTTCAGACTCTTTTGGTTAGAAGTGGATTATAACTTTGTTTTAACTTCGATTTATATCTTAGATAGATTAGGGATATTTAGTTGGCTATTAATTGTTAATCTTTGGTTAGACTATGACATTGGATTTAATTAAATAACTGCAGACACTATCTTTTCTAAATTATCAATTTCTCTGTTGACTTTGGTACTTGGAAATTTGTGTTACTTAGGAAGAAGGATGAGGAATTCCTATTCTACAATTAAGTTTTCATTAATGAGAATTTTGATGTTATATTGGTCTGTTATTGTGAAGGAAAATATGGTTAATTTTATGATTAATGCTAGTGTATAAATGATTTTATTATGTTAGTGTCGATTGTTAAGTGAAAATTGAAATTTAAAAGAATATAAATAAGTCTATTATGTTAGAATGAGTTGGTGGGAAGATATGTGTTAAACTAGAAGGGGGATTAATAATATCCTAACCTTATTTTTATTATGGTTAGCAAGTTAAGATTAGTGAATTGTTTAACATTGGTTATGGCTTTGAGATACTCCCTATGGTGTCGTGAACTAGGATTAATGTGGCTATGTCATAATAAGTTCACTGTGCCAAGATATTTGTTTTTGCTATGTTCGAATGTGTAGTGGGAAATTGGTTGTTATATGTGTTAGCTCTTTTTCATGTAGAATTGCCAATATAGTTTTCAAACTTGACTCTCGGGTTCTCAACTCTAGATTCTTACAGGGAAAAGGCTAATTGATAAGGAACAAGTCCTCTTCTACTTCGGGTTCCACAGACCCAGGTGGGTGTACCTATCTTCAGACTCAATGCTCCGCAATGATGTTAATAGAAGTAAACACTCATTGCAGAAAAATGGCAAGTGTGACAAGGATAAACTCCTTCTTTTCAAGTTTTGAACTCGGGTAGGTTAACCCATGTCAGATCTACTTCTTGAAAGGATCACAACACTAGTTTATATCCTTGATACAAACTTTATCTTCTCAGTCATACAAACATACATGAAAGTAAATTATTATTTAAGTTTTGTTGAGGGTGAGATCTCTGCAAATCGAGGATAGACCAGTGCCGTATCTTCAGGTATAGAGTCAAACAATGAAACATATACTTACAGAAATCTTCTAAATAAAATACAAACAAATCTCAGATGAAATGCCTTACAATTCATCCTCTCTTAAACACATTTGATCATCAAATTCTTGCCAAATTCCTAAGCTCTCAGAAATTAACCTAAAGACATTACCCTTTCCTTGAAAGGAGCTAGAGATTAAAATCATAGATACCTTGTAAATGGTATATCAAAACTACCTTATAGATTCAATACACAAAAGCCACATAATTCAAACAAGAAGACAATTGAAATCATGCAAGGGAATTCTATTGTATTCCAATAAAATTTCACATATCAATACATTTCAAAATATGATAAAATATTCTAAGATTTCAATAATGGAGCCAAGCCTCTACAGTATATTTTTCAACCTCCTTTGAAATAAACAAAGACTTACTACTTATACCAATCAACCATCTTGGAATCCTTGAAAGGATGCAACAAGCTTCAGATGGTTGTTAAAAGATCTTGCACTAAAAACAAGATTACAAACAGAGAAGGTTGTTTGCGACAATAGATTACAAATATCTATTTCCAACAATCCTGCAGGTGGCATCTTTGTCTAAAGATATTTCAGAGCAGTTGCTAAATTTGTTGCATCAATGATGACCGCCATCCGGCTAATTTACATCATCCTCTATTTGAAACTACTCTTCCTCCAATTTTGTATCAAGTTCCATATGTAACTCAAATTTGGCCAAGTGTCACCTTCATGTCTATGACAACTTGCTTGACATCTTTGTCCCTTTTTACCTTGATCTTCAAAGGTTTGGAATACTAACACCCACCGCTTCTTCACCTGATTGCCCTTTCTTCTGAATCTTCTGATAGATATGTGGATTCCCAAGTCATGTAGGTTTCTTCACTTGGCCAATGAAAGGCAAGGACCTCGTCTTTCTTTGGGGACAAATTTTCCCACTCAGCAACCAACTGATGAACCTCTATTCTCACATTAGCAAAGTATAACCTAGCATCCTGAAGGATTTCAATAAAGTGTACGAGTGGGGTATTATCATCTGTACATAGAATGGCATTTAATTTAGTCAGTACTTGTCTATCTATTTTCTCCATCCATTGACCTTTATCCTTAATTACCCCATCTACCTTAATAAGACCAGGGAAAATTTGGAAATCATCCTGGAAATATCTTGTCCTTAAGATTTCTAACCTTCTTCTTATACTCTCCTTGTTTACCTCAAAGTCAAAAAGATCCTTGATAACCTTGTAAGTACTTGCCAGCTCAATATTTACAACACACTTATCCTTATTTTGATCAAATCATGATGACCTTAGATTATCTTTTCTTGCAGTCCATCTTTCCAAAATTTTGTCCACAGTAGCCACCTCTTTCTGAAAACTTGCTAAGACATTTGCCAATTGTTTTTTAGATTTGTATATTTCTCTAGGTCTCACCTTTGCAACAAAATGTGACACGACATCTTTTATCTTCTCACCTAACTTATCCTTTACTTTTTGATCAATATCCTCTTCATCTATGGAAGGAGGAAGAGGGGAAGGGGGAAGTTCAATAATAGGGCTTGATGAGGAAGGCCCTGCAGAGGAGGAAGCTATCTAGATTTGCTCTGATAATTGTATTGGGCCCTGTTCTCCCAATTTCTTTCTTAAATCTACGATCAGAATATCTCTCTCAAGAATCCCCTGTTTCATCTCACCATAAACCTTCAAAACTATTTCCAGTTTTCAGTGAGTTCTTCCTTCTCTTTAGCTTCCTTTTCTACCACCTTTGTTGTTAAATGTGCCATGGCCATTACCATACCTGATGCTTCCACCAAAGAAGTATCAGTAACTCTTCTTACAATTAAACTCCTTGAGAGGTCATCTTTGACAATTTGCTTTCCTTTATCACTTTCATTCTTCCTCAAAGACCACATTACCAATGCTTGATGATTATCACTGAAAGTGACTCCTTTAACATCTTGTTTTTCTTCTTCTAGAGTCCTATGGAGAGGAGTGGTCTATTTTCTGACTGCATCAAACACTACTGCATCAGCTATATCCCATTCTGGGAGGATTAGTACTCCTGACATCTTTACCATATCTCTTCCCTGGTCTGGAGTGATTTGTTTAAACATTGTAGTCATCTCTATTTTCACTACTTCCTCTATGACTTGTAAATCCTTCTCCAGATTCTCTTCATGTCTCTTTTCATAGATTTCTTGAAATTGTTTGATGTTTAATTTCCAAAGAAATTGCATAAAGGCCCTAGTTTTAACAAAAGTGTCATCAACCAAAAATTCTTCACAAGCTTGCTTGATTACAGGGTCCAATTCAGTACCTACTAACTCCCCTACTATTAAATCCAACTTGGGTTCTTCTGGTAGCTCTGGCACTCCCTCATTTACTTCTTCATAAGTCATAAAGATTTGACCTAGAGCATCCACTTGCTATACTTGTTCTGTAATCTCTTGGTCATCAAAAATTCTTATAGGAGACTGTGATGGGGAGTACTCCTTTTCCACATGAGTAGGTCTCTCTTCCAATCTTTGCCTTTTTGATGGGGGTGGAGAATCAATTATATCTTTAGAAGTCTGAGGATGAGGAGAATCAAGGATCTCCACAATCTCCTTTTGTTTTCCAACTTGTTGTGAGGTTGAAGGGATATCCCTTTTATCCATCTGCTTTTGCTAGCTCTGTTCTGGTATCACCACATTGTAACCAGTCTTCTTTTGCACCATATACCTCCCCGGGGGTAATCCTTTTGCAAACACAGGCTTGCTCAACAATTGTCTAGCCTTTTCTGGATCATCCTTCATAACCTTTTCTTTCTTCTCATTTAAAGTTTGAAAAATATCATGAAAACAATTCATGAGAGTGTCTATTTTCTTCCCCATTGGAGTTATGCTTTTTAGGGGATCCCATCCCGAATCAAATTGCCGGATAAAATCTAGTGTCTTCCTGTATACCAATCATTTTTCTTTCATAACCTCTTATTCTTGTATCTTTGCTACATTCCTGATAATATCTTCAGGGAAATTAAAAATATGGTTGATCATGGCACACTTGGCTCTCTTTTTAAACATTTCATTATAGAAACCTTCTGGATCTGATGTTCTAGCAATTGCAGTAGCTATATGGTATGGAGCCATAATTTTATCCATGTAAACCCATCCACCCTTGGTAATTATGAATTGATGGGCAATGGTAACATTTGGGAATAAAGTTCCCTTGCCTTTCCCAGTGAGGGCACACTCCTCTATATCTCCTAATTGCCTCAAGAACTCTACAATTCCAATTCTAAGGGGTACCTGATAGGGAAATATAAAAGGGGTCCCCCTGAAACCATACAACCTGATAACAGTTGATACATTGTAGAAAATAACATCTCCCCAATTGTGTACGATGTTCAGGTTCTTAGCAAACTGGTTTGGCCTAGCAAGTTGTGCCAACACTGTTGGGATTCTTGGGTTGTCTAAGACAAACAGCTTCCTGAGTCTAGCTGCAAAACATTTATCAAAATTGATAAAACTATGATCCTTCTTATCCCAGGTCATTGTGAGGCTCCATAGTTGGACTGGCATGTCTTCACCATCCTTCTTTCTCACCAATTCCATTTCTTGTTCAAAATAGCTTGCTCCTTTGAATAGAAACATGTACATTATGAAAGAGTACCAGCAAAAGGGCCTGTCACCTTCATTCTTTTGAATCTTTACTAATCCATTATGGATTAATTCAGCAATAAAAGGAGAAAAATGAAAAGTGATAGACACATGTGCATGTAAAATTTGGATCATCATGCACATCAAGTGTATTGGCATCCTTTCACTAACATCCTCTCCAAAAACCTGACATAAGGAACAATATACACCCCTAGCTCTGAGATCAAAATATTCTATTTTAAAAGGCTCTCGAGTGTTCTGCCCCACAACAACCATTTTTCCAATTTTGGTGCAGAAATCCTTTAACAACTTGCCTCTAAAATAGTTCCTTTGTGCATTATACACTTGCCTTAGTTCTTCAAAGTTAATGCTCTCCAAACTTTCTGAGGGTTCACTTAACCCGAACACCTTCTTGATTTCTTCAGCAGAAACTTTAAACAATAACACTCCCTTTGCATCCCTAATTTCTTTAGTGATTGGATCATAATTCTTTGCAACCTGGGTCATCAAATCTACATCTAAAAAGACACCAGGCACAACAAGTTTTCCTAGGTCAGACTGCCATATATTGCTTGCAAGGTGAGGGGCATTTCTCTAACTAAAACCTACTTTGAATAATTCCAGTCCTATGGTATCAGAGTCACCTCTTGCATTGATAGTACCAATTTTGGCCTCTCTAATAAAACTTTCCATGTCATATAAACCTTCTGCTATTTTTACCCTAGGATCTTTGGGAATCAAACTCTTGTTTTTCACCGGGGTAGTGGAAGAGCCGGGAAGTAACTACAATAAATCTTCATGCAAACCTCTTTCACTATACTCTATTTTACCCGACAATTCTTTCCTAGGGGCCATCTTAAGGTTTATCTTTAAAAGAAACCTTTGCAAGATAGATAAAATATAGAACTGTGATTCTTTTAGCAAGGAAGCAAATCATACAAGAATTTCACCAACCTTTTTTCTCAGAAACCACCCAGGAATAGCAGCCAAACCTCAGAATTCTTCATGCCTGAGTCTCTGCAAATTTTTTATCTCTTTGTGCTTCTGAAAGTGCATGAAATTATGATATATGAGCCACTAAAGTAGTCCTGTCAACAATTAATTTAGCACGATTGAAACAATTACTCCTCTGAAAGAGCAAACTGTCACTTCTTCAACGGGAAGCCTCAACTTTGCACCATTTTATCTTTAGTTTGAAAGAGAATCGTCGATCCTCATTAGTAGATGATCTAACAGCCTATCGCATGATCACATGGTGTAAAAAAAACTCACGTGAACATGCGACTAACCGTCACATTACCTTTCTATTTTTGGTGGTCTCTTGTAACTTCCTCCGTTAACATAAAATGCTATTCACATGATCACATAGCTTAAAAGAAGCTTATGTGAACATGCAAAAACCCGTTAGCATTCACCATCACTGTCTTCTTTTATATCACCGGTCCCACCTCACCTTTGTTAATAAAGAAATTCCACGCTTGCAACACTTGGCAGAATGTCAGGTACTTTCTTTCTTTCCGAGCACCGATGTTTGCTGACACTAACCAATGAGAAAACATTATTTATGCACATCTGTCAAAGGTGACTGGAGAATTGCACTTGATTCAATGCAAGATCAATGGCCTGTCACATAATCGCATGGCTTGGAAGATCCCATGCAATTATATGACAGCCGTCCGATCTTCTGCTTTACTGCTTTAAACCCTTGGAGATTCTTCTGTTCTTGGCAAATAGAAGGCTGCCACTTGTGAGATACTTGTCAGTGGTCCCACCTTGTTTCCGCATTAGGCTGTGTTATAAAATCAACGGTCATTTCGCATGTTCGCATGGCTTGGAAATATTCCATGCAAACACACGACTGCCATTAGATCTTCTTTGAAGATTCACGATTGGATGAAACTTGAAACATTAGAATAAAAGGTAATTAGGTCATAAGAAGTGTTATTTATACCACCGAGTTTCTAGACTTAGGAAGAAATATAACCCCTGGGTAAAAATAAATGCATGTGCTCTTTAATGGACCTAAGTGACTTAAAAAGTAACGCTTGAAAAGAAATGAAGTAATTGACCTAGGATTTATTTTGAAAATGGCAAACATTTTGGGGTTTTTAACATGAATTCAAACTTCTTCAAGGACAAGACCTAGGGTAAGGATTTTTGAAATAGGGTTATGACAATTTTTTGAAGACTTTCCGGCACCTGTACCTAGGACAACTTCACAAACCAGAGGACTAAACCAACATTTGGACAAAAACCTCAGAAATTTAAGAATACTCCTAACAATATGCACATGTGAATTTACTCTAAGCATGGGTAATTGGGAGTTCTCGGTAAGTATGTGTACTGCAGTGACACCTGTGTTGGGTATCCTAAAAGTTTTTCAAGGTTTGTGTCCAATTCCTGGTTTAAGTCTCCATGCGAGTGTTATACCTGGACTAGGGTTTGTAAAGTGTCATGAAAATGGTTTTTGACATGTTCAGGAAAACCCTTACCCTAGGTCTTGTCTTTCAAAATGTTTCCAATTCATTTCTAAACTTCATGTGGCCCTCTTGTTTCTTTTTCTTGGTTACCTTTAAGTCACTTAAGTTGCTATTTGTGCATGTGCTTATTTGCCCCAAGTGTTTGCCGAATCGGGAAGTGTCTTATCAAATTTTAAAACAATCTGGCAATTCAGCGAATGAGTCAAATTCATGTTCACTATTAATATCAGTCGCCAGTTCTCTAGATCTTCCAGCGGTTATCCCAAACATCCAGCGAATTGGCGAATGCACTAAAGCCACGCTTTTTGATTACTTTGTTCGCTAAGTCTCCAAGTGCTTCGGCGGTTTCATTTTCCTTTCCGAGAACTAGCGAATGAGGGTTATCTCCAGTTCTCGCAATCTTTGGCGGTCTTGTGAAACAATCTAGCGATTCAGCGAACACTTTGTTCACTTATTCTCAAAATCTGGCGGTCAAGGGTCGTGTCAACTAGAGAATTAGCGAATACCGTGGATTTTTTTCATGATCAACGGCCTTGTTTTAATCTCAAAATATCTGTGGGTCCTGCATATTTGATCTGGCGAATGAGCGACTAAATACTTATAGTGCTATCCTCTAAATTTGGCAGTTCTGATGGTTTGCCCAAAAGATTTCAGTGGAGATAAGTTTTCTCACATTCGCTTATTCTCAGAATAAGTTGGTGACATGCTAAACAATTTAGCGATTCAGCGAAGCCAGTGGTCGCCAGTTCTCTTAATAAAAAGATAAAGGTTAAAACAATCTGGCGAATAAGCGAATCAATGGATGATAAGTTTTAAGGTCTCAGTCGCTTATTCTCGAAATAAAATTTTCAATGATATGAAGTATTTGGAGAACTAGCGAATGCTCTTTGTTCGCTGATTCTCAGAATTAAATGGTTAAGGTTTTTGTTATTCAGAGAACTAGCGATAGCCATCGATTGATGAAGATCAACGGTCAATCTGGAATCCTAGTATAAAGTGATGATTAAGGAAAGATTCAGTGAATCAGAGATTAAAGGGGTTCGCCAGTTCTCCAGACAATCAAGCGGTTAAGTATATCTTTAAGCGAATGCGCGAACCCTTTGTTCGCTAGATCTCCAAGAAAATTGACCATCAATCATAATATTAAGAGAATGGGAGGTGGCTTTGTTCGCTAGTTCACCAAATGGTAATTGCAGTTAACTGTTTAAGTGGGAGCCCTTTGTTCGCTGATTCGTGAAATGCATGGGTGGTTAAGGATAGGATTTTGAGAACCCGCAAAGCTAGTAGTTGCTAGTTCTCCAAATTTGAACCAAGATTAAACAGGGATTCAGAGAACTTGTGAAGCCAGTGGTCGCCAGTTCTCCGGTTGCTAGCTAGGGTTAGCATTATATTCAGCGACCAAGAGAAGCCAATAGTCGCCGGTTCGCTAAATGGGCTCAGATGGAAAAGGTCATAAAGGGAAAAGAAAAAGAACCATTGCCACATAGATAAAGTACTTTGTCGATCTGGACATGAAACCAGTAAGCCATCAAATCAGCTTCAAGAAGAAAGATTGCATGACGCAAATAGTTTTAAAGTACAGAATCATGACCATTGCCTCTTCACCTTGTTTTCAAGTAGTTTAATCTATCTGTCAACATCCGGACATGGCGAGCTCAAAATTTGAAATCTGAGGGTACATAAAATTGAATATGGGATCAATTAAGGAGATTTGCATTAACTATGGTAGTTGCACACCTTGGATTCATATCGATAAATAAGTTGAAGCTCATTGTTTATTTGTTCAGTCTCAGAGTTTCTGTTTGTCTAGAGAATTTTTGAGCATAAAGCATTTGAGATACAGAGAATTGAAGGTGTTTCTGTAGCAAGGATGAGTCAACCTGAGAAGAGTGCAGTGTCTTCTAGTAGTGAGGCCAAGTCCAAAATTGGTGAGGACAAGAATAAACCAAATTTTTCAGATGAATTCCTAAAACTGTTGCCGGGCTCCAGTCAGAACAAGAGGGCTATTGATGACGTGTTTGAAGATCTTTTGGAACGGTGTAGAGACCCAATCACTCTGGAATTCTCAGGTTACACTATTTTCAACTTCTTTTACAGTAATAAAAATAAGCATGTTCCTGTCTGTAATGGTTGGGTGTTAGGATTGGGAAAAATGGTTGTCCCTGATGTTTTCCTAGATGTTGATTTAATTGTTGCCCTAGCCAGAAGTTATGACCCTATCTCAAGGACAATTATAAAAGAAGACCAATCACCCTTAGTTATCTTGATAGGGTATCTTTTATGAAAGCTTTTGGTCTATACACGTCCTTTTCAACTGAGATTGATTTGAACAAAGAAAAGGCAAGATACAGAAGCAATATAGGGTCAGTAAAAGACCAGTTGGTTAAACATATGCCAAAATAGGATAAATATATAGCCCCCCTTCCTACTAACATGAATGCCCCATACCAGTTCAAATCCCTCCATCATTATATGAGATATACTTGCTATGCATTATGTAGAGTTTTGGGAATTGATGGGAATGCAGAATTTTTACCAGCTGACTTGCTGATGATTATCTTGGATATTCAAAATTCCTTGGTAAACACTGACTATGATTACATTCAGTATGTGATTGATAGGATGCATCAAGGGCTGATGTCTATCAAAGAAAGTAAAAGTCCTATTGAGTTCATGCATTATTCTTTATTAATGCATTTGATTCTATTTTTCAACATCAACAGTTTTGATGTAAACATGTTAAAACCAAGGTTCACTTTCAAGGATCAGCACAATCTAGTGCAGTTGTGGGTGAGAATATGGAATTCTACCTCCAATGAAGCAGATTTTTGTGTTTTTCAGAATTTCATTGTCTTTCCAATTATCAGGATGCTAGGCATAAATGTCACCAGGCTATCTCCTAGAGTCCTTAGGCTTTCAAGACCACTGCAGTATGTGGATAAGTGGGATGGAAATCATAATTGGGGTGACTTCTACTTAGGAGATAATTCCACAATTATCAGAGTTTATGGTTTTCCCCAACCCTCACATTTATTACCAAAGTATGTGCCTCCGAGAGTGGCTTGTTTGGAATTTATTTGGCAATTGATGTGTACAGATAGAGAGCTTCTGGCCCCTCACAGAAAGGGTACGTTCACACCCAGGCAGTTCAGGGTAGGTGACTTCTTGATAGGAAAGAGGGCTTTTCCTCAAATTAGTGCATGGCTACAACAATTCAAAATGGTTACTGGTGCTTGTAGGAACATAGATCCTGAGGGCTTCATCAAGATTTCTAGGATGACTTACATCCCAAACATTGGTGTGATCAAGGAGCATGAGGGTTTAGATGAAGAAGATGTGATTAGAAACATTTTAGATGAAGATGAGGTTAAGAGGAGATGGTACAGATTCTTTGATTTAGTAGATTTGTCCAACCAATTGAAAGCATCTCAGATTCCTTTTGATGGTTTTTTCCCTGATCTTCCTTATTTGAAGAAGATTGATGGGATGATTGAAAAATATGATACTTTGGCGAATCAATTGGAAAGTCTGATTGATCAGAATAAGCCAAAGAAGAAGAAAAAGAAAGATTATTCATCTTCTGATGAGGAAGAATTTACTGATGAGTCACAAGAATAAGATAGTCCTCCACAGGTTGAGGGACCACCAGTTGTTGATCTCACTCAAGATCAACCAGAAATAAAGGATATCTCAGAGCCACCATTGAAGAAACAGAGGCTTGAGGAAGGTGAACCTTCAAGGCATGAGAAACAAAGAAGGGAAATTGACAGAGCATCTGCTCTTGTACTAGGTGATAGGCCATATCATCATCAATTGAGGAAAGCAATAAGAGGAGGCAAGAAAATAGCCATTGAGCAAGAAAGCAGAGAAAAGTCCTTGTGGTTGGAGAAAGATATTAGAGAGGTCTATCAGGAGGAATTCTTGAGGGATGATCAATTCATTAAGACTGATGAGTTCAAGAGTTTTCTCATTTGGAACAAGCAGCAAGAAGTAAAGAAAGCTCTGCCTGAAGGTATGGAGCCAAGTGAAGAAACTTTGAGAGCTCTTGCTTCATATGATCCTAGCCTTGATCCTATAACAGTGGATGAAGCCAGAGAATTGGTTAAATCAAGTGGAATGTTGTTAACCCCAGGATGGGATCTGACTTCTGCATTCCTCATTGATCAATTGAGAAAGCAACCAGAGGGTAGCCTATCATATGAGGTTCACATTGGTGACATGATAAGAGGAAGTGGCTATGACCCTAAGTCCCAAGCTGTTGCAATGTGGTCTATGGCCCCCAAAACCCAAAAGCCATCTCTATTGAGTATAGAGGATAAGATGGAGGGGAATAAGATTATATGGACTGTACAAAATACAACAGACCTTGAAGTCTCCAAGGCAGTAACTCATTGGGCTAATCTGAATGAAGCCAAGACAGCTCAGCTGTCAGAAAGATATGCCAAATTGTTTGAAAGTTCAAGCATGGTAGCCAAGGACAGAGATTTGAAAATGATGAAGATCAAACAATTGGAAGATGAGCTGGCAGAAATAAAGGTCAAACTTGAGGAAGCCTCAAAAATAATTCCTCCTCCTCCTCTGCAAGTTGAGGTACCTGTTCAGATAAATTTGGAGGCACCTGAGGGACCTGCTGAAGACTTGGAAAAGGTGAAATTGGATGCATCCCTAGACACTATAGCCAAAATAGTGCAGTACAGGAAAGACAAAATAAAGGACAAGATGGATGCAGTTCATAAATCAGTCAGCCTATTACATCAGACCAATCAAAAGGTGAATGACTATTTAGCCACCTTGGAGCCACTCTATAGTATTTGGTCTGGGAGCAATTTGTTGTTTGATAAACTTGACAGTTTACAAGAACACAGGCCTGATATCCCAAAAGTAGTGACTGATGTATTTGAAAGGATTGGCCTAATAAGTGCTGCGTTAAAGTTTTTCAAAGGAAAGTCAAACCAAATAAAGGCTAGGTTAGCCATGTTTGATAAAGACTACAGCAAGTATTTGCCCCCGGTATATGATGACAATGGAAATGTGGTCAAGCTGGAAGATTGGAAGTTGTCAATGGGTTAGTTGGTAATCAAGCAAGATGCCTTCCTAAAAGATAATAAGGCTTTGGATGTGGAAAGAACTAACAATATAATTGATAATTTATTCAAAGTTGAAAGTGACTGTATTAAGTTTACAGTAGAAGTTAAAAATGTGACTGATTCTACATGGGAACGGCAAGTCAACTTATTACAGGAGCTGCAGAGTTACGACTGGCCATCTGATGATGATGTGGCAACTTGGGAAAAGCGAATAACAAAGAAGAAGAAAAAACTGGTTATCCAGCTGACAGAGGAGAAAGAAGAATAGATTGCACTTGGCACCTGATCCAGAATTTGAGGGAGAGCGTGTTCAAACAGAGAATGATGTAAATTATCTTGTAATGGCGGTCATCATTCATATAACAAACTTGGTAACTGCTTTGAAAATATCTACAAACAAAGGTGCCAGCTGCAGAAGTTGTCTAGAATTGAAAAAATATGCCTTGCTGTCTTTATTAAATATCTTTCTGTTTGTATTTTCTTTTGTTTTCTAGTGCAAATTTCTATCAGCCATCCGAAGCTTGTTGCATCCTTTCGAGGATTCCAGGATGGTTGATTAGTATAAATAGTCAGTTTCTATTGAAGATAGAGGTTGGAAACTGTTTTTGTAAAGGAGAGGTCCGGAATATAGAACCTTATTTTCTTGAAATCAAGGAACACGATATAAATGCATCTGATCAATTAATATAATACACTGGAGCTTTGTTACTATCATTTGATTGTCTTTACATGTGGAGTGTTTTAGTTTCTTTATGTATTTAGATTGTAAGACAGTTTAAGTACATCTTTCACAAGATGAATGTAGGGGTTGAGCTTAAGTTTCTTTCAAGGAAAGAGTAAAATCTTAGGGGAGGTCTCTAGGAATTAAATATCTATATGTGGATTTGATGACAGGTGTAGGAATGGGAACAATGATATGTTAGGCATGTCATTTGAGTTTCATTGTAGTCATTTTAATAGATATATGTGAAGGTAGAGTTTGACTCTAATGCCCAACGGATAAGGGACTGGTTTTAGATCCATTTACATTGGTTTACCATCCAAGATATAATTGATTGAAATTTTACTTTATATGCATAATTTCCAGACTTGAGACATTTTATGACAAGTTCATAAATATGTATTTCAATGCTTTGAAGAAGCAATAATGAGGTTAACCCTTCCCTGAGTTTAACTCTTAAAGGAAGAAGGATGAATATCCTTAAGCCATTGTTTCATGTTGCTGTTTATATAGTCCATATCATGATGTTGTGTATCAGGATAATTTGGGTTATACTCAGAGTTTTAGCAACTTATTGAGTTGAATTTTGGAAGGCAGTAACAAAGCAGTGAAGGAGAAAGTTCTCAATTCAGAGCTCAGTTGAACATTGAATTGATAGAGGTACACCCACCTGAGTATATATTACTCAAAGTGAAGAAGGTCTTAACCTTAATACCTTAGTAGTTTGTAACTTGCTAGGTTATAGCCATTGGGATTATTTGAGTAATTGACTAATCTGCAGGTTCAAACACTAACAAGCTGTCACTGTGTTTAGTGAAGGTGGCAGTGAACGATAAGTTTGGACTTTAATGCAGCTATGACATGTTTATGGGAATTGAATGACTTCAGTTCACTGTCAGTCATTTGCTTTGGCAAGGTTTTTCTCTATTGAGGTAATGGGTTTGATGCTTGGAAAGGTTTGCAGAAATGGAGTCATTTTGTTTAGTTTGGAGAGGAATATGGTTGTATACTTGTGCATTATTAATGGGATTCTCCATTTTGCATTTCACAGTTCTATTTTTGGTTTTCGAGCTATCTTTTTGAGGCACTATTCATTTTTTGGTGCTTATGAAATGAGCTCTGTCATGGGGGTGCTCGATTTTGTTGCTTGGTTCTTGGACTTTTTCGGTGGGTTTAGCTTTGCTGAGCAAGGATTTGGTTTTGGTGTAGCTCACCAGTTGGGAGTGAGGTTTTTGGCTTCAACTTCGAGTTCAGAACACCCCCACTTTGTTATAAAGGCAGGGGCATTCTCTAACTCAACTCTTGCTTTCTATATGAATTTGGTTATAAAATTTC
>BSBK01007275.1:32500-104448 GCA_027943335.1 Chamaecyparis obtusa
CTATGAGCCTACCTTAGAATATAATTTACCTTCTTCCCCCTCTAGGGATCAAGCTTTAGTGAATTATGGTGACCCTACAATGTGCTTTTGCGATGAACCCTTGGTTAAAGACATTGATTTATCCCCTCCTCATGAAGAATCTTTGATACAAGAGGGTGATTTATTAATGGATGACATATTAATACATGATATTGAATCTCTTTCTAAAACACACTCCCATTATGAAGATATTTTAGTGAAAGAAGATGACATTATAGATGCTTTACCTCCATTTGGGATTCCTTCTAGTGATGGGGCGTTAATGGAGAATGATATGAATTCCCTTAATGCTCTCCCTATTAGTGATGATCTTAGGGAGAATCAAGATCCTACCTCATCTTCTCCTAGGATGTCTTCTTTGCTTCCTTCTTATGAATCTATTTGTAGTGTTGAGACAACTGATGTGGTTTTTCCAAAACCCTTGTTGACTGTGAAAGGTTGTCCTCGCATTACTATCAAAGGTAAACCTATGGAGTCTTTTAATGATCAAGATTCGATAGCTCAGACATATCATACAAGGAATAACCCTCAACCTAATCCAGTGGTTTCTACTTCATTTCCACCTTCTCAACCTATTCTTCCTCCTCCACCCCATCTTCCTAGAAAGGAGTATGATTTGATAAACCAATTGCAAAATACCCCTTCCAAGATTTCTTTATGGGAGCTTCTTCAAACTTCACCTACCTACTATGAAGCCTTGCATAAAGCTCTAGCAAATCTTCCTACTCCACCTCCTAATCAAGAGAACATCAATAACTTCTTACAATGCATGCATGCTACCCCGAGTCCTCCTAACATTATATTTACTCAAAAGGATTTACCTTCTAAAGAAGTTCAGAATCAATATGATGCTCTTATGGTTACTATTTCTATCAATAAAAGTATCATTCATAGGACCTTGATTGATAATGGATCTGGGCTTAATGTTTTTAGCATGGACATGCTCAAAGAGATTAACGCCGATCTTTCAAGTTCTATTCAACCTGAAAATGTTCCTATACGTGGCTTTGATAACATTGCTAAGAACACTTTAGGAATCATTACCTTACCTATCAAAGTAGGTCCAGTCATCCTGAAAACACCTATTCATTTTATACCTAGACCTCTCAATTATAACCTTCTTTTGGGTAGACCTTGGTTTCATGAGATGCACATTGTTCCTTCTACTCTTCATCATAAAGTTAAGTTTATACATATTAACAAGATGTATTCGCTTCATGTGGATGATTCACCTAATCCTTGTCTGAATATTCAAACCCACACTACTTCTACTTCTAATAGTAATCCTTCTTCCTCTAATGCTCTTCCTTGTGATGATTGGGGAGCCTTGGATTTTACTCCTACCTTTATTGGAGAGTATAAGATTAATGATCTTTATTTTATGAAGCAACAAAGAGAGTTTGAACAACGTATTTTTACTTCTACTTCTAACACCCTTAGTAGAAACTTTGTCACTACTTCTACCCCCAATGAACATATCAAACCTACTAATGATGACATAGTGACTATTGAAGTTCCATTAACTCCTTTTATATGGCTTCTTGTTATGATCCTGGTTATCATTTCCTTATTAAACAAGGATTCAATAGTCAAGGATGTGGTAAGTATAAATAGGGAATTCAAATTCCCTTACACACTGGGGGGCATGAGCATTCATATGGATTGGGATTTAATCCTCAACAAAAAATCAATGTTAACAACATCTTGAATAACACTTCAAAACATGATGAAACTATGAAGGAATTTGACCAAGAAGTTCTTTTGCCTAAACTCCTTCATGCTAAAATGATTACTAGACCTAAACGCAAAAAAAAATGTAGTCCATACTTGAAGGCTCTTCCTTTTTGTTTATATCATATATTTCATGATCACTCTACTAATGAATGTCAAGCTTTACATTATAAGACTAGGCAACTCATTGATAGTAATTTTATTTATATATCATGTGGCAATGAGTTGTATTTCAATTGTATTTTCTCTAAATAACATTTATGTTCCTATTATGGAGCTCCACATTATGTAAACAATGTTAGCCTAATCCTTGGGGGCTCATTGTCTTGTATAGTATTGTGAGAGATATAATAGGTCCCCTTCCATGTTTTTTCCTATGCTTGGGGGGCAAGGATGTGATCTCCTTCTTTTCTATCTTTCTAGGATTCACCTCTTTCCTTGGTTAAGTAGTATCTATCTATTATGTGATATCCAATCATATATGAAAATTTTGTTTTGCGTTGAGTATCTATGTCCTTGATCACAACCTCTTTCATTATTTGACATTGGGTTTCCATGGTTGATATATCTCTTGTTATCACTCAGAAAAAATTTCATGGTTTTTGGTCTTTCCCTTTGGTCTTTGCAATATTTTTCATGTCTCTCGCCTCAAGTCCTAGTTCAAAATTTTAAAAATCTAGCCGTTGCATGAAAAACCCTTTGTTTTACCCTGGCCCTATTCTATTTTAACGTTACCTTTTTCAGGCCACTTAAGTTCCTAAAAACCCACATGCTTAATATTTCCCTAAGTCTAGTGCCCGGCGGGTTTTAATTTTTCCTAGGTCCAAGTGATTTAATTCTTCCTAAGTCCTAGTGCTTAATTTTTCCTATAGTTTCAGCTTTAATGTTTCCCTAGGCCCAAGTCTTGATCTTGGTTCAATTGGGTGATTGGCGTATCTTCTCATTGTAATACCCCAAAATTGGCACCTAATCATTTCCATCAATTTTGGTGCATTTTCTCAAATTTCTATGTCATCAAAGTCCTATCTCACTAGGCAATTTTCTCTCCTACTTGGCTCTATTTGACTTGATGTCAGTTGCAAAGACCATAAATTACAATAATCAAATATTAATATTAATTCCTAAAGTCCTTGACTTTAATTAGCTAAATTACCTCTATGATAATTTAATTTAGTTCTAAAGTCCTAAGCACTTTGAATTAAATTAAAATCTACCCCTTTGGCTAATTACCCTTAAAAAGGAATTAATAAATATTTAGTTAATTGAATGGACACCTCTTTATTTGAATTTAATAATTCAAATTACTCAAAAGGTCACTCCCCACATGTGGCAAATTTCATTCTTTTAATTAAATAATTCATACCTTTTTGTCTCAAAGGGGAATGAAGAGTCCGGAGTTTCAAATCAAGAAACTCTTCATTCCTCTCCGGGCTTCTCTATTTAATGAACCTCTTTTTCTCATTCAAGAGAAAGCAATTTTTGAGAGCATCTACACTATAGAAATTTTTTTTAGTTTCATTTGATTCATTGTTTTCAAAGAGTTTTATTGCATTTATTAGATTAATATCTCATTATTAGTATAATCTTTGCATCACATTTTAGACTAAATTTGCTTATGTGTTCTTAGTTTAATATCATATTTGTTTCAAGTTCTTAGATTAAGTTGCAACTCATCTTTATTTTCAAGCTCTTAGATTAATTGCATCCTCATTCTTAGATTAAATTGCACTTCATCTTAGATTAATTTCATCTTGCCCATCTTTATTGCTTCTTGGAAATCCTCCATTGTTGAATTGGTCTCCCGCCTGTTGGCTCTCATTTTGAGAGTATTCAAACACCCCATTCACATAGGAGGCAACAGGTCACCTCACCATGGAATTTGGATTGAGTTCTTCATGCCCTCTCTTGAATTATATCAATGAATAATGACCATGTTGTGTTTTGTTTGATTTAGAGGTCACATTCAGTCACATACATTTTGGTGCCCACCGTGGGGCAGAAAAGATCAATTTCTGGCCTCATTCTTGATTGGTTTTTTAATTTTAGTGTTGGTTTTAGGCCTTGTATGGCCATGTACAGCTTGAAAAAAACTTTTAATATAGTAATGGATGGATATAATGATGAATCCTCTTTCTCATTCTTTTGGTTTGGTTCATTTTTATAAAGAAATGAATAAGCTATGATCATTTTGGTGAAAGTGGGTATTTGCAAATTTGAGATTCTTTGAATACAGTCAGATTGAAATATCTAGTATGGAAAAATTATGAAGAATCAGGATCTATAATAATATTTCATTTCCTTTTGGTTTGAGTCATTTTTATGCAGATTTGTGAAAGTTATGGGCATTTGAGTGAAAACTAGTTTTTAACAATCTATATTGGAGTTACAGGCAATGATTTATTCTTAGAAAATGATTTATAAATGAAAAAAATAAATGGATTACATATTTGGAAATTAGATTCATTAATAGTTACTGTGAAATTAGTTTGGTTTCATTTGGATTCTTTCTGAGAAAGATATGTGATTCCCTAGGCAGGGTCTGGTGTTTTAAATCTGATTTATGACAGAAAAATTGCAGTCTGAAAAGGTTATTGGTTAAGGATCCAAATGGAATGATAAGACCTTATAATTTTGGGAAATGGTAGTTCTTGATGTTGGCTAAAAACTTCATTCTTTCCATAAATTTTAATATTGTGATTTTATGGGTCAAATAAATCAATCTTTAAAGACTGTCTTGAAGACAACAATGTTACATATCTTACGGTTTGTCATTGATTTGTCTTGATTCTATACTTTCAGATGTGTGCTAAATGCTGGATTGAAAATATTTGGACCTAAGGTGAGTTCTTAAAATCTCTATAACACTTGGTTTGGGCATAAAATTAATCTCTCATGTGTTTGGCTTGAGTGTTTACATGCTTTCATAGAACACATTTTAATTGATGCTCTTAATGGGAAATGAATGAAAATAGATTTTCTTTCATACAAGTTTATGTAAGTGAATGCTTGTGTTTAAATCTTAAACAATTATTGGATCCAATATCAAATATCTCATTGAGTGATTGAGGGCATGGATTCATTCCTTGTTTACATGAAGAGTTAAATGCACCACTTTGTGGACTCACTTCATGTTTACTTGGAAAGTTAAATATTCCATGATTCAAACCCTCTTGCACTTATGAGTAGTATTGATTAGCAGTCTTAGATTACTTGTGATTGATTTAGATTGCTATCTTGGGTTATTGGACTCGCTAATATGCTGGCCCCTCATTCCACCCTGTGGTTGCAATCTCAACGCCACATTAAAGGGGAGGGGTCTACATGAAAGAAGCGTTAATTGTTCCACTAGGAAACCCTTTTGTGCTTTTTGGAACTCACTTGTTTTCTAAGGGTGTGGATTCACTTTGAGTTTGTGTGAAGAGTTAAATGCACCACTTTTTGGACTCACCTCACATTTACTTGAAGAGTTAAGTGTTCCACCTTTAGTGCTTTAAATACTTTTGATAGAGAATTACTTAGTTTTTCATTTCTAGAAGGCCTGCTTGGGGATTTCATCACCTCAAGGGACGACCTTAACTCCTGTGTTCCGACGGAGCATAAATATTAGGAGGTGAATCCAAAGACACCTCTCTTGGGAATGAATTAATTTTCACTCTTGGCTAAGCCTCAAAGAACTTTATACCTTTGAGAAGTGAAGGAGGAGATTTGGGTTACCATCTCCCCCCGGTTGTGTGATTTTGAATTCTTCTCATCTATGAATTTGGGCCTCATGTACCTTGTGTATATCAAGGACTCCCTTTAGAAAAGATATGTATAGCCTTGTAGACAACTTACTAGGATGTTGTTGTGTTTTAAGTGCCTGCTAAAACATTCTCAAGAACATACACAAGTAGAGTCCTTAGGAAGTAGAAATACTAAGTCACTATTCTTGTTCATGCGCAAGGTTGCTTTGTCCCTTGCCCATTGCTTGAAGACTATTTTCTTGAATTCCTTGATTGCTATCTTACGTGCTTGATCAATGACATAAATCTAATCTACCTTTTTTCTGTGATCTATTTTTCTATTTTCCTATCGTTCATAGTTAGAAACTAGTTGTTTCGAGTTAGGAAATGATCGATCTTTTCTTTGAGTCACGTTGTCTCTCATCTATTCATCTTATCTCTTTATGCCTTTTGTACCTTTTGTTGTGATTGTCTTATCTTAGCTGTTCTAGCCATCTCTTTTTGACAATTCGTACCAGGTTCATCTTGCATCTTGGTTGTTCTAGCCATTTATCTCCTTTTTGTTATCTTAGAGATAGAGTCTAGCTTTATCCTAAATCTTTGCTCATCACATCTTTGTTTATGACTATCATGACTTGAAGTGGCAAGACTTATCCTATTCAGAATACTGATCAAGATAGAAGCAAACCTTGTAATCAAGACATAGGTCATTTTGAATCTATTATGAAATCTGAACTTTGTGAGGGATCCTCACATTCCTGCTCATTCCAAGAGTATTACAATCCATTGTTTCAGATACAGTCTGACTTATTATTTCAAGAATATTATAACCCATTGTTTGAAGACCAGCAAGACTCTAAAGGGTCACTTTCTAAAATCGAACCTATTGATTCTTTTGAACCTATCGACTCTTTCACGATCTCTTAGAATACTACCAACAATATGGGAGATCCATTCCACTTCCCAAGGGGAGGTAAATTTAGCGATAGTCATGAGCAATCTCCAAATGACCAAGGTCATGGTGAGTCTCAAAATGACAAGAGTTATGATCAATCCCACAATATTCAATATTTGGTCAACATCCAGGACCTTTGCAATTTGAAACAATGACAAGGGGAGCCTCTCCTAACATTTATCCAGAGATGGAGACAACTATGCATGAAGTATCCGCATGAATTACCTGAGTCTGAAAAGCTCAATATCTTCTTGGAAAATCTTGTCCCAAATTTTGGATACCAAGTACGATTACAAGGTCCCCTCACTTTTGACAATATGATTAGGTGGGGTATGAGGATAGAAGCATTTATGGTTAAGAAGGGAGAATTGACTTTGAACAAAGACAACAAGCAAGGACCTTCTCCCTCAAACAAGGATAAGGATAAGATTGTCAACAAAAACATAGATGTTATGAATGATAGGGTTGTTGACAATGTAATGCCAAAACCCTCAAAGTCTATCTTTAATCTCAGCTCTAGCATACAAATAGTCAATGCCACTGAGAAGGCTACAACAGAAGCTCAACCACCTTCCAGATTTGCTAGAAAAAAACCTTGGATCTCTCACTATGACATGATCATTGCTCCAGGGAGTGAGGATACTCCTAAGCCCAAAACTCCCTTTGTCTTGTGAGGCCCTGCACCTCCCTCTTATAACTACACATAATCTCCAGCTTGTGCGAACGCTATCCCTCGATCTCGTGCAAAGATCATTCTCCAAGGTCCTGAGCCTTTGACTTTTAGACCAAAACTATCTATGGATAAAGCCCTCACCAAGGCAAATGTCCCCAAAGATCTCAATCTTGACTAGTTTCAATCTATGGTGGGTTATTTGACCTCGCCTCATTATTTATCATTCTCTGAGGAAGACAATCACTTGCTGAGCCACCCGCATAATGCTCTCTTGCACACTAAAGTTATGATAGGTCCCAAGAGTATCCCCTGCATCCTCATTGACAATAGTGCTAGCCTAAATACTTGCTCTGCTAAGATGCTTACCCAAGTGACAAATAGCTTTGTTCCTGCCAATAGAGAGTCCACTGAGTTCTATGATGCTAAGCTAAAAGAAATAGAAAAAACCCTGAAGATCAAAGATATTGGCATGGGGGAATATCAGATTGAGTCCATCTTGTCTTTCACATCTCTCCCTCCATCTCCATGTTCTTGTGAGGAACCTTCTAAAGATGGATTTAGTATTGGCTATCAGAGCTATGAGCTTGACCAACCTAGCTACAGCTTGCACTCACATGCAGATTTAGATAATGAAGAAACATAGATTCAGCCTATGACACATGAAAGATCTTTGAATGTTCAAAATTTTGATTTAGACTACCAAAAAGAGTCTTATCTACCTTCTCAAGTGCTTCAAGAACATGATCTTGGTCCTCACCAGGAGGATTTTATACACTCTACTAAACAGATTTCTACTACTACAGCTACTACTGAATATGTCATTGCCTCTAATGGCACACATACTGATTGGGAGCAACTGTTGGATGCTTCCCTTCTCTTGGGTATGCCTCAAGGTATGCCTATTCCAGATTACACTACTACTTCTACTACTGAACAAGATCCTACTGTTAAAGAAACACTTCCTATCTTAGATGACAACAATGAAGAAAGTCTGCCTCTGACTATGTCTCTAGCTGAATGGAACTCCATATCAGATGCTACTACAGAAATACCAGTTGATGCTACGCACTTATATGCTATTCTTAACAACTCAGAAAGAGGAGAAAGTTATGATCCTCTAGATCAATCTATTGATGATGATTCTTTCCACCCTCCTATAGAGATCATTCCTATGGCTCCTAGGCCATCTACTTCAAGCTATACTCCTACTGCTCCAGCAAATCATGGGTATTTGAGACCCCATTTTGTTACAGCTTCATGCAATATTGGTAGATCCAGAATTGAAATGGTTCCTATTCGTGCAATCTTACCACCTAAAAGGGAACCTAACTCTTGGAATAGACCATCTTGGTTAGGCTCACATAATATTCCTCCAAACTTATCTAACTCTTCTAAGATGACTCACAATCAACAATGCTCTATGGAAGATTACTTTCTTGATCTACTTGATGCATTCGTGAATGATGAGGATGATACTGATATATTTTCACTTGAGCCCATCCCATCAACTTGTCTTCCCCCTTCATCTCCTAGAAAAGTGGTCTGTCCACTTCCATTTCCACCTCTCCACCTAAACTAGTCATATAAGCCTCTTTCATCCACCATTCTCGAGTCTTTTGGATGTAACTTGGATGTGGAACATAAAAACAAAAATAATAAGAATCCACTTATATCTCAAGGTCACCATGTCCCATCTAATCGACACGTGACTACAAAGAAAGGAAAGCAACATAGGTGTTCAAAAGACCACAAAGGTCCTCAAAAAGAAGACAATCAAAAGCCAGAAAATAAAATTAAAAATGGGTCTCGAAATCCATTCTACAGGCATTGTCATCAAAAGCACCTCAAAATAAAGAAGAAAAAATTTGAAAGCTATGTGGATTCCAAAGAAAGGAAAAATCAAAGTTGCCATTCGAGCTTCCAAAATTCTCATACTTCCCTCCATTCCATCACCCTTGCCTCTCATACTTTACCCTCTTCACTCCATCTTGCCTTTTCCCAAAGTGCATATCAGTATCTCCTTATTACTAATGACATGACTAAGGAAAATCTAGAACGTACTCTTCCTAAGTGTTTAGAGCGTGGGAAATCTAACAAAGAGTTAAGATGTGTCCATGAGGATATTTGTGGGTCTCACCTAAGTGATCTTTCCTTGACTATGGATCTCTTGATAGTTGGACACTACTGGTTGGCTCTCTTGTTACTGCTACAACATATGGTTTTGATTCTGCTGACTACTACTACAAATGACCGTGTTCTCAGAGATCTACCACTGAAGGAGAGGCACTCAAAGAGCTCATCAACACTCTTCATCTGAAGAAGTTCTACAGTTAACATTCTCTATGTGCTCATGTACATACTTATTGATCCTAAAAAAATCCTAAAAATTGATATATGCTCAAAATATCCTAAAAATTGCAAAATGTCCTGAAAAAATGATCATCTTAGTGAAAAATTGGCAAAAAGACGCTTTGATGTATCTATTATCTTGCTGAAAACCTGGTAAACAGGCACCTTGATAATACTCAAAAAAAATAGAAAATTTGAAAAAATACAAAAAAAATAGAAAATTTGAAAAAATACAAAAAAAAATAAAAATGAAAAAATGAAAAATTCAAAAAAATACAAAAAAAGAGAAAAGTACAAAAAAATTGAAAAAGAGAAAAATGTGTCATTGATGAAAACCTGGTAAACAGGCGTAATGGTAGCAAAAATAGAATCTTTGCCAAGATGATGAAAACCTGGTAAACAGGCGCCTCTTGTTTCCTAAAGCTGCATCTCATCTCAGCATCGCTTGGCTCTTAGTTTCCTACTTAAGTTTCCTTCCTTTCCTGCTTTAGTTTGTTTTCCTGCTTTCCTGCTTTAGTTTGTTTTCTACTTTGGTTTGCTAGCTCATGCGCTTGTCTTTGGGTTTTCCTCAACTCTTCATGGATTGGAACTGGTCATACTTGGGGGCATCTCGCTAATATAGGGGGCATTGTCCTATTGCTTTCGGAAGATTCATTTGTGCATCAGTCACTAGCATTTCACGCTGTGTCTGCCTACTGATGCCTAGCTACTTTTTAGATCTCTCCTTGAGGATCTCTCATGTATCAGTCACCAGTGATTCTCATTGTGCTTTCCTACTGATACCTAGCTCTCATTCAACATCTCTTTTCAGGATCTCCTTCTTACATCAGTCACCAGTGGTCCTCACTGTGTCTGCCTACTGATGTTTTGTTTGTGTTTCATTCTCTCTTTTGAGAATCTTCCTTGTATCGGTCACCAGTGGTTCTCACTGCATTCGCCTACTGATACTTGGTTTGCGCTTCGATATCTTCTTGAGAATTTGTCTCTCACGATGGTCACCAGTGGTTTTCCACTATGTCTGCCTACTGTCACTATCCTATTGAGACTTTGAATGTTGTTTGCTTCCAATTTGACTTCAATCCGCTTGAACACAAACGTAAACTGAAACTAAAACTCTTTGTGTGTTCCTGTACAGTGTACTAAGCTTTTCTCTTTCTTGTTTGTTTTCTTTATCATTTCCCCTCGAATGAATCTAAGATGTCTTTCTTGACTAAGAAATGCAACGGCTGGGGGCATGATCTTTTCTTTGTTTTCTGCTTGCTAGTTTAGTTCCAATAATCTAAGAAATCTACATAAGAGGGGTGTCTGTCTATAAGAGCCTTCATCTCATATTGGATGGCCATGCGTACCTTGACTCCTTTTATATGGATGCCTTGGTGAGGTTGGTTCTTCTCCTTGTTTGTTTTGAGTGACTTCTTTTGCTACATTTGGAATTTCTAATGCTCATCTTGCTAAGTGAACGTAGGGGTCACTATGAGCACTCTTTGGAAAAAGAAAGATCTCTCACATGTTTGGTGTGTTTGTTCGTAAGAGACATTCAAGTCATTCTAGAAAATGTGCTTTGATGCTTATGTTAACTTGATAAATTAAAAGGAATAGGTGTTCAGGTCATTTTGGCTTCTTGTGCCTTAATGCTTACACCTCATTTTGACAAATTGAAGACTTATGTCATATTCATATTCTCATGTTGGGGAGAATTTTATGGCATCTTGTGATTGTCCCATTCTTAAATGAACTCAATGATGATAAATATGATGAGTCCAACAGCCGAGTCCGGAGGATTGCATTTGTTCATCCTAGGCCTGCATTTAGACTTGCATCTTTCATTCTAGGCTTGCATTTGGAGCACTTTCTTGTTGCTCTCTTGATTGCTTTCTTCTGGATCTGCTCATTAAAGGTTCTCATCTTTTGTCCTAGTCTCATCTTGGCTGCATCCTTTTTCGGGATCGAAATCAAAATCTGACATCTCTAAGTGGCTCAAAATCACGTTTTAAATATTGGACTCCTTCTGGATCGGATGCTTGTGCAGTTAGCCTTCTGGTGTCATCTTCCTGCCAGATCCTCATCTTTGCATCATGTTCTCAAATCTTTGCTTCTTTTCATCAAGTCAACCCTAGTCAAAATTTGGTCAACCATGGTCAAACTTGGTCAACAATACCTCTGCTTTGCTCCGATTCACTTCTGCAGCTTCGTGAATCTAGTCTAATTGCTTTTGCTCTGCAATCTCTTATTTTTTATCATCCTTTTGACATGTCATCTTTTGATTTCACTCTCGAGGGGGTAGGATGATTACATCATTTGAATCTTGTCGAATCAATTCTTGAATTAGTCTGATCTGAATCATTAGTTTTCATTGCTCAGGGCATCTCGATGTCTCACATCTTCTTATCTTATCATCTATCTCTTAGGTATCTGAGCAATCTAACTCAGATCCTTGAGAATCAAGCTTCATTCTGGAGATGGTTGTTGAAATCTTTTAGGTATTGGGGCAATCTAACCCTAATCCCTGGGAGTCAAGCTTCATTCTGGAGATGGCTCTCAAAATATCTCTTAGACCATTATCTGGGCAATCTAACCCAGGTCTTGGAGGACTAAGCTTCGCATTGGGGTAATCTAACCCTTATTTGGAGATAGTCCTAAATCTTCATCTTCATCAATAGGTATTGGGGCAATCTAACCCTGATTCCGGTTCTCTTCTACGATCGTTGTCTTTGCAATCTAACTTGGACTTCGGAAATTCTCATCATCTATCACTTCAGACTATTCTTTGAATCAATGCGTTGTTCACACATCAATTCAAAGAGGGACAAATGTAATACCCCAAAATTGGCACCTAATCATTTCCATCAATTTTGGTGCATTTTCTCAAATTTCTATGTCATCAAAGTCCTATCTCACTAGGCAATTTTCTCTCCTACTTGGCTCTATTTGACTTGATGTCAGTTGCAAAGACCATAAATTGCAATAATCAAATATTAATATTAATTCCTAAAGTCCTTGACTTTAATTAGCTAAATTACCTCTATGATAATTTAATTTAGTTCTAAAGTCCTAAGCACTTTGAATTAAATTAAAATCTACCCCTTTGGCTAATTACCCTTAAAAAGGAATTAATAAATATTTAATTAATTGAATGGACACCTCTTTATTTGAATTTAATAATTCAAATTACTCGAAAGGTCACTCCCCACATGTGGCAAATTTCATTCTTTTAATTAAATAATTCATACCTTTTTGTCTCAAAGGGGAATGAAGAGTCAGGAGTTTCAAATCAAGAAACTCTTCATTCCTCTCCGGGCTTCTCTATTTAATGAACCTCTTTTTCTCATTCAAGAGAAAGCAATTTTTGAGAGCATCTACACTATAGGCATTTTTTTTAGTCTCATTTGATTCATTGTTTTCAAATATTTTTATTGCATTTGTTAGATTAATATCTCATTATTAGTATAATCTTTGCATCACATTTTAGACTAAATTTGCTTATTTGTTCTTAGTTTAATATCATATTTGTTTCAAGTTCTTAGATTAAGTTGCATCTCATCTTTATTTTCAAGCTCTTAGATTAATTGCATCCTCATTCTTAGATTAAATTGCACTTCATCTTAGATTAATTTCATCTTGCTCATCTTTATTGCTTCTTGGAAATCCTCCATTGTTGAATTGGTCTCCCAGCTGTTGGCTCTCATTCTGAGAGTATTCAAACACCCCATTCACATAGGAGGCAATAGGTCACCTCACCATGGAATTTGGATTGAGTTCTTCATACCCTCTCTCAAATTCTATCAAGTGAATAATGACCATGTTGTGTTGTGTCTGATTTAGAGGTCACATTCAGTCACATACACTCATAGAATCTGTCAGACCTATGAGATTATACGCCAGCCATTGATTCTCCTGTGTGACGTATCTTTTAAATTGAGTGGGTCCACTGCCATGTTGGCATAGTTGGTGGTCTCTTATTGGTTGTTGTGTGTTTGAATTGGTGGTAGTCAGTGGGACCTAAGTTTACAGCTTGTCAAAGGGTCCTAACATCTATAGAATATCTACGGTTGGTGTAAGCTCTCATGGAGTTTGCCAAAGCCATGAGATCTTACGCCAGCTATCGATTCTACTTTTCTCAGATGGCTAACAAGGGTGGGTCCTCTGACAGGTGGCATTGACTTGTGATGTTCTGATTGGTTGAGTAGGAAGGTGATTAGGATTTGTCAGTGGGCTTGAATCTTTCAAAGAATGATAGTGTGGCAAGCTCTATGGATGTCACGTGATCGCATGGAATCTTTTCAGGCCATGCGATCATGCAACGATCATTCGATTTAAAGGCTTATACTTTGTGGGTCCTATCTGCTACATGGAGCTAACGTGCATAATCCTTATTGGCTATGGTATGCTGATTGGGTTGAAGACTTTTCAAAAGGGTTCGTGACTATTTTGAGATTAAATGTAAGCCACCCGATCTATAGGGAAATGAATAGAATCGACGGTCAAATTTTAAACTTTGTCGAGGTAGCTGTTGTAATTCAAATTCAAATTTATTAGAGGGTTTTCCATGACATAAAGGACTGAAATTTATTGTTTAAGTGGCTAGATCTGGTAGAATTGGTTTTGTTGACTATTTCAGTGTGGTCCAGGGTGTTCCATGATCATTTGCAGGGGTCTATACTGTGTTCTTTGTGCTCAAGGCATGTTGCAGGTGGCCGAATAGGTTGACAATTTTGACATTTTCATGGTTCTCAGTACCTTCTCAGTGAATTCTCATGATTGAGGATCTTTTCAAGATCTGTCTTCTCCTGGTTGCCTAGGTTTCTTCCCCTGTAATAAATTTTTTATTGTTTCTAGTTGGTCTAGTGGGTGAAACCCTAACCCTAGTCATATGTAGCTTGTTGCATCTTGTTTTGGGATTTCAAGATGACTAGGGGGGTATATATTGCAGAAGTTTTTATATATTAGGGGTTGTTGTTGATGGTATTATAATAAACAAGGAGATCTTGGATTTAGGGTTTTTGTTTCTCTTTGCATATTATTGTCTGAATAATGTATTGATTCTACAAGTTTTGATGAGAATATAGTTGAATTCCAATCTCATAGTGGTGTATGTCTTCTTGTTTTGATATTGATCTCATATATGTTAATGTCACAAAGTGAGTTACAATATGGTAAACAAAGAGTATTGTGAAATTATCTTTGAGTTCTTAACAAAGTTAGGATTAAAGTCTTTCAGGTAATTTCAGTGAGTTCATGGCTTGTTAAGAATTTGATGTCCTAGTATGTGAGTGAGAGGGAGAATAGGCAAAGCACTTATCCTGAATTCAAGTATGTTTGAGTTAGAATTTTCAGTTGATATAAGCTATTTAGTGACTCTATGCCCTAGGTTAAGGCACTGATCTATTCTCTAGAAGTAGTCCATCATCATCAATCACACACACAAATTTAAATGATAAAATCTTTCAATCAGTTAGTAAAGGGTATAGTGGTATAACATTTAGTGATTCCTTTCAAGAAGTGAATCAAGGGTACACCCGCCTAAGAATTTAGGCTCAATGTGTAGGAGGATCTCTTTGATCCTTCTTAATTGGCCCTTTTCCTTGTAGACTTTGGAGTGGTGATAGTGTCAATGACATTAAGTTGTTAATCATAGTGTAAACCTACAAGTAGAAACCAAAAGGACAACCAACAAAATGGCAACTCTACTAGGGAGAGTCTAGAGATAAAATTTATTAAGTGGACTCTTGTTTTCATGTTGTATTTAGTTAAAGGATTTCCCATTTTGGTGGGTGGTGACTCAAGAGGTTAGAACTAGTGCTATAAACTGTAAATCATGGACAAGAGAAGGAATACTAGGTCCTTTGTCAAGAAAAATCTAGAGGTTACTCTGGAACAATTGTCTAGATAGGAGAAAAAGAGTTGGATCAAAAGAAATGATGAGTCTACTAGTGCTCCCATAAGAGCATAAAAAAATACCAGAGGTAGAGCACCACATGTTTCCTCAAGTGAGGAAGGTTCACAAGATAGAAGTTATAGATCAGATTGTGGTCGCTCTGAAGATAAATTTTATGATACCCTAGAGGCTGTATTTCAAGAGAAGGGTTCATTGCCTGTAGGTTAGGATGAACAAGCTAGAGAGATGGGTCTTGAGATTGATTTAGATCTTGATGAAGATAATTTCAGAAGGGAGCCCATGAGACCAAGCCAAGTCCATTTCCCATATCAAAATCTCACTGATGTGGATGTGTCATTAGGTTCTTATGACATTATGATAGATCCAGATGATTTAAATGCACTAAGGTTACAGTTGGCAGAGTAGGATGCCATACATAAGAGGTTACAAAAGGAGAGAGAAGCTAAAAAGGTGAATGCTCTAATAGAAAGAGAGTCTCTTCTTAGAAAGATTAATGAAATGAAGGAGAGAAACAAGATGCTTGCTTCTACTCCTAAGATTTTGCAGCATGATGTCTTTGGTGATCTTGATGCTTTGAGAAGTGAGTAGGAACACTTGTTGCAAGATCATGAGTTTGATGAAGAGGGCCCTATGATCAGACAAGTGAAAAGTTACGCTTCTTTGCCTAAGGGTAGAGATGGGCATGAGATCACTAGGCCTACTATTGCTGCTAGTGAGAAAGGAAAGCAAAAGATGGTGGGACATCAAACAAGTAGATCATTGACAATACTTGGGGTCCCACCACCTATTTCAAATAAGGACACATAGATAAAAAGAAGAAGAAAAGAATATGAGGACCTTGCAAGAGAATTAGAAAAGGTTGAAATTGAAGCCTCCATTGTAGAAAAAAGAAGAAAGATCTAGTTCTTGAAGGCTTCATCTGCAAATTCTCTTGGTCCATCTACTACTAAATTGGGTATGCCATCTATGACTACTACTATTCCACTTAGTAATGCTACTACTAGTTCAATTCTTTCTTCATCTACTAGGATAGGTGCTGATCCTAGACAATAGTCAAATGCACAAGTAGATGGAAATGTAAATGCAAATGTTGATCCTAGGATTAACACTAGTTCAAGTTTTTAAAGAAGACCTATGCAACTAGAAGGCTATAGGAAAATTATTTTTGATGGGATTCTAGGCTACCCAAATGCTTTTCCAAATGATATAAGAGATAAGGTACCTAAGTTTGTTGGTAACAATGCTATTAGTTGTGAGGAACATCTTAGGTTATTTGTTGATATGTTAAATGATTATGAGGTAGAGCATGAGGATGTAGTCATGAAATTATTTGTTCAATCTTTGGTGGAGGATGCTAGAGATTGGTTTAAGAGAGTTCCTGATAAATGTATTGATACTTGGGATTCTTTTGAGAGATGTTTTAAAGAGCAATATGGTGATAGGCCTAATGCTAGTTTCATATTGAATGAATTCAATACCATAAGGAAAAATCAGAATGAATCTGCAGTTGAATTCAATATGAGATTTTAGAAGGGCATGCATAAGTTGTTTCAAGTTATGCGGTTAGATGACAATGTCTGTCTGACCACATACTTCAATGCATTTGATGGAAAGATGGGATACTTGTTGAGGGACAAAGAACCAAGAACCCTTAGAGATTCTTTTAGGATTGTTGTCAATATTGAGAACAATATGAAGATATCAGGGAAATTGGGTGGGAAAAGAGATGATCCAAAGTTGTTTGGAGACAAGAAATACAAAAAAGAAAATGATAGGAATGTCGAAACTAGGAGGTAAGAAGAAGATAAATTGGATAAGGTACTCAATGCATTGAAGGATTTGAAGGTACCTAAAAATAGGGACATCAGTCCTCCTACCAATGAAAGGCCTCAGTTCAACAACAATTTCAATAAGCAAAATAGATTGCAGAACTATCCCTACAATACCCAATGGAAGGATGGCAAGCCTATTGTCCCTACTGCAAGAGGAAACAATGACAGAGGTGTCCTTGACCCTGTACAAAAAGCTTCAATAAATGTCATGGAGGAAATAACTTGGTGTGTTGCATGCCAGTCCCCTCATTCTGTAAAGCATTGTGTGGTTGCACATTCTATGACTACAAATCAAGATTGTGGCAATGAGGAGATAGATCAAGAAGAAGATCAAGATGATGTTGGATGCAACATGGCTACTTCATATCTAGGATATGAAGATGATTCTAATTTTGATGAAGAAGCAGATGTAAATGTGAAGAGACATAATCAAGCCCTTTTTCATCAAGAGGTTTTTTCTAATAGTGAAAACATGGATAAGAAGACATGTAACATGAACTCTTTTTCTAAGCCAGTAAATTTAAGAAGACCTTCCAAGAAGAGATGGATAGGATTATTGCAGAAATAATTGCCCAAGCACAAACTAGAGGCATGGTGGCAAGGGATACAAATGGAGAAGCTACAGGAATGTTTATGAAGAGTACCAACTCTGGAGAGCCTAATGAGAACATATCAAAAGGTGATCACATGGTGAAATTCAAGAATGTAAAAGGTAAGAATTGTGAGCCTAAGGGAGTTGGAGTTGAAAGATTTTCTAGTGAGATTGAGAAGCTAGTTAATACAATGGCTAAGATTAAAAAAATGAGGGTGGCCAATAAACCTAATGTATCAGATAAGCAAAAGGATACTAAGGCTATGCAAATTGAGATTCCTCACTCTGCTCCTATTGATATGTTATCTGTATTGTCCCAAATTATAGTTAAGATTCCATTGTCAGAATTGTTGAGGATCCTTGAACACAAAGACAGAGCTATTGCATGGGTAGATAATGTTCATAACAATGATGTTACATGCAATGGGTCTCAGGATAAAGCTTTGAAAGGTGTTTCTACTCAAGGAATTGTATCTCAAATTCCTCCTATATATTTGGGTAGTTCTGTTAATGCTAGCCTTGAAAACATTGATCCATTCTTTTTAAGTGTCCTTATGAATGGAATGAATTTAAGAAATGAATGATTGATAGTGGTGCCTCTAATACTGTTATGCCTTTTAAGATTATGGAAAAATTGGGCCTTAAAGTTGATACATTTCAAGGTTGTGCAATGGATCAGATGGAGGTACCAGTCATTGGGACTATCAATGCAATGCCATATAGGTTGGAAGCATATCCAGAGAAAGAGTTAACAATGAGTGTTTTGGTGGTGGACATCCCTCATCATTATGGGATGTTTCTATCTAGAAGGTGGAGTGCTACCATGGGTGGAATTTTACAATGTGATCTGTCCTATGCCACTTTCAAGATTGATGATCAGTTTGTCAAGATTGAGCAAGAACCAAGAGTATGCCACATGATTGAGAGAAGTATTGATAATGAAACTACATGTTTTGTGGATACTGATATTAATGCTTTTAGGGCAGAGATCCCTATACTTGAGAAGGAACCTATTTTGTCACCTATCTCTATTGAAGTAAGTGTTAATTCTATGAAGGGTGATTTGTGGGTAATTTAATTTGATAGTGTAAATTGCAAGGATGGAGTAGGAGTAGGTATTTTACTTATTTCTCCTAATGGAAACACCTACAAATTTTCTTTCACATTGAACTTCTTTTGTACCAAAAATATAGAAGAATATGAGGCATTGTTGTTAGGACTAAGGTTGGCACAAAAACATGGTATTAAGTGCTTAAAGTGTTGTTGGTGATTCTGAGTTGGTGGTGTCCCAAGTTAGGTTAGTATATGCTTCCAAGAACAAAAGGTTAAAACAATATAGGAATGCAGTTTGGGATTTGATTGAACATTTTGATGCCTTCAATATTGAGTGGAAGGATAGGAGTAACAATAAGATGGTTGACTTGTTAGCCAATATAACAATCAATCCCAATGATATTACATTTACTGGTATCTCTAAAGTTGAAATTTAGGCTAGGCCTAGTGTACCAGACAATATTGAAAATTGGCAAGTTTTTAATGATGATAATGATATCTTGAAGTTTATGAGTTGTGAGGATCAGTATCATGGTTAGGAATTTGATTGTTCAGCCTTGGTTGAGACTATAGAAGGAAAGGAGGTTGTCTTTGGCAATGAAGTTATTCAACTTAAAACTAACAAGGTGCCCAAGGGGCTTGTTGTTTTGGAGATTGTCTTTGATAACTAGGATAGAGTTCAAAAGAATATCAAAAGAGAAGATCATGCTGATTTAGAGGAGATAAATCTTGGAACACATGAGGCACCTAAGAAGGTATACATTGGTAGGGACATGTCTCGCAATGTGAAAAAATCTTTGATTGAGTTATTGAGAAAATTCAGGCATGTTTTTGCATGGTCATATGATGACCTAAAGGTGTATAGAGAAGACTTATTTCAGCATATTATTCCTTTGAGGGGAGATGCTAAACCTTTTTGGTAAAAGAAAAGGCCTATTAATCCCACTTTGGCACCTAAGATGCAAGAAGAGTTAATGAAGCTGAGAGATGCTAGAATTATCAAGCCTATAAGGCACTCTTCTTGGGTTTCAAATCTTGTCCCTATCAGAAAGAAGAATGGTGACATCAAACTTTATGTGGGCTTCAGGAATTTTAACATTAGCTCATTAAAGGATAACTATTGTCTACCCAATATGGAAGCTATGTTGCAGAGAGTGACCAGATCAGAATTGATGTCTATGATGGATAGTTTCTCTCGTTACAATTAGGTAATTGTCAAAGAGTTAGAACAGTTTAAGATAGCTTTCACAACACCTTGGGGGACATATGTTTATGTGAGAATGCCTTTTGGTCTCACAAATGCTAGTGCTACTTTTCAGAGGGCTATGGATGTTGCCTTTTCAGATTTTATTGATGCTTTCCTTGTTGTTTATCAAGATGATTTAACTACCTATTCCAAGAAGGAAGAAGACCACCGTACTCATTTAGAGAAAATATTTGTGAGGGCCTTGGAATATGGCATTTCATTAAACCCAAGGAAATGTGCATTTGGTGTCACTAAGGGTAAGTTGCTTGGCCACTTGGTGGGGAAGAAAGGAGTTAGGATTGATCTTGAAAGGGTGGAATCCATTGATAAGATTCATAGGCCAAAGAATATTAAAGGAATTTAGTCCTTTGGTTAGGTAAATTTCTTGAGAAGATTTGTAACAAACTTTGTTGAGGTCACTAGACCTATATCCAAGATGTTAAAGAAAGGATTTGCTATTACATGGGAAGGTGGGCCTAATGAAGCTTTCAAGAACATCAAGAAGGCCATTAAAGATGCACCTGATTATAGTGCCCCAATGCACATCTTTTCCTTTGCATCTTTTCATACTATTGTTACAGTGTTGTTGCAGAAAAATAAGGATGGTTTTGAGGAGCCTATTGCATTTTTCAGTAAATCTTTGTAGGATGCTGAACTAAAATATGACATAAATGAAAAATAAGCCTATGCATTGGTCAAGGCTATGAAGGCTTTTATATGTTATTTGATGGGAGTAGTTGTGATTGCTTTTGTGCCAAGCGTAGCAGTCAAAGATATTTTCTCACAGCAAGAGGTGTCTAGGAGAAGATGCAGATGGATCAATACGATCCAAGAATTCAACATTGATATCCAAATTACTAAATTAGTTAGAGGACAAGGATTGGAAAAACTAATGGCTCAATCCAATCATGATGCAAATCAGATAAATCAAGCTGAGGTTGATTACACATGTGATATGGATGATTGTATCTGGTATCAAGATATCATCTATTACTTGAGAAATATGAAATGTCTAGCAGACATGGATGAAAATAAGAAGAGGACATTCAAATTACAGGCCATCAAGTATGTAATTGTGAAATGTAAATTGTATAGAAAGAATTTGGATTGCATACTTTTGAAATGTGTTGATGAGAATCAAGCTAACAAGTTGTTAAAAGAAATGCATGAGGGAGTTTACAGGGGGAATTACATGGGTAAAACAACTGCTCATAAAATCTTGAGAGTGGGATTCTGGTGGCCCACAATCTTTAAGGATGCAGAACAATTGGTAAGGAGGTGTGATGCTTGTCAAAGGTTCTCTGGTAAGCTTAAATTTTTAGGTAATGCACCCTTAAGGCCAGTAGAAGTACAAGCTCCTTTCCAACAATGGGGAATTGATTTCATAAGGGAGATACCAAACAAGTCAAGTGGAGGACACTCATGGATACTAGTTGCCATTGATTACTTTACAAAGTGGGTAGAGGCTATACCTACAAGGAATGCAACTAGCAAGGTGGTAACTGATTTTCTATTGATTAACATTGTTGCAAGGTTTGGGTGCCCTGAGAGAATAGTAAGTGACAATACCATGTGCTTCAAGTCTACTAAATATAATGACTTTTGCAAAGGTTTAGGAATTCAGATTTCTTATTCATCACCTTATCATCCACAAGGAAATGGTCAGGCAGAATCTACTAATAAGAGTTTGATTAAGATCCTCAGAAGGATTCTTGAAAAGAATAAGAGGGCATGGAATTCAAAACTACCATTAGCTGTATGAGCTGATAGGGTAACTATGAAGAGGGTAATTGGTTGTGCACCATTTGACCTAGTAAATGGAATACATGCAAGGATGCCCAAGAATAATTTATTCGAAATGTATAAATTTGTTTAGTTATATGATGATGATATAGATGATGAGATGTAGTTGAGAATTGAGGACCTCATTAGGTTGGATGAGACTAGAAGAGAGTCAACTTCAAGGAATGCCAAATTGCAGTTATAGGTTAAGAATTTGTATGACAAGAAGACTGTTGAAAGAAAGTTTGAGCCTAGTGATTTGGTGTTAATTTGGAATGCGAGATTGGAGGATAAAGGAAAACATGGTAAGTTTGATCCACTCTGGCTAGGGCCATATCAAATTCATGAGAAATGGGGCTAGGATTCATATGTTGTAAAAGAACTGAATGGTGATATTCAAGAATTGCCAGTTCATGGACAATTCTTGAAGAAATACTTCAATTGAAGGTATTTTCTTTTCCATGAATAGTAGTTAGGCCTATACATTCTGTAAATTTTGTAAAGTTGCTTGCCCCTATCCTATTTTGACCTAGTCTATAGGGTTTTGGTCCTGTTTCTCTTTGTTCTCAATTTTTCCAGTGGGATGGTTTGCTTTAACCAGTGATTCTACATCCTTGCTATCCCTGTAGGAGGCATACATCCCCAAATAGAGCCACTATTATCACTCAAAAAAAATTTCATGGTTTATGGTCTTTCCCTTTGGTCTCTGTAATATTTTTCATGTCTCTGGCCTCAAGTCCTAGTTCAAAATTTTAAAAATCTAGCCGTTGCATGAAAAACCCTTTGTTTTACCCTAGCCCTATTCTATTTTAGCATTACCTTTTTTGGGCCACTTAAGTTCCTAAGAACCCATGTGCTTAATATTTCCCTAAGTCTAGCACCTGGCGGGTTTTAATTTTTCCTAGGTCTAAGTGATTTAATTCTTCCTAAGTCCTAGCGCTTAATTTTTCCTATAGTTTTAGCTTTAATATTTCCCTAGGCCCAGGTCTTGATCTTGGTTCAATCAGGCAGTTGGCATATCTTCTCATAGAATCTATTAGACCTATGAGATTATACGCTAGCCATTGATTCTCCTATGTGACATATCTTTTAAACTAAGCGGGTCCACTACCATGTTGGCAGAGTTGGTGGTCTCTTATTGGTTGGTGTGTGTTTGACTTGGCGGTTGTCAGTGGGACCTAAGTTTTCAGCTTGTCAAAGGGTCATGACATCTGCAGAAGATCTACGGTTGGTGTAAGTTCTCATGGAGTTTGTTAGAGCCATGAGATCTTACACCAACCATCGATTCTACTTTTCTTAGATGGCTAACGAGGGTGGGTCCTCTGATAGGTGGCGCTAACTTGTGATGTTCTAATTTGTCGAGCAGGAAGGTGATTAGGATTTTTCAGTGGTCCTGAATCTGTCAAAGAATGACATTTTGGTAGGATCTACAGATGTCATGTGATCGCATAGAATCTTTTCAGGCCATGTGATCATGTGAAAACCATTTGATTTAAAGGCTTATACTTTGTGGGTCCTATCTGCTATGTGGAGTTGATGTGCATGATTCTTATTGGTTGTGGTATGCTGATTGGGCCAAAGACTTTTCAAAAGGGTTCGTGACTATTGTGAGATTAAATGTAAGCCGCTTGATTTTTAGGGAAATGAATAGAATTGACGATCACATTTTAAACTTTGTCGGGGTAGCCATTGTAATTCAAATTCAAATTTCTTAGAGGGTTTTCCGTGATAGAAAGGACTAAAATTTATTGTTTAAGCAGCCAGATTTGGTAGAATTTGTTTTGCTGACTGTTTCATTGTGGTCCAAGGTGTTCCATGATCATTTGCAAGGGTCTGTACTATGTTCTTTGTGCTCGAGGCATGTTGCGGGTGGCTGAACAGGTTGACAATTTTGGCATTTTTGTGGTTCTCAATACCTTCTTAGTGAATTGTCATGATTGAGGATCTTTTCAGGATCTATCTTCTCCTAGTTGCCTAGGTTTCTTCCCCTGTAAGAAATTTTAGACTATTTCTAGTTGGTCTGGTGGGTGAAACCCTAACCCTAGTCATCTGTAGCTTGTTGCATCTTGTTTTGGGATTTCAAGATGACTAGGGGGGTATATATTGCAGAAGTTTTTCTATATTATGGGTTGTTGTTGATGGTATTATACTAAACAAGGAGAGCTTGGATTTAGGGTTTTTGTTTCTCTTTGCATATTATTGTCTGAATAATGTATTGATTCTACAAGTTTTGATGAGAATATAGTTGAATTCCAATCTCATAGTGGTGTATGTCTTCTTGTTTTGATATTGACTCATATATGTTAATGTCACAAAGTGAGTTAGCATATGGTAAACAAAAAGTATTGTGAAATTATCTTTGAATTCTTAACAAAGTTAGGATTAAAGTCTTTTAGGTAATTTCAGTGAGTTCATGGCTTGATAAGAATTTGATGTCCTGGTATGTGAGTGAGACGGATAATAGGCAAGGCACTTATCCTAAATTCAAGTATGTTTGAGTTAGAATTTTTAGTTGATATAAGTTATTTAGTGACTCTATGCCCTGGGTTAAGGCACTGATCTATTCTCTAGAAGTAGTCCATCATCATCAATCACACACACAAATTTAAATGATAAAATCTTTCAATCAATTAGTAAAGGGTATAGTGGTATAACATTTAGTGATTCCTTTCAAGAAGTGAATCAAGGGTACACCCACCTAAGCATTTAGGCTCAAAGGGTAGGAGGTTCTCTTTGATCCTTGTTAATTGGCCCTTTTCCTTGCAAACTTTGGAGTGATGATAGAGTCAATGACATAAAGTTGTCAATCATAGTGTAAACCTACAAGTAGAAACCAAAAGGACAACCAACATCTCTCACCTTGGAAACTGAACAGTGTGCTATCCCTCACAAGGGTTACTTTTTTCATTTCTTGCATGATATCTCTTTGCATTCATCCCATCCATGGCCTCATAGGAGTTGTGAGCTTCTTGGCTTGGACTAGGTGTTGTCTATGGATATTGTCTTTATGTTGAAAAAATGTTTATCCTTGTTCTTTTTCTTTCCTTAATATGTCAAAATAGTATGGTTTTTCTATATTAAGGAGGGGGGCATATATACAACCTCCCGCATTCTATATTATGTATTTTTGTTCCAACCTTTTGTTTTACAGCATGCTAAATCTTTGAAGGTAATGCACATAAGTTTCTAAATCCTAAAGGGACATGAATTTCCAATATGCTAAATCTTCTAATGGTAATGCACATAAGTTGCTAAATCCTAAGGAGATACACATTTTATATTCATAGTGATACAAGAAGGTGGATCTATGAGTATTCGAGAAACCATCAGAAGATGCATTACAATTGCAAACATAGTTTATGGGTGGACCTTTTCAACTCTCCCTCTAGGGTGATTCATGGTAAGGTGGGCATCTTACTAGGTGAGGTAATCACTTTCTCCTTTCTCTCTTTTCACTTTCATGCTAGTAGGACTAGATCATGAAGCTATATTATTTATAGTGTTTCTCTTATCTTTCTTATGTAATCATTTACACTTTTATGATAGCTTTCCAAATATGATATTACTATGAGAAATATTTCTTAGCAAGGTTTCTTATGCTAATTGATTTGGGTTGTTTAGTACTAACCCATGTTCTTTTGGTTTTCTCTTTTCTCACCCTCATGCATGTATGTTGAGTTAGAATGCTTAGCCTAGGGGCTTGTGTCCTTAGCTAAGTGTTATTTTATCTCTTTGAGAATCCACTTGGATCTCCTCTTTCTTCTCATTTACCAAGAGTTAGCATCGAGTCCATACTCTTTCTAAAGTGGGGGCTTAATGTATCATCTTAAAATGGAAGCACTTCCATTTTAAGAGGATTTATCCCTCTGAGTAAGTGGTTTGGGGTCATGTCGAATGCCTTGAATTGGTGTTTTCTTAGATCTGGATTTTTCCCCATATTCCACTTCTTTTCTACACTTGATTCCTTCATTCTAGGTGAAATTAGGGTTAGGATCCTAAGGATTTTCCTTAATTTACCTCTTCTATGGCTCTATTTTCTAGGTACAACTTAGAAATAAGTCCTCCTAGCCTTTATTATATTCATCATAGGATTTTGTGCCTCATCCTGGCACTCTGCCCTGATTGTGCCCCTTTTTCCACTTTTTGGCTGCATTTTCCTACCATTCTAGACTAAGACCCTAAGATTTGTGATATCAAGGTCAAGGATGACCTCATCCTTGACCTAAGTCAGGTTCAACCTCATCTTTGACCCTGAGTTCAAGTTTCAAGGTCCTGTGATCTCTGGATATCAGGTTTCAGAAAGAATTGTTTTCCTGCTTTTGGGTCGGCTGTTTTGGTCTCTGAAATGGTAAAATATTAAATTATATTTAATTTAGGTCCATTCCTAAAGGTTTGAGGCCTAATTGGAATTTAATTCCCCAAGGTGGACCCTCTAGAGGATTGTGCCCTAGATCACTATAAAAGGAAGCCTTCCTCTCTCATTTTCTCCATCAAGTTTTGTGAGAACATCTATTATTCACCAAGAAACTTCATGATCAAGAGCTCTCAAGGAGATATTCACAAGCCATCAAGTTCTCTCTCAAGAAAGATCAAGAAAATATCCATTCTTGAGTAATCATCCATTCAAGTCCTCTTCTCCATTCAAGTTCTCCATTAAAGATCAAGGATTCAAGCATTCAAGCCTTTGAAGGGATTTGATTCAAGCATTCAAGATTCATCATTCAAAACCCTAGATCTATCCATCATGGTGGTGTGATCTTCCTTCAAGATCCTTTTTTCATCTTCAAGATCCATTCATTCTTCCCTCAAGGTGGATTCCAAGCATACAATCATGGAGGTTTAGATTTACGTTTGTTAATGTTATGTCCAAGCTTTCATATCAACATACTTGTTTACATTTGAAATACAATTGCATATCTATTAAATATCATAGCTTCATTGTTAGATCTACTTCTACTACTTGTTAGCATTCCCTATTTTAATTCCATTAGTAAGGTTGATTCTAAATCAGGGTTTGACTAAGGCAAACCCCTCCCCCCAACAAACAAAACCATTTTTCTTGTAGGTACAGGTGTGGGATGATGAATTAAACTATAGATCTAGATACCCTTTTCGTTGAACTTTTGAGATCCGCGAACAAAGTCAAAGATGACCTTCAAAACTTTGAAGTAGTCTTTGACCTTTTATTGGGGTCAAAGACTACCTGCTTCTAGAAAGACAAAAGTTTTCTAGGTTTTCTCCATCTTGGCATTTCCAGTCTAAAACAGGTTGCAGAATTGCCCAAAAGTATACACAAGCACCAAAAAAAAGGTATTTCCAAATTAATTTCATGATGAGGTATGTATCTTATTTTATTTGATTTCAATTATTTCTAGATTTACATTCTATCCCTTACAATTCAAATGTATGTGTAAAATATTGGGTTTGGGGTCTCTTTTAAGGGAAAACCATTGTTCTAGGACCCCATCCATATTTTTTATTATACAGTTTCTTCACTGGCCCATATTCTATGTGAACCTAATAATGGTAGATCATTTAGCATCCATAATTGATCTGCTTGTTTCCTTTGATTGCTTCCTCTTTGTTTGAACTGTTACTAAATCTAATGGTAGCTATATGATCATAGTTATTTGAATGTGTTAGCTTTTATATGATTAAAATCAAGTACATGATTATTTAATTCATTTATGTATAAAATGTATTTTGGATCGTCTCCATGAATCTTTATTGTATTATACTGTATTTGATGGTGGATCATGGAACATAAGAAAAAATGCACTACTTAACACATTTGCACTGGATCATGGAACACTACCTAGTAATAAATAGAATAGAATATGTTTGTCATGGTTTTTTTATTAAATATGAAATGATATGATTAGGCATGACGTGAATCCCATTATGAGACTACATGATTCTAAAGTCTGAATTGTTATGACAATATATTATTAAAAAAATGGATAATTTTAATGTGATCTCTCAATCATGATAAGATTCCAAATGTGTTAAGTTTTCCTGGAGCATATTCAAGGCTAGGGGCAAGGATACAATCTATTATATTGTCATAACTACTACCACAGGTCAAAACATTGTAGGAGTCCATGTAAATTTTGTTAGAAATAGGGAATACTGAGAGGGGGGGGTCAATCAGTATTCTATAATCTTTTCTTTTCGCCCAATTATGGATATAATAGATTAACTTGATGCTTGCAAAATAGAGTAAACTAAATAACATGCAAAGTAATAAATCAAATGAGCTCATAACACATTGTTTTTTCTTTAGGAAACCCTGGCCAAGGGAAAACCCTGATGGGGATGATACACACAAGTGATCCACTAATCAAAAGTATCTTGTTAAGGATGTTAACCCTATTAGGAGTCTATTACATACATATAGTGTCTCTATCCTAATTAAAGGACTCTAGGCCTTGTTAGAAGCCTCAACCCTACTAAGGGTTGGTAGTACAAATAGAATGATTACAAGATGATCTCACTACCTAAACATGTAATATACAATGACTTCTGATTACAAAAAGGGTAAGGTATATAACCTTTCACTGTCACCGAATAGCTTTCCTATTCTGATCTATCTCTTCACTTACATATACAAAGTCTGCTTGCTTGAATTTTACAATTGACAACTTCACATCAATTTTTTTTGCATGTATATATCTCACTATCTTTGCTTTACATATGTCTTACATTTATACAAGTTAATAAGAATAATAAATTTTATAGTCGACTTTACAAAACATAAAGCACTTTACAAAATACACACTAACTTGTGTTGCCTAAGGGTTAACATCTAGGATGTCATCCCTTATATGATTAAGTTATTAATTTGATAAACAAAATAATCCTCTAACTATCATACTAATTCTATCTTCTTTGTCTATCCTGTCAGCTTCAACTTTGTCTTTGCAATCCTACAATAATTCATTTTGTACATGCCATACAAACCTGTGGTTTCAGGTGAGTCTTCAACATACATAAAAGTATCCATGTTCAAGTACGCATGCACTGAACTTACTTCTATCAATGTTGCTATCCAAAACTATCTCCGGTTATACTAGAAAATACTATTTATACTTAGATAATTTTACTTATGCTCTATCATAAATGCTTTATGTCATAGTGCAATTTTTATACTGATTATATGTTTCCATAATGACAAACAACTTGATATCTAACTCGGCCAAATTTCGAACAATCTCCCCCTTTGTCATTGGTGGCATTACCTAAGAAAATTTTCTAAGTCATATGAAACTTCAAAATTGTGGCCATTCAAAAAAAAATTCTTCAATACTTATATCTCTAGATATCTACTGAATATCTATACTCCCCCTAGGAGTATGCCTTCATAGTGATTATGCAATATATAATACTAATTATGCAATTTTCTACTATCAGTCCCCCTTTGAAAATAATGACAAAAAGGGTGTCAAAATTATATAACAAAAATGTTTACCTCTGATTCAAAATTGCAAAGTCAGAAGGCTTGCAACACAATCTGCAAAATTTACCTTTATTCTCTCTATCTCCTTCTCCCATGGTTTCTTAATGGTATCTGAAACACTAAGTAGTGCACATAAACCATAAGATGCTATTTCACATGCCTGAAGGTTTGCATAGTTAAATTTCTCATAAGATGTCTTGGATGAAAGACATTCTTCCAATTGGCCTTCAATGATGCTTAGCTTAATTGAAATGTGCTCTCTTAGTAGAGTGAATCTTCCCAATTTCTTTTCTTTTTATTCACTAATAATTCTTATTTCATCATACAAATTACTAATTTTCTTCTCAAGATTAGATATCTTCTATCTGAATAAAATATTTGCTTCTGTTTGAATTTCTACCTCTTTTGCTTTTATCTTCTTTGTCAAATCTGATACTATTATACACTGAATTTGCACCTTTGTCTCAAGCTCTCTTGGTCTTGATAACTCAGTATAACATAGGAATCATCTCAAGGTTGTGGGACCTTTGCTAACCAAGATGAAACCTCTAGGTTCTAGGCTAGTTCCTCTTGGATTATCACCTTATTCTACTCTTAAACAAGAAAGTAAAAATTTTAAGGGAAAGGGTTAGAAGGAGTGCATGGAAAGGGAAATAACAAGAAAGCAAACTACCTACTAGGTGATGCACCGAAACTAGGGTTTGGATTTCAGTATAGAGGAATGAAACCAATGGAGGAATCAGGTATAATAGGTCACAACTTATTGAATAGGCTTGCATAAGTTTTTCATAGGAGGGCCTAAACATTAGACACAACCTATGACCTACAAGCAGACATTCTTTGCAACAAAAGGGCATAGGAATGAGATAGAATGACAGGGGGTTGAAGAATACCCACAAAATCATTCAAATCAGATCATACACAGTAGTACACATATAAGTCGAAAGTAAGAGGGATCAGGAACCCTAAATTTCCATTGAAAACATTCATAAACTTAAATCCAATAAGAGATAAACAAAGACAAGGAAGCACAAGGACATGAAGGATTGTCACAAACTGCCTCTGCAATATTTTTATTTATCAATGGGAGAAATCCAACTGTATAAGATAGAGGGTAGAAAAAATGCCACATATGACTTTTTAGAAAGATGAATTTCTATTAAAATTGTCCAACTCTCTACACTAAAGGCTCCAAAAAACAATATATACCACACTCAACTACACGCAGACAGGAGTCAAAACTAACCGGGGGTTACAAATTTTTCAATATAATAATCAACCCTAGGTTGAGGCAAGACTGACCCTCAAAAGCACTCAAAAAAGTCAACAAATAGGTCCAAAATCTCATGATTTCATATCTTTCTATACCAGGACTGCCTGCAGACACACCATCCCTGATCAACCAACTCACCTGCAACTCCACTAAGCCATAAAGACTCCAAATTTGATCTTCACAAGAATGAATTTGAAAGTACATATGGCACCAGCTCTTTAATGCTTCATCAAAATAAGAACACCACACTCTACCCTAAAAAATCCATGGTGCTGATGATCAGATCATCCATCATCACCTTCGCAACTAGAAAAAGTCCTCAGAAATCAATTTCGAGCTACCCCGCCACTTCGCAACATCCTCTGCAGAAGAAAACCTGCCAAAAGGAGTCACACTGGTTTGAAACAACACCGGTTGCATGATCACATGAGCTCAGAAAGCCTTATGTGATCATCTGACAAGCCCTTAGAATCTACCATTTGCTGCCACAAGACACCTCAGGTCCACTAAAAAATTCAAACTGCTAGCCAAAAACCGCACCCGAGATCCAACTTTACCAACCTTGGGCCCATCTGCAAACTGAGATTCCAATCAGACAGTGGGTGCAAGATCTCATAGGGTCAGAAGATCCCATGAGATCTTATGACCACCATAGATCTCTTTCCACCACCACCAAACTACAACTCAGACCCACAGATCACTACATTAGACGGTTGTCGCATGATCGCATGGGGTCAAAAGATCCCATGTGAACATGTGACCATCATAGATCTTGTATCTACCGGGGCCCATCCTATACGTTTGGCCCACCATAGACCAGAAACGTCACCTCCAGGGGACTGACCAGTAGCTCTTGGTTGCACTTGCACCATTCCAAATACTCTGGACCCATGAGCCACTAAGATCACATCAGGCAGTTTGTTGGTTGTGGATTATTCCCTTTGATCTTCAACTTGCAGATTTACACTTTGATGGATAATTTAAATAAAACTCTGACTCTATCACCACTCCAAAGTCCATAAGGAAGAGGGCCAACTGACAAGGATCAAAAGATCCTTCTACACTTTGAGCTTCAGTGCTCAAGTGGGTGTACCCTTGATTCACTTCTCTAAAGGAGTCTAAAACAATATTCCACTATATCTCATATAAGATTGCTAAAGATTTATTAAATAATGTTTATGTTTGTAGTTGTTAACCATGCATACCTCAAGAGGAAGGACCAGTGCCTTATCCCAGGGCTTAGAGTCACCTAACTGTATACCTCAACTGAATACCTCAAATCAAACACAATGGAATCTGAGGTAAGTGCTTTGCCTATTATCCCTTTCCCTCAAGCACAAGGATATCAAATTCTACACCTGACTACAAACTCACTGAATTCACCTAGAAGACTTTAATCCTAACTTTGTTAGGAACTCAAAGATAAATTCAAAATACTCTTTGTTTACCATATGTTAGCACACTTTGTGAAACTAACATATATGAGCTCAGAGACAAGCAAGAAGACATACACAAGATACAAGATTGGGATTCAAAATGTTCTCATTAACACAATTAGAATCAACATACAATCAGAATGATACCAAGATTAAAAAAGTCACAAATCCAGACTTTTATCAATATATTATAGTAAAAAACCAGGGACGAAAAGAAACAAGATTTTGGAACCCTTGCAAAATAAAAAATTCTGCAACTTATACCCCCTAGTCATCTTGAAAATTTGTAACAAGCTATAGATGACTAGGGTTAGGGTTTCAACCACCCAACCTACTGGAAATGGTCTAAAAATTTATTACAGGGGTGGGAAACATAGGTAATCAGGAAAGAGGAAATCCTGAACTGATCCACAATCATGAAATTCTTCTCTGCCAGTATAGGGGATCATAAAACCGGGCTCAAAAGGACACCCTACAATAAGCCTTGAGCACACAAGTGAAATGGTACAAGCTCTGCAAATGATCCAACCACACCCTGGACCACACCGTAAATATTAAACTAGTCACTTCTCACTGAATAGGGTCAATTCTACAATGAATTCCATAAATTTGGTACTTTCTGGTCGCTAGAAGTTCTTAAAAAAATTTGAATTTGAACCACAATGGCTAAATCCCTGGCGCTTGTAGAGAATGATGGTCCATGTTCAAACTTTATCATCCCACCAGCTTGGACCAACCAGAAGCTGCCATGACACCACCTGCCAATGGGACCACCAAATAACCGCAGATGGGCCCCAGCACATGTGGCACCCTGTCGCATGATTGCATAGCCTGGAGATGGGCTATGCAAACATGCAACATCCCGTGAACCTCAACCACCACCGCAACCGCCACTGCAAGGGGTTGACAAAAAATGTCAATTGCATGATCGCATAGCCTTGCAAAAGGCTATGCGAACATGCGACTAACTACTAGCAAACCACCACCGCTACCTACCATTAAGTTGCGGTCCCACCAAGAAAATCCACCTCAACAACCATCGACCAATAAGAAACCTCCAACTGCAAGCATGCATGTCACACCAGACCCATTGAGTACAACAGGCAACCTAGAAAAATGGAATAAAATCTGATAGATGGTGCATGATCGCATAGCCTTGGAATATTCCTTGTGATCATATGTCGGCCATTAGATTAAAAGCTTTCAACGCGACCCCTCTGATATAAACCAACTCATCAACACGTGGACGAATGAAAATGAACCAACTTAGAACAGCGTGGCACATAAGAACTACTTGGCAAATAGGACCCACCGACGAACTGCCGCTTGACAATAAGTAACATCAATGGCTGGCATAAGATCTCATGGCTTTGACAAATCCCATGCAAACTTATGCCAACCATTGATCCTCTGACACTGTCAAGTCCCACTGAGCCCTTAGAAATTTAGGTCCCACTGACACATGCATAATCACTAACCCATGGACCAATCACAAAATGTTGACAAGGCATATAGCAGGTGGACCCATTGATAACTCCATAAGATAAATCCAAGAACCTTAGGAAAATATTAAAATCATAGGGCGTGATTGTGGACTTAGGAAAAATAAAGGGACCCACCGGAGAGAAAGACTAACTACAAACTGGGGTGATGTGGAAACTAAAAGGCACATGTAGAAGAGGTGTTTATGTGACCCATGAAAAAGGTAATGTGTGAAAAGAATAAAGCTAGGGCACTTTTGAGTTTTGAAACCTAACGGCTAGATTCTAAACATTTTTCCTAAGGTTTAACCAGGGAGCGGAAAAAACAATGCAGAGTAGGGGAAAAGACCAGGAGCCATAAATTTTTTTGCACATGCTAACAGTGGCTCTATCTAGGGATGTATGCCTCCTATAGGCATAGCAAGGATTCAGAATCACTGGTTAAAAGCAGACCATCCCACAGGACAAAATTTGTAGACAACAAGGAACAAGCAGGGCAAGACAAGCAACATGACCAGAAACTTGATAGACCAGGGCAAAATAGGCTAGGGGCAAGCAAACTGTATACAAGAATTTACAAGATGTATAACCCTAACTACTATTCATGTAAAACAGAGTACTTCAAATGAAGTACTACTTCAAGAATTGTCCATGAACTGGCAATTCCTAAATATCACCATTAAAATCCTTGATGATGTAAGAATCTTGGCCCCATTTCTCATGAATCAGATATGGCCCTAACTAGATGGGATCAAATTTACCATGTTTCCCCTTATCCTCCAATCTAGCATTCCAAATTAACACCAAATCACCAGGTTCAAACTTTCTGTCAACAGTCTTTTTATCATATAGATTCTTAACCTGCAACTGCAATTTGGCATTCTTTGCAACTGATTCTCTTCTAGTTTCATCCAACCTAATGAGGTCCTCAATTCTCAACTGCATCTAATCATCAATGTCATCATCATACAACTGCACAAACTTGTACATCTCCAACAAATTATTCTGAGGCATTCTAGCATGAATTCCATACACCAGGTCAAATGGTGCACAACCAATTGCCTTCTTCATAGTTACCCTATCAGCCCATAGAGCTAATGGTAGCTTTGAATTCCATGCCCTCTTGTTCTTCTCAAGGATTCTCTTCAAGATCTTAATCAAGCTCTTATTAGTAGATTCTACCTGACCATGTCCTTACGGATGATAAGGTGGGGAATTAGAAATCTAAATTCCTAAACCTTTGCAAAAGTCCTTATATTCAGCAAACCTGAAGCACATACCTTTGTCACTCACTATCCTCTCAGGGCACCCAAACCTTGTAACAATATTGTTCATTAGGAAATCAATTACCACCCTACTAGTTGCATTCCTTGTAGGTATAGCTTCTACCCACTTTGTAAAATAATTAGTGGCAACTAAGATCCATGAATGTCCTCCACTTGACTTGTTTGGTATCTCCCCTATGAAATCAATTCCCCATTGTTGGAAAGGAGCCTGAACTTCTACTAGTTTTAATGGTACATTACCTGAAAACTTAAGCTTACCCAAGAACCTTTGACAAGCATCACATCTCCTTACCAACTATTCTGCATCCTTGAAGATTGTCAACCACCAAAATCTTTCTCTCAAGATCTTATGAGTAGTTGTTTTACCCATATAATGTCCACCACAAACCCCCTCATGCATCTCCTTCAACAATAGATTAGCCTGATCCTCATCTACACATTTCAATAGTATGCAATCCAAATTTTTTCTATATAGCTTACATTTCACAATTACATACTTGATGGCCTATAACTTCGATGTCCTCTTTTGATTATCATTCATACTATCTAGACACCTCATGTTTCTCAAATAGTAAATAATATCCTGATACCAAATACAATCATCCATATCACATGTATAATCAATTTTAGAATGGTTTACCTAGTTTGCATCTAGATTGGATTGGACCATCAGTCTTGCCAATCCTTGACCTCTAACCAACTTAGTGATTTGGATCTCAACATTGAATTCTTGGATCCTATTGATCCATATGCATCTTCTTCCAAACACCTCCTACTATGAGAAAATGTCCTTCACAGCTGCACTTGGCACAAAAACAATCACAACTGCTCCCATCAAGCAACATCTAAAAGCCTTGATTGCCTTCACAAGTGCATAAGCCTATTTCTCATTTATGTCATACTTTAATTTTGTAGCCTGCAAATATTTACCAAAAAATGCAATAGGCTGCTCAAAACCATCCTTATTCTTTTGTAACAAAATTGCAGCAATAGTATGAAAAGATGCAAAAGAAAAGACATGCATTAGGACATTATAATCAGGTGCCTTTAGCACTAGTGCATCTTTGATAGCCCGCTTGATATTCTCAAAAGCCTCATCAGGCTCACCCTCCCAATTGATTACAAATCCCTTCTTTAACATCTTGGAAATAGGTCTAGTAACCTCTACAAAGTTTGTCACAAACCTCCTTAGAAAATTGACCTGACCAAAGAAGGACTGAATCCCTTTAACATTCTTTGGCCTCTAAATTTTATCAATTGCTGCTACCCTCTCTAGGTCAATTCTCATTCCTTGCTTCCCAACTAAGTGGCCAAGCAACTTACCTTCTGTGACACCAAAAGCACATTTCCTTGGGTTTAATGAAATGGCAAATTCCAAGGCCCTCATAAATATTTTCTCTAAATGAGCACAATGGTCCTCTTCCCTCTTGGAATAGGCAGTTAAATCATCCTGATATACAATAAGGAAATCATTAATGAAATTTGAAAAGGCAACTTCCATTGCCCTCTGAAAAGTAGCACCAGCATTTGTGAGACCAAAAGGCATTCTCACATAAACGTATGTTCCCCAAGGTGTTGTAAAGGTTGTCTTGAATTGTTTTGATTCCTTGACAATGACCTGATTGTAGCTAGAGAAACCATCCATCATTGACATCAATTCTGATTCAGTTACTCTCTGCAACATAGCCTCCATATTGGGCAAACAATAGTTATCTTTCAATGAGCTGATGTTCAAATTTCTGAAGTCCACACAAAGCTTGATGTCACAATTCTTTTTTCTTACAGGAACAAGATTTGACACCCAAGAAGAATGCCTTATAGGCTTGATAATGCCAGCATCTCTCAACTTCATTAATTCTTCTTGCATCTTGGGTTCCAAAGTAGGATTAATAGGCCTTTGCTTTTGCCAGAAAGGTTTAGCATCTTCTTTTAATGGAATAACATGCTAAAATAAATCCTCTTTATAAACCTTTAGGTCATCATATGACCATGTAAAAACATTCCTGAATTTCCTCAGTAATTCAATCAAAGGTCTCCTTACCTTTTGAGATATATCTCTACCAATGTATACTTTCTTAGGTGCCTCATGTGATCCAAGATTTATCTCCTCAAGATCAGCATGATCTTCTCCTTTGATATTCTTTTGAACTCTATCTTGGTTGTCAAAGACAGTCTCCAAAACAACAAGCCCCTTGGGTACCTTGTTATTTCTAAGCTGAATGACCTCATTGCCTAAGAAAACCTCCCTTCCTTCTATTGACTCAACCAAGGCTGAACAATCAAGTTCCTGACCATGATACTGATCCTTGCAATCTATAAACTTCAAAATATCATTATCATCATCAAAAACTTTCCAATTCTCAATATTATCTGGTATACTAGGCCTAGCCTAAATTTCAACTTTAGAGATACCAGAGAATGTGATATCACTGGGATTGATTGCAATATTGGCTAATAAGTCAGCCATCTTGTTGTTACTCCTATCCTTCCACTCAATATTGAAGACATCAAAATGCTCAATCAAATCCCACACTACATTCTTATATTGTTTCAACCTTCTATTCTTGGAAGCATACACTGACCTGACTTCTGACACCACCAACTTAGAATCACCAACAACACTTAGGCACTTAATACCATGCTTTTGTGCCAACCTCAGTCCTAACAACAAGGCCTCATATTCTGCTATATTGTTGGTACAAAAGAAATTCAATGTGAAAGAAAATTTGTAAGTGTTTCCATTAGGAGAAATAAGTAAAATACCTACTCTTGCACCATCTTTACAGTTTGCACCATCAAAGTACATGACCCACAAATCACCCTTCATAGAGTCAGCACCTACCTCAGTAGAAATAGGTGACAAAACAAGCTCATTTTCAAATATAGGGATCTCTACCCTAAAAGCATTAACATTAGTATCCAAAAAACATGTAGTTTCATTATCTATGTTTCTCTCAATCATGTGGCATACTCTTGGCTCTCGTTCAATCTTGACAAACTGATCATCAATCTTGAAAGTTGCATAGGACAAATCACACTATAAACTTGCACCCATGGTAGCACTCCACCTTCTAGATAGCAACATCCCATAATGAGGGGGGATATCCACCACTAAAACACTCATTGTTAGCTCTTTCTCTGGATATGCTGCCAGCCTATATGGCATTGCATTTATAGTCCCAATAATTGGTACCTCCCTCTGATCCATTGCACAACACCTACACTGCACTATATCAACTTTAAGGCCCAACCTCTCCATGATTTTGAAAGGCATGATAGTATTAGAGGCACCACTATCAATCATACAATTTCTTAACTTCCTCCCATTCACAATAACACTTAAGAAGAATGGGTCAGTATTTTCAAGGCTGACATTGACAGAACTATCCAAATATATTGGAGGAATTTGAGACACAATTCCCTAAGCGGCAACATCCTTCAAAGCTTTATCCTGAGATCCATTGCATGAAGTATCATTTTTGTGAATATTACCAACCTATGCAATAGCCTTATCTTTATGTTTAGGGATCCTCAACAATTCTGACAATGGAACCTTAACTATAATTTGTGACAATACAGATAACATGTCAATAGGGGTAGAAGTAGGAATCTCAATCTGCACTGCCTTAACATCTTTTTTCTTGTCTGACACATTAGGTGTACTAACCACCCTCATTTTTTCAATCTTAGCCATTGTGTTAACTAGCTTCTCAATCTCACTAGAGACCTTTTCAATTCCAACTCCCTTAGGCTCACAATGTTTACCTTTTACATTCTTGAATTTGACCATGTGATCACGCTTTGATTTGTTCTCATTATGTTCTCTGGAGTTGGAACTCTTTATAAAGATTCTGATACCTTTCTCATTTGTATTCCTTGCCACCATGCCTCTAGTTTGCACCTGGGCAATCATTTCTATAGTAATCCTCTCCATCTCTTCTCTAGAAGGTCTTCTCAAATTTAATGGCTTGGGAGAAGAGTTCATGTTACATGTTTTCTGATCAACGCATTCACCATCAGAAAAAACCTCTTGATGAAAAAGGGTCTGATTATGTCTCTTTACATTCACATCTACCTCTTCATAAAAATTAGAATCATCTTCATATCCTAGATATGAAGAAGCCATATTGCAACCAACATCATCTTATTCTTCTTCTTGTTCTATCTCCTCATTGCCACAATCTTGATTTGCAGCCATAGATTGTGCAACCACACACTGCTCTACAAAATGAGGGGACTGGCATGCAACACACCAAGGTACATTCTCCATGACATTTATTGAAGCTTTATGTAGAGGGTCAGGGACACCTCTGTCATTGTTTCCTCTTGCAACAAAGACAATAGGCTTGCCATCCTTCCATTGGGTATTGTAGGGGCAATTCTGCAGTCTATTCTGCTTACTAAAATTGTTGTTGAACTGAGGCCTCTCATTGGTAGGAGCACTGATGTTCCTATTTGTAGGTTCCTTCAAATCCTTCAATGCATTAAGCACCTTATCCAACTTATCTTCTTCCTGCCTCCTAGATCCAACATTCTTATCATTTTCGTTCTTATATTTCTTGTCCCCAAATAACTTTGGGTCATCTCTCTTTCCACCCAACTTTCTTGATATTTTCATGTTCTTCTCAATATTGACAGCAACCCTAAAAGAATCCCTAAGAGTTCTTGGTTCTTTATCCCTCAATAAATATCCCATCTTCCCATCAAATGCATTGAAGTATGTAGTTAGATAGACATTGTCATCTAACTGCATAACTTGGAACAACTTATGCATACCCTTCTAAATTCTCATGTTGAATTCAGCTACAGACTCATTCTGATTTTTCCTTATGGTATTGAATTCATTCAACATGAAGCTAGCATTAGGCCTATCACCATACTGCTCTTTGAAACATTTCTCAAAAGAGTCCCAAGTATCAATACACTTATCAGGAAGCCTCTTAAACCAATCTCTAGCATCCTCCATTAGAGATTGAACAAATAATTTCATGACTACATCCTCATGCTCTACCTCATAATCATGAAGTATATCAACAAATAACCTAAGATGCTCTTCACAACTAATAGCATTATTACCAGCAAACTTAGGTACCTTATCTCTAATATCATTCGGAAAAGAATTTGGATAGCCAGGAATTCCTTCAAAACTTATTTGCCTATAGCCTTCTAATTGCATAGGTCTTCTTTGAAAGCTCAAACTAGTGTTAACCCTAGGATCAACATTAGCATCTATATTTATTTGTGCATTTGACTACTACCTAGGATCTGCACCTATCCTAGTAGATGAAGAAGGAAAAGAACTAGTAGAATTACTAAGTGGAATAGCAGTAGTCATAGATGGCATACCTAGTTCAATAGTAGATGGCCCAAGAGCATTAGCTGAAGAAGCCCACAAAAATTGGATCTTCCTTTTCTTTTCTGCAATGGCAGCATTAAGCTCAGCTCTCTCTAGTTCTCTTGCAAGGTCCTTATCTTCTTTTCTCCTTCTCTCCATTTCAGTGTCCTTATTTGAATCAGGTGGTGGGATCCCTAGTATTGTCACTAGTTTTCTTGCTTGGTCACCCACCATCTTCTACTTTCCTTTCTCATTAATGATAACAATAGGTCTAGTGATCCTATGCCCATCCTTATCTTTAGGCAAAGGGACATAACTTTGCACTTGTCTAATAACAGGGCCCTCATTTTCAAATTCATGATCTTGAAGCAAGTGCTCTTGCTCACTCCTCAAGGCATCAAGATCACCAAACACATCATGCTACAATGTTCTAGGAGCAGAAGCAAGCATCTTGTTTCTCTCCTTCATTTCATTTATTTTTCTCAAAAGAGACTGCCTCTCTATCAAAGCATTTACATTTTCAGCCTCTCTCTCCTCCTATAATCTTTTATGTATGGCATCTTGCTCTACCAACTGCAACCTTAGTGCATTCATGTCATCAAGATCCTCCATAATGTCATCAGAACTAGATGACACAACCATATCAGGAAGATTTTGATATGGGAAATGAACTTTCCTATGTCTCATGGGTTCTCTTTTGAATTGATCTTCTTCAAGATCCAGGTCAACTTCTAAACCCACATCTCTATTTTCTTCATCATGACCTATAGGACACAGACCTTTGTCCTAAAATGTAGCCTCACTGGTATCATAGAATCTCTCTTCAGAGTGACCACCTTCTCATCTAGAAACTTTGTTTTGTGAACCATCCTCACTTGAGGATACATGTGGTCTTCTGGCTCTTGCATTTCTCTGTTCTCTCATGGGAGCACTGGTAGACTCACCATTCCTTCTAATCCAGCTCTTGTTTCCCTATCTAGGTAATTGCTCTAGAGTGACCTCCAGATTTTTTCTAACATATGACCTAGTATTTCTCCTCTTATCCATGATTCTTCAATATGTTGAACTAGTTCAAACCTTTGAGTTGCCACCCACCTAGATGGGAAATCTTCAAAATAATAGGAAAACAAGAACACACTTATACCTTTCTCTTTATATTCTCCCCAGTAGAGTCACCATTTTGTTGGTTGTGGATTATTCCCTTTGATCTTCAACTTGTCGATTTACACTTTGATGGATAATTTAAATAAAACTCTGACTCTATCACCACTCCAAAGTCCACAAGGAAGAGGTCCAACTGACAAGGATCAAAAGATCGTTCTACACTTTGAGCTTCAATGCTTAGGTGGGTGTACCCTTGACTCACTTCTCTAAAGGAGTCTAAAACAATATTCCACTATATCTCATATAAGATTGCTAAAGATTTATCAAATAATGTTTGTGTTTGTAGTTGTTAACCATGCATACCTCAAGAGGAAGGACCAGTGCCTTATCTTAGGGCTCAGAGTCACCTAACTGTATACCTCAACTGAATACCTCAAATCAAACACAATGGAATCCGAGGTAAGTGCTTTGCCTATTACCCCTTTCCCTCAAGCACAAGGACATCAAATTCTACACTTGACTACAAACTCACTGAATTCACCTAGAAGACTTTAATCCTAACTGTTAGGAACTCAAAGATAAATTCAAAATACTCTTTGTTTACCATATATTAGCACACTTTTTGAAACTAACATATATGAGCTCAGAGACAAGCAAGAAGACATACACAAGATACAAGATTGGGATTCAAAATGTTCTCATTAACACAATCAGAATCAACATACAATCAAAATGATACCAAGATAAAAAAAAAGTCACAAAACCAAACTTCTATCAGTATATTATAGTAAAAAACTAAGGACCAAAAGCAACAAGATTTTGGAACCCTTGCAAAATCAAATATTCTGCATCTTATAGCCCCTAGTCATCTTGAAAATCTGCAACAAGCTATGGATGACTGGGGTTAGGGTTTCAACCACCCAACCTGCTGGAAATGGTCTAAAAAGTTATTACAGGGGTGGGAAACATAGGCAATCAGGAAAGAGGAAATCCTGAACTAATCCACAATCATGAAATTCTTCTCTGCTAGTACAGGGGATCACAAAACCAGGCTCAAAAGGACACCCTACAACAAGCCTTGAGCACACAACTGAAATGGTACAAACTCAGCAAATGATCCAACCACGCCCTGGACCACACCACAAAAAGCAATCCAGTCACTTCTCACCGAACAGGGTCAATTCTGTAATGAATTCCATAAATTTGGTACTTTCTGGTCATTGGAAGTTCTCAAAAAAAATTTAATTTGAACCACAATAGCTAAATCCCTGGCGCCTCTAGAGAACGACGGCCCACATTCAAACTTTATCATCCCGCCAACTCGAACCAACTAGAAGCCGCCATGACACCACCTACCAATGGGACCACCAAATAATCACAAATGGGCCCTAGCACATGTGGCACCCTGTCGCATGATTGCATAGCCTAGAGACGGGCTATGCGAACATGCGACAGCCAAGAACCTCAACTTCCACTGCAATCGCCACTGCAAGGGGTTGACCGAAAATGTTAGTTGCATGATCACATAGCCTTGCAAAAGGTTATGCAAACATGGGACTAACCACTATCAAACCGCTACCGCTACCTCCCATTAAGTTGTGGTCCCACCAAGCAAATCCACCTCAACAACCATCAACCAATAAGAAACCTCCAACTGTAAGCACACGTGTCACACCAGACCCATTGATTACAATAGGCAACCTGGCAAAATGAAATAAAATCTGATGGATGGTGCATGATCACAAAGCCTTGGAATATTCCTTGCGATCATAAGCTGACCATTAGATTAAAAGCTTTCAATGTGAACCCTTTGATATAAACCAACTCATCAACATGCAGATGAATGAAAATGCACCAACTCAGAATAGCATGGCACATAAGAACTACCTGGGAAATAGGACCCACCGATGAACTGCCACCTGACAAAAAGTAACATCAAGGGCTAGCGTAAGATCTCATGGCTCTAACAAATCCCATGTGAACTTATGCCAACTATCGATCCTCTAACACTGTCAGGTCCCACTGAGCCCTCAAAAATTTAGGTCCCACTGACACACGCATAATCACTAACCCATGGACCAATCACAAAATGCTGACAAGGCATATGGTAGGTGGACCCACTCATAACTCCGCAAGATAAAGCTGAGAACCTTAGGAAAATATTAAAATCACAGGGCGCAATTATGGACTTAGGAAAAATAAAGGGACCCACCGGAGAGAAAGACTAACTGTGACCCGGGGTGACATGGAAACTAAAAGGCACATGTAGAAGAGGTGTTTAAGTGACCTGTGAAAAAGGTAATGCATGAAAAGAATAAAGCTACGAAAATTTTGAGTTTTGAAACCTAACGGCTAGATTCTGAATGTTTTGCCTAAGATTTAACCAGGGAGTAGAAAAAACAATGCAGAGAGCAAGTGAAAAGACCAGGAGCCATGAAATTTTTTGCACATGCTAAAATGATTATTGCATGATCTCATGGAATTGGAAGATTCCATGAGATTATGCGACAACCGTCAGATCTTCACCACACTGGCACTACAAGCTAAAAGCCCACCAGCAAATGTTCGTCACCAGTCAGCCAATGAAACACGAACACATCACCAAACTATAGGCTTATAAGTGTGGCTAATGGCTAGTCACATGTTCACATAGCCTAAAAAGGGGCTATGCGATCATGCGAGAAACCACTAGCATTCTTCAACAAGACTGTCAACGGTTAGTCACATGGTCGCATAAGGGGAAAAGGATTTATGCGATCATGCGACAACCCGCATAACAGCTTGTCAAAAACCAACTGGGCCCCACTAGTAAATGTTGCGCACTTATGAAATGAATGCTACTAGAGGAAGAAGTGTGAAGTACAAGAGTCAAAAACACACTAAGCTTTTAGAGAAAAGGTTGAAAACACACTGAGCTTTCAGACCAAAAGGCAGAAAACATAGAGGGTTTTTGACACTTTAAACAATTTTCTGGAACTTTGCGACACCAGTACTTCCTACAACCTTTCAAACTTAAAAATCACCGAGGGTATTATGAATTAGCTCATGTGATCAGAGTTGGAGCATGGTGACATATTGAAGAACATAAGGTTTAGATCGCAAGCCATGAAACTTTGAGGATCTACTTCACAAAATGAAAACAAGTTGCAGCAAGGACCTAAACAAATGTAGGAAAACTTCAAAGACAAGACCAATTCATAGAATTTTTTACATTGATGGAACTTGGTCTAATAGAGAGGCTAGGATAAAGTAACATGAAAAAAGAAAAGTCCAAGAATCAACTCAGGTCATAGGAAATTATGTCTAGTATTAACCGAGCTAGGTCAGTCTAGAATTAACCTACCACTTTAGTGCTAATTGACCACTGCAGTGTTAACCAAGAATTGTAGTGTTTTACCAAGCTAGGTCGGTGTAGTGTTTACCGACCAATCCAAAGTTGACCAATCATAGCATGAAATTTTTTTGGGACACATTGGCAGGGGAAAACAGAGACCTTGGAGTGGATTTTTGCCAAATTGTATAAAATAGGCAATTTTGGGCAACATTTTGGCAATTTATGCTGGATGTCAGCCTGCTAGACATGGATTAGTGGCCTTGACATATCCATTGGGCATGGGGTCTTTCTGAACACAAAAATTTGACAGAGACAAAACTAAACTAGCAAGACAAACTGTGCACGGGCACTTCTTGGAAAGAAGGGAACTGACCTAGAAAATAGGGAAAGAAATCAGGAAACACATATTTACAGAATTTAAAAGAACACTTATAGAGAGGGATTAATGTCAAAGCAAGGCTTCAAATGGAAACCATTTAATAATATTGGTAGGGCATCTCCTTCAAGAGTTGAAAGCTGAAAAGCATTAGATCCTCTGCACTCTGTTATAACAAATGGTCCACCCCAAAATAAATCCAATTTTGTATGTCTGCCAGGCCTTGACTTGAATTCATCCCATTTGAGGACAATGTCACCAACCTTGAAATTCTTGATCTTGGCTCTTTTGTCAAAACTCTTCTTTGTTTGATTTTGATGGAATTTCATATCCTACATTGATTTGTTTCTGATCTCCTCTAGCTCCATCAACTGGGCATACCTGATTTGTAGAGGATCACTTTCTTCGAACAAGGCATACTGAGTGGCTAAGTCCAGGGCTAATAATTTAGTTGAAATAGATAACTTAGCCTCTTTTCCATACACCAACATGTATGGGGTATTACCAATGATCTTCTTCAGGGTAATTCTATCTAACCACAAGGTAGATCTCAATTTAGTATGCAAGTCCCTTTGATTGTCTTGTAGGGTCTTTTTGATTATTCTAATCAGATTCTTATTTGTTGACTCTGCCAAGCCATTGCCTTGAGGATAATAATTTGAAGTTGTATTCAAATAGATGCCATTCTTGACTGCCCACTCTGAGACTTTGAGGCCTGTGAATGCCAATGCATTATCTAAAATGATGGAATCAGGAGTGCCAAACCTATGAATTAAATCATCATAAAAACTCAATATGGCACCCTCATTTGCTTCTTTTAAAGCCACCACTTCTATCCATCTAGTGAAATAATCTGTTGCAATAATTATCCACTTGTGTCCTACACTAGACGGAGGGTTAATCATTCCTATGAAATCTATACCCCACTTCATGAAAGGTTGATCCACTTTGATTGGTTGAAGGGGCAGAGCAGCAAGCCTCTCTTTGCCTAAAAACATAGCACATTTGATACATTTTCTAACATAATCATGACTATCCTTGAAGATAGATGGCCAATAGTATCTAGCCCTCATGATTTTAAAAGTGATAGTCCTAGGAGAGAAATGACCACTAGAGGGCCCATCATGAAACTCAAATAGAACATCGCTTATCTTTTCTGAATCAATGCATCTTAGGAGGACACCATTGGGATCCTTCCTGAAAAGAACATCATCAATCAACACAAAAGGAATAGATTGTAATCTATAATACCTTCTTTTTGTTGAATCTAGGCCTGCAGGACATTGTCCTGTCTTCAAATAATTGATCATATTAGGCAACCAGCTAGTTGCCTTGGTTTTCTCTTCTCCAGAATGCACCACCAGATATGCATCTATTTGCTCTAATTTTTTTAAATCTTCATCCCCTACCAAATGCTCACAAAGACCTCTTCCTCTAACCAACTTGGTAGTTTGAATATTAATGTCATATTCCATTACCTTGGTGATCCAACCAGCTCTTTTCTCATTAAGGTCCTTGGAAAGAAGAAACTCTTTGACACTTGGATGAGTAACCTTCAAGTGTACCTTGCTATGGGTCAATAGATGTCTAAACTTTTTAAGGCTTTTTACCATAGCAAGAACATGCTTTTCCACAAAAGAGTACCTCTGTTCATACTCCTCTAAACCTTTGCTAAAGAAAGCAATAGGCTACTCCAATCCATCAGCATTTTCTTGAGTCAACATTGTAGACATGGCATCATGACCTCCATAAGCATAAAGGGTAAAATCCTTACTGAAATTTGGGTTTAACAGGGCTGGTGCTTCTGTCAAGGCTTCTTTAATAGCTTGGAAGTTAACTTTTCCCTCTTTAGTCCAACTGAAAGCTGAACCTTTCTTCAACATGGCTATCAAAGGCTTGAGCAACTTTGCAATGTTAGGCAAGAATCTCCTAACAAATTTAATCTTTCCTATGAAAGATTAGAGACTTTTCTTGTGATGTGGTAGGGGTAGCTCTAGGATAGCTACAACTCTCTTAGGATCCACTGTAATTCCTTCTTTTTATACTACATATCCCAACAATTTCCCTTCATGAACTACAAATACACATTTCTTGGGATTAAGAGATATCCCAAATTCACTACACCTTTCAAAAATCTGCCTCAAATATTTGATATGGTCTACTACATGCTTTGAATAAATAGTTATGTCATCAAGGTAGACTAGCACAAACTTGTACATGAGGCTTTTAAAGGCCATATCCATTGCCTTTTGAAATGTAGCACTTGCATTTGATAAACCAAAGGGCATCTTTTGATATGCCATGGTTCCCCACTTGGTTGTGAATGTAGTCTTATATTGATCCTCTTCATTTACCAAGATCTGATTATATCTTGAATAGCCATCCAATAATGAAAATCTCTCAGATCCAGAGACACATTGTAGAATTTTCTCCATAGAGGGTAGTGGATGGCAGTCTTTTAATGAGTCTCTTTTCAAATCTCTGAAGTCAACACATAACCTCAGCTCCCCACTCTTCTTCCTGATAGGAACAAAGTTGAAAACCCAACTAGTATGCTTGATGGGGTAGATGATGCCACTTTCTATTAGTTTGAGCACTTCTTTATGCATAAGTGGTTCAAGCTTAAGATTAACAGGCCTTTGTTTTTGCCTTACTGGTTTGGCATTAGGCTCTAATTCAATGGTATGCTGAGCAAGGGTAGGATTAAAACCTTTGAGATCTTCATACTCCCATGCAAAAACATCACTGAATTCCTTGAATAATTATGTGTAAGCTTGCTTTTCCAATTCAGTATTTACCTTTCCAAATTGTAAGCTCTTGCATGGTTCCAACTCTAATTCAACACAATGTTCTTGTTGAACTACCAGTCTAGCTTTGTTCTTCTTGACTTCATCATCCTTGTTGAAGATAGCTTCTAAGGTTATAAGACCTCTAGACATCTTATTAGATCTAAGTTGTGTCACTTGATCACCATAGCTTTGTGATAGCCTATCCTGATTGTATTCTCAAAAAACATCTTCTTCAAATAAGAACTGTAGAATTTTCTCATCACTTTCAAACACTTGCCAATTGACATCATTATTGGGAATAGAAGGTCTAACAATAATCTTGATGTGTTGCTGATCTATTTCTTTTGAAATGCTATTGAGGATGTCAAACTGAGACCCAATAGCATCTAACCTATCTGCATTTTGATTTAATTTTCTAGGAATAGCAACAATATTGAAGGCACAAAAATCCTCAATTGCATCCCAAACTCTATGTTTGTATGCTTTCATGGTGTTATTCTTGGTTGCACTTATCCCTCTCACTTGGTTGAAAATAAGTTCACTGTCACCATAAACTTTCAAGGCCTTAAGCCCTCTTTTTCTAGCCCATTCTAGTCTGTTGACTAGACTCTCATATTCTGCAATGTTGCTGGTGTGGGAAAAACTGAATCTAAAGGCAGTATAATACATTTCTCCCTTTAGGGACACCAGCATAACACCACCACCAGAACCATGTCTACTTCTTGCCCCATCAAAGAATAGCTCCCAAACTTGATTTCTCTAATCCTCTGAATCATTTTCCTCTTTGAGAAGGCTTGGTTCTTTCAATCCAGCTTCTTGTATCAAATAGTTTCCCAAACTAGCATTCCAAACAACATGCTCTAATTCTCTTTCATCTAGGAAAATATCAAGGATATCTCCTATCTTGGTGTTTGCTTCACTAATGGTTTGGAAATCACTGCTATCAAATATGGGGTGGTTGGCATTGATTACATTGGACACATAGGGTTCTACATGGTGTGCTACCAATTTTTCTAACTTGATGGTAACCTTGGTACCATATCTTGTGTGGAAGAGCATGTGAGACCAATCAGAAGATAGATAACCACCTATCTTGGCTGTGAATTCTCTTGATAAACATATAGCAAACAATGTAGGGAGATCTATGATATATATGTCAAGGAGGATAGAAAAATTAGGACTAGCATGTAAGATCAAACTAGTATCTTTGGCCACACCTATAGTACTAACTGAGGACCCATCAAGTTGGGTGACTGTCTTTTGGAAGGGTTCATATTTCAGTCCTAATTGGTCAGCCACTTTCTTGGGAATTACAATACTAGTAGCCCCACTATCTACCATGTAATTATGTACTAAAGAGTCTCCAATAATTAAAGATACATAAAAGGGAGGTGGCTTTGAATTCCTACCTTGCATGGCATTGGCCTTGGAGTTGCTACCTAGAGCCTCTTTTTCTTGATCAGTGTTGACCAACACTGGCTTTGTAATTTCTTTTGTAGGCTGAGGAGTTGCTGCTTCTGACATAGCCTTCTTCAAAATGTCAGACTGCCCCGAAATAGACAAAGAGTCCCACATAGACATGGTGACATTCACCTTCTTCATGTTGTCTACAATATTATAAGGTGTCACAGTGTGTACTCTTTGTTGTGTTTTTACTATGATGGGTTCTGCCTCTTTTGGAACTTGGCCTTCTTTGCTTGTGATGACAGGAACCTCCTTGGATGTGATAGGGGTAGCTTGCTACAATGGCTCTGTAGATGTAGTGGCCTTGTTACTAGAATTTGTTCTCTCCATGTCTTGGGCTCTCCTTTTTTCTCTTATGTAGGCAACAAAAGAAGCTTCATCATTGACTCCATTGAAGTCTGGTTGTTCCCAATTGAAGAGAGTAGTCTCATTCTCTTGTGATTCTTGTTGAAGGACTGATCCACTAGATGAGGCCTTTGGTTGAACTTGTGAGGCATTTTGAACCATTAAAGCTTGGCCCACCCATCCATTTGAACATGAAGCCTGATTGTGAGGATGATTGCAAGGGGAACACCATTCATAATCCATAGCCATATTATTCTGGCTAGGAACCATATCCCTCATTGGATTTGTAGAATTGAGAGGTGTTGGGTTATATGGTTGAAATGGTCTCTGATTGAAATGTTTCCTTTGCACTTGATAGCCTCCTTCATATGGTGGCCTATTTTGTTGATAAGGTTGTCCTTGATTTTAGTATTGTTGATTAGGACCCTGGCCTTGTTGTTGGAAGGGTGGCATGATGCCTTGATTTTGTTTCTTCAAATTTGTGACCTCTTTGGTTAGAGTCTGTAGCAAGTTTTCCATTTCCTACATACTAGTCTACATACTAGTTTGTTGACTACTTTTCATCTCTTGTGGCTCTTGGGAGAAATTTGTTGTTAGCTCTTGACCATTGGTGCTAGCTTGAGGTGCTGATATTGTGGGAATAGGGGTAAATGGGGGTACTTGTGTAGGTGCAATGGGTTGAAGACTAGGGAAGATAGGCATGGGTGGTCTTCTAGCTATCATGTCTGCTTGGATAAAACAATTTTCAGCCCTGATAGTAGTGTCAAAGGCTTGGGGTAAAGTGGTACCACCCATAGACTAGATCATGATAGAAATTTTTTTATTCAAAATTTGCAAGTAGTACAGGAAGGCATGGTCAGCTGATGGCCTTACAAAGATTTGGATTCTATTCCATGTCTTAAGGAACCTACTATTGTAATATGTCATTTGTTCTTGAGGGTCTCTCTTAATGGTTGTTAACTGCTCAACCAGAGACAAATTATCTGATTTATCCTCAAAATGTTTGCTTAATGCATCCCCTAATTCATCCCATGAAGTGATAGAACCAACATTTAAAGTTCTAAACTACTCTAGAGCCTTACCTTTCAGAGATGCTGCTAATAATTTGGTGGCCACATCCTCTTGTGTAATGTTGTGTATGCTGCAGATGGTGGTCACATCTCTTATGTGCTCAAAAGTTGTTGTCTTCCCTTCACCTGCGAAATTAGGTAAGATTTTTAATGCCACCAAGGGCACATCATTATGCACTACAAAGTTCAAAAGGATACCTTGGTTGAACGGTGCAAAAGCAAACTGCCTAGCCATTGTAGGAGCTGTGATTTGAAGATTGACAACTATGTGAGCTGTATTTGCTGTTGGGTTTGAATCTTCTTCTAGATCTCTGGTTAGAGATCTGCCTCTTCCTCTAGAATGTAAGGGAGAAGGTCTCCTCTTTGATGTATCAGGTGGTGTAGATTGAAATCTCCTTGCAAGGGATGTTCTTTGAGTTGACTTGCTTTTGTGACTTCTTTTTGAGGGCAACTCTAAAAAAATGGTGGGTTTTGAGCTTCTAGTCTCAATCTTTCTCATAAGCCTTAAACAAGGCTAGCCTGAATCTTTGAAACCAATGGAGTCGCTAGATATACTTGGTAAAACAACCTCTAAAGGTCTGTATTATGCAACCTGCATATCAAAGATGACATAACTTCAATAAATGAACTTCTTTTACAGTCTCACCGGGCATGCCAGAATTGTTATACACTAAATTTGTGCCTCTGTCTCAAGCTCTCTTGGTCTTGATAACTCAATATAACATGGGAATCATCCCAAGGTTGTGGGACCTTTGCTAATTGAGATGAAACCTCCAGGTTCTAGGCTGGTTCCTCTTGGATTATCACCTTAGTCTGCTCTTAAATAGGAAAGTAAAAATTTGAAGGGAAAGGGTTAGAAGGAGTGCATGGAAAGGGAAATAACAAGAAAACAAACTACCTACTAGGTGACACACCGAAACTAGGGTTTGAATTTTAGTATAGAGGAATGAAACCAATGGATGAATCAGGTCTAATAGGTCACAACTTACTGAATAGGCTTGCATAAGTGTTTCATAGGAGGGACTGAACATTAGACACAACCTATGACCTACAAGTAGACATTCTTTTTAGCAAAAGGGCATAGGAATGAGACAAAATGATAGGGGGTTGAAGAATACCCACAAACTCATTCAAATCAGATCATACACAGTAGTACACATATAAGCTAAAAGTAAGAAGGATCAGGAACCCTAAATTTCCATTGAAAACATTCATAAACTTAAATCCAATAAGAGATAAACAAAGACAAGGAAGCACAAGGACATGAAGGATTGTCACAAACTGCCTCTGCAATATTTTTATTTATTAATGGGAGAAATCCAACTGTATAAGCTAGAGGGTAGAAAAAATGCCACAGATGACCTTTTAGAAAGATGAATTTCTATTACAATTTTCCAACTCTCCACACTAAAGGCTCCAAAAAACAATATATACCACACTCAACTGCACGCAGGCAGGAGTCAAAACTGATCAGGGGTTACATATTTTTCAATATAATAATCAACCCTAGGTCAAGGCAAGACTGACCCTCAAAAGCTCTCAAAAAAGTTGACAAACAGGTCCAAAATCTCATGATTGCATATCTTTCTATACCAGGACTACCTGCAGACACACCATCCCTGATCAACCAACTCACCTGCAACTCCACTAAGCCATAAAGACTCCAAATTTGATCTTCGCAAGAATGAATTTGAAAGTATAGATGGAACCATCTCTTTAATGCTTCATCAGCATATGAACACCACATTGTACCCTACAAAATCCATGGTGTTGATGATTAGATCATCCATCATCACCTTCGAAACCAGAAAAAGTCCTCAGAAATCAATTCTGAGCTACCCCGCCACTTTGCAATGTCCTCTACAGAAGAAAACCCACCAAAAGGAGTCACACTGTTTCGAAACAATGCCGATCGCATGATTGCATGAGCTCAAAAAGCCTTATGCAATCATGCGACAAGCCCTTAGAATCTGCCATTCACTGCCACAAGACACCTCAGGTCCGCTAAAAATTTCAAACTGCTGGCCAAAAACCGCACTCTGGATGTGACTTTACCAACCTCAGGCCCATCTGCAAACTAAGATTCCAATCAGATGGTGGGCACAAGATGTCATGGGGTCAAAATATCCCATGAGATCTTACGACCACCGTAGATCTCTTTCCACCGCCACCAAACTGCAACTCGGACCCACAGACCGCTGCATCGGATGGTTGTCGCATGATCACATGGGGTTGAAAGATCCCATGCGAACATACAACCATCATAGATCTTGCATCTACGGGGGCCCATGTTATACCTCTGATGCACTGCAAACCAGACATGTCACCTCCAGAGGACCCACCAGTAGCTCTTGGTCGCACTTGTGCCATTGCAGATACTCCAAACCCACGAGCCACTGAGATCACATCGGGCGGTTGTCGCATGATCTCATGGAATTGAAAGATTCCATGAGATTATGTGACAACCATCAAATCTTCACCACACTAGCACCGCAAGCTTTGGGTCCACCAGCAAATGTTCATCACTAGCCGGCCAATGAAACATGAACACATCACCAAACTACAGGCTTATAAGTGCGGCTAATGGCTAGTCGCATGTTCGCATAGCCTAAAAAGGGGTTATGTGATCATGTGACAAACTACTAGCATTCTTCAACAGGACTGTCAATGGTTAGTCGCATGGTCACAAAAGGGGAAAAGGACTTATGCGATCACGCGACAACCCGCATAACAGCTTGCCGAAAACCAACTGGGCCCCACTAGCAAATGTTGCGCACTTATGATTTAATGAATGCCACCAAAGGAAGAAGTGTGAAGTGCAGGAGTGAAAAAAACACTAAGCTTTCAGAGTGAAGGTCGAAAACACATTGAGCTTTCAAACCAAAAGGCAGAAAACACAAAGGGTTTTCGACACTTTAAATAATTTTTTGGAACTCTGCGACACCAGTATTTCCTGCAACCTTTCAAACTTGAAAATTGTTGAGGGTATTATGAATTAGCACATGTGATCAGAGCTGGAACATGGTGACATATTGAAGAACATAAGGTTTAGATTGCAAGCCATGAAACTTTGAGGATCTACTTCGCAAAATGAAAACAAGTTGCAGTAAGGACCTAAACAAACGCAGGAAAACTTCGAAGACAAGACCAATTCATGGAATTTTTTACATTGATGGAACTTGGTCTAACAGAGAGACTAGGATAAAGTAACATGAAAAAAGAAAAGGCCAAGAATCGGCTTGTGTCACAGGAAATTATGTCTAGTATTAACCGAGCTAGGTCGGTCTAGAATTAATCGACCACTTTAGTGCTAACCGACCGCCGCAGTGTTAACCGAGCATTGCAGTGTTTTACTGAGCTAGGTCAATGTAGTGTTTACCAACCAATCCAAAGCTGACCGACCGCAGCATGAAAATTTTTTGGGACACATTGGTAGGGGAAAACAGAGACCTTCGAGTGGATTTTAGCCAAATCGTATAAAATAGGCAATTTTGGGCAACATATACATGATTCTCTGATTTTGTACACTGAATGTAGAAGGTTTTTCCTCTATCCAAATTTCTTCTAAGTTCCTTGATACATACATCTAGATTATTAATATCATTTCTGATATTTTGAATTATATCTTGAAATATTTTGGCCTCATAGGCTACCTAAGCTTTTATTGTAGCTATGTCTGATAAGTTTGTGAATTCATTGTCAAATTCTTTCACAACTTCTTTTTCTTTGACCTATGGATCTACCTCTGATATCTGACTAGTTACAACACTTTGCAACTTCTCTATCACTTCAAGAAATGATCCTTCAATGCTTTTCACTTTCTTATTTTTACCAATGATTTTGTTTAAGGATGAGATCAACTCTATTTGATCATCATCATCAACTTGTTTTCCAAGATTAGCAAAAATAGATTCTAACTTTGGTTTCTCTGTTGCTATCTTAGGATTGGAACTCATTTTTGCTTTTCCTTGAGCTCCTTCCTATCTTGCTCTCTCTGCGTTTACTTGAATCTCTACTTGTTCTTTCTTTTCTTCTCTTGTTTCCTTCCTTTCTTCCTCTACAACTGTCATGTCTTGTTCTTCCATAGCCAAATTTTCAATAATGTTTTCAAGGTTACTAAAAGGATTTTCATCATTGTCCAATGTAATATTTGTTCCTTCCACACTCATTGTTTCATCTTAAATGTTAATTGATGGTGGTATAGAGAGAATTTTCTGGTGCTCAGTTTCCAAAGCTTGATCTGCTGCACTTGTGTGCTTACTAACACCTATGGTCATTACCTTTACAACTACCTATTCAATTTCCTTGTTAATTTCTTCATAATTTCCTCCCATTATCAAAATTGTTGTTCTTTTTGTTCTTAAGTGAATACTAAGATCTTTCATTATTTCCTTGAAATGATCTTCATCTTTAATATCATAGAGCTTTCTCACAAAATTTTCTCTTATCGTATTGTCTTCTTTAGCTAATCTCTTCTTTCTATTCACTAATTTCACAAAAAGTTCATCTAGTATCTTTCCTTGAATACTATTAAATTTCTTATCAACCAGTAACATATGCCTGACAACTACATTCTCTAAGTTCAATTTCTCTAAAAAATTATATAACTCATAGTATTTGTTCATTTTAGAAAAATCTCCATCATTAATGATTGAAGCATTTACTTTCTCCTATCCTTGGTTTCCATTTTCTCTTATTTCTTCCAATTTGTTCATCCTCTTTTACTTTAGATACATTCCTTGGAACATGGGTGAAAATAGTCTTTTGTTTCTTTTGTGGTCCTCTTGCCATTTCCTTAACCCTTTTTGTTGGAGGAGTGATGGAAGATCTAGTAGATTTTCTTATTTCTTGCACCTCTTCAACTTTTATTACCTTTTCTATATATTGGGCTTCTTCATTTTGAGCTGAAACTGATGATAGGGGTGGAACAGACAAAACTTATTTCTATCTAATGTCTCTTATTGCTATTGCGGTCCGCTTTACCACTAGAAATTCTTGTTTTGACATTCTTGTATCCTTAAGAATTTTCAAGTGATAGTGCTTAATTTCCACTCTTTTCTTTGATAACTTCTCTTCTTGTAGAGACTTTGTGGAGTTAAAGCTCTCCTCATAAGTTCAAAATCTAGAACTACTTGCATCCAATTTTCTTTTAAGCAATCTGTTCACATATTCTTCTATCTCATTTTTAGATACTTCATATCCAAGTGGATCTATGAATTCTACTCTAGGTTCAATTGCTTCAACAAAAGTAAAGTCAATGTCAACCATGAAACATATTTCATCTTTGTACTTTTCTACTATAGCCTATGGTATCCTTGATCTTTTCCTCATTTCATTCTGAAATGTTTTGATTACCAAGGTTGCACTCTCATGAACCTTGTCTATAAGGTGTCTAAGATACACCTTGTTGATTATGTCCATAGTAGTTTTGTTATCATTCCAATCTTCTCAAATAGTGTATGTAAATCTTCTCAACAAATGAAAAAAAAATGTATGTGATCAAAGATGAGAATATGAATTGTGAGTTCTTGGTTTTCTTTATCTTTTCAAGGTTCACAAATAACTGAATTCTTAAGATTTCACACTTATCAACTTGTACTTTCTCTACACAAATCAAATAAGTTGCATGAACCATACTAGCTACCATGTCATCTTCTCTATAATTAGCATAGAATTTAGATGTTAAGATCTTACACACATATCTAACATCATCTTGTATTATCTTTCTAATTACAATTCCTCTACATTATAAGATGATTTGGTGTTGTCCAGTACTGTCTTCTTTACATTCTTCTCATCAAAAAGGTATAACTCTAGATTTTGACAAACTAGTTACCTCATGAATTAGGTCTATTGTGATGTCTATTAATTTTTCATCTAACCAAAATTTCCCATTGTGAATTTTTCTTAAAATTATCTTTGTGCATTCATCATCTTGGAATTCATAGTCCAATGAGTATTTCACAATTTCATTTTCCTTTAAGTGTTCAAACCCTAATTTTGCTGACATGTCCTAATTATATATCTTTGCATATTCCTTAATCACACTACTATCACTGAGGGTCTCAAACTTACATTTCAAATAACTTTTTACATCTTCCAAATGTAAAACTCCATCTGGAACGGTCGATAAAGCAAGACTAGGGTCTTCTTCTTCCCTTTTGATTCTAGGTCTAACTGTATCTCTTATGTTGTGAATAAATGATACATCCATTGATCGAATATGGATGAAGTGACTGAGAGGGGGGGGGGTGAATCAGTCAACCATAAAACACTTCACAATTAATTCTTTCCAGATCCCTTAGGATATCTTAACAATGTTATCTGTATTAGCACTCGGTAAATAGATTGCAGTAATATTGAAGATGCAGAAAGTATTAGCAAAATTATCTTTTAGATATTCATCAGCACTAGTGTATGATTAAGATAGCAATTAAGAACACAAGAGACACAAGATTTAACGTGGAAACCCAATATGGGAAAAACCACCAATGTATCTAGATACTGATTTTCACTTTTCTGAAGTGATGCCCGGTTAGAAGCCAACTCGGTAAAAGGTTACAAAACACACTGTTAGGTGTGACCTTGTTAGAGGATTTAAAACACCCTGCTAGGAGTGGCCTGGTAAGAGGTCTTGAAAACAATTCAATGGAATTGTCACCTTGTTAGAGGATTTACAATATGGTTGTTAAACCAACTCGGTTAAGAGATTTAGAATTCACTGTTACAATGATAAGAAGGTAACAATGAAAAATGACCTGTATAATAATGCAACTATCTTGCTGATTACAGATCTCTGTTCTGCATAAGTCTGATCCTTTCTGATCGAATAAATCTCTGCTGCACCTCAAGGATATCTGAACATCCTTCACAAATTCGCATACACCTTTCCTGCTTTTCTTCTGTAAATCTTCTGCTATATTTCTTGTTTACTTTTCACATTTGACCTTTTATTTATATGATTTTAGATTTGTCAAATCGACATTATTTAGTATAACAGTCGGCTGAATTAATCAAACTCTATTTGCAAAAAATCCTTCAAGGGCCGACAGTGCTCGGTGACCATAACTTTCTATAATCTTTCAGAGACCGAGGGAACTCGGTAAACACCGACAATCCTTTACCTTCGATAACCGACTGAACTCGGTAAACACTAACTTTTCTTCGACAACCGACTGAACTCGGTAAACACTAACTTTTCTTCAACAACCGACTGAACTCGGTAAACACTAACTTTTCTTCGACAACCTACTGAATTCGGTAAACACTAACTTTTCTTCGATGACCGAGTGGACTCGGTAAGCACTAATATTCCTGTCTGGTAGACCGACTAAGCTCAGTAGTAACTGGTTGCTGCGGACTATGACATTGTGTGACATCAAATACAATACATAATTTGAGTAGCAATTTCCTTCAGACAATTGTTTCCAACATCCATAACTAGTGCAAATGCTTTAAATGTCTAATAGATTTTCTTAGTAAAATACCTCAATTCCATGATTTAGGGCTTTCTGTAGATCTGACATGAAATTATTTTACCAAATCTTGCAAAACTGCTTTCAATCATTATTGTATTGATCTCATTATCACTTATAGTTACTTCAATGATTAACTAATACCAATCATAAGCTTTTAACTTTTTAATTCTTCAAGATTTTGACATCGCATTCAATTCTTTTGCCCCTTCTTTCTAAAAATTTGTTCGTATTTTCCTGCAAAACTACATACTTCTCGCGAACTCGCATATATTCATATTAGCTCATGTGTTCTTAACCATAGCATTAATACATCATATACTACCTTACATTAATTGTGCAAGACTCAATTCATTCTACACTAATTTCTACATTATCCTAAGTTCCTATTCTAATACATTATTTATGAATTAAGTTCTTTGAGATGGGTTAGGAAGTGTTTCACACTTACTATCAGATACTTGACATGTTTAATTACCTTGTGTACCAAAAGTGTCTTCTTGATCTGTAGCTTTAACAAATTTCATTTCTTCTGAATTACTATAACATTCTTTCTGACTATGTCTTGCATTCTCATTTCTCCTTGTATAGTTTCTAGGATTAGGGTTTCTCATGTTGTTCATTCCACAAAATCTTGTTGTATGTCCAACTTTTTTTCATATCTAGCAAACTACTCCATTGTTTCCATATCTCAGTCCTGTCTAATTGATTTGTGATCTGCAATTTCTGCCAATGTGTCCAGTCTTGTTGCATCTATAACACACAACTCTATTTCTTTTGTTCATATCTTTAGTAGGTCTTTTATCTGCATGGTTAGTATCTCTAAACATTTTATTATTATTATTATTAGTATTATTATCATTAGATCTATGCTTTTTACAATCAATAGCTCTATGTCCAAAACCATGACAATTATAACAATAACCATTTAGAGGTTTAAATTGTTTACCTATGCAACATTTCTTCATATGTCCAAAAGTATTACATGCAAAACATCTACCTTTGAATTCTCTTTGCATACCTTTAGGTTGATCATCTTCTTTAGGTGGACTGGGTATGTCTTTAGATTTGTTGGCTTCATCAGGTTTCTTTTCATCTTTGTTCTCAAAGACTTTCACATCTGGTTCCTTTCTTTCTTCACTTATCTTAGATGGGTTAAATCCAAGACCAGTTCTATCATAGAATGGCTTCTAATTAGATATTTGTTCATCAATCTTTTCACTGGTGAAATACAATTTCTCAAGATGTTGTTTGGACTGAGTCAGCTCACCTTTCACAATTGTATTGTACTTTTCAAGTTTAGCATACAGTAATTTGGTTTTCTCAAGTTCAGATGTCACTTTACATAGCTTAGAGTTAAAATCTTCATTTTAAGATTTTAGATTTGTTTCATTTTTGTTGTTTCCATCTTTCAAACTTAACTTCAGATCTACAATCTTTAATTCATGCTTAAGGATCTCATTTTCTTTCTTTAGATTTGAAATTTCATCATAATCTTCAATTTGAATTATAGGTTCCTTCTTTAATTTCAGTTCTTTCACTTTTTCTTTTAGCTTTTCAATAAAGTTCTTCACATCATCATATTTCCCTTTTAGAGTATCTCTTTCTTCAGTAAGCATATCAATTTGGTCAAGAGCATCTTCAAGATTCTTCTGTAATTGATCTATATCCATAGAGATCTTACTCAAGCTGCTAGGCTTTCTCTGAATGATTCTTTTCTGAGTAACAAAGCTCTGATACTAGTTGTTAGAAATAGAGAATACTAAGAGGGGGGGTGAATCAGTATTCTACAATCTTTTCTTTTTGCCCAATTATGGATATAATAGATTAACTTGATGCTTGCAAAATAGAGTAAACTAAATAACATGCAAATCAATGAAGAAAAGGAACTCATAACACATTGTTTGTTCTCGAGGAAACCCTAGCCAAGGGAAAACCCCAGTGGGGATGATACCCACAAGTGATCCACTAATCAAAAGTATCTTGTTAAGGATGTTGACCCAGTTAGGAGTCTATTACATACATATAGTGTCTATGTCTTGATTAAAGGACTCTAGGCCTTGTTAGAAGCCTCAACCCTACTAAGAGTTGGTAGTATAAATAGAATGATTACAAGATGAGCTCACTACCAAAACATGTAATATACAATGACTTCTGATTACAAAAAGAGTAAGGTATATAACCTTTCACTACTGCCGAATAGCTTTCCTATTCTGATCTATCTCTTCACTTACATATACAAAGTCTGCTTGCTTGACTTTTACAATTTACAACTTTGCATTAATTTATTTCTCATGTATATATCTCACTATCTTTTCTTTACATGTGTCTTACATTTATACAAGTTACTAAGAATAATAACTTTTACAGTCGGCTTTACAAAACATAAAGCACTTTACAAAATACACAGTAACTTGTGCTGCCCAAGGTTAACATCTAGGATGTCTTCAACATACATAAAAGTATCCATGTTCAAGTGTGTATGCACTAAACTTACTTCTATCAACATCTCTATCCAAAACTATCTTTGGTTAGACTGGAAAATACTGCTTATACTTACACAATTTTACTTGCACTCTATCATAAATGCTTTTTGTCATAATGTGATCTTCATAATAATTTTATGTTTCCATAATGACAAAAAATTGATATCTAACTCAGCCAAATTGCCGACAAATTCAACATTTCCTAATTTGTAATTAGTTCAAAGTTTCTGATATGCACTGTCTATGTTTGTAGCTGGTGTATATAATATGCAGTAGTTGCCTTTTGGGTGTTCTTCCTACCACCCAAACTGAAAACTATCAAAAGAAAAGTCATAGGCCCCCTCCCTGCTACTACCCTACAAAAAGCAAGGACTTGAGCTGCACGCAGCTCTTTTTTACTTCATGTTTCATTTCCTTATTCAAGCTTCTACAACACCATATAATTAAATGAATATTTACATTCAAAGTTTAAATTTTATGACCACCATTTAAAGGAATGAAACTATTCGACCATGTCTTCTTTTAATTAAACCTATACATAACTAATGAGTTTTATATCTAATTGATAAAGACACAAGTCTATGTAAAAATATTGTTAATGTTTATGATTAAACTTGTGATGAAAGATTATCATATGTTTGCCTAGATTTGTGAATAAAAAGATATTATGAGAATGCGATTAGATTTAAAGAAGTCATGTGTATGTGTTTTAAATCAAATTGGAGGGGGCAAAGAGGTATAACTTAAGATTCAATAAAGAAACCCCCAAAAAATAAATTCAGATTTCATGACTTGGGAAAGAATATATCATGAACAACAATATGCATACTGCTTATCGATATATTATTTAAAAATTGTGTGTTATAGATGAAACAAAATTCTTATTTTCAGATTAAGGCATCTCCCCCATAAATTAATTATTTGGTTAAATCTGTGTGTTTTTTGAAAAAAGTAGCAGCAAAAGGGTGCTGGCCTGAGGAACATAAAGAGGCTAACTAAGAGAATTAACAAAACATTAATACAACTTAGAAAGTAGCAATAGTAGTAGATAAGCACACATAGCCTCTACCTCTATCAAAAACATAAAAGAAAAATTCAACCCAACACAACCACTAAGCAATAAACAACCACGAAATACTTTTAATAAAATCCAGCATAAAAAGAAACATATGCCACACAGGGGAAAAAAAAAGTACTTAAAGTCTTAAACATATGAAAATTAACAAAGCTCGCCCAACAAAAAGGCCTGGAGTCAACCCCAACATCTGCAGTCCCATACCTATCTAGCCGCAGAGAGATTTCCTATCTCATAAGCACTTTGATAGCAACAAGTCAGCCCAGTCTTCATTCAGGAACTTGAAGAGTTCACTGTTTCCTTCCACAGACTCCTTTCCCTCTGAAGCCTTCTCATTGAGAAGGCAAAGCGTGGTAGAAGATTTGTGCATCACCTTGAGGGAAAATTTGCTGACATCCGCTAGTCTTTTGTTGGTGTTATCAAGGTCCCAGGTGAGTTTTTCCATAGTGTTCTCCATGGATGTAAATTGGTATTTAATTCTTCCCACTAGACCACTACCCATAGTATCCTTACTAGCAATGGGGTTCTTCTCCATCTTGTCCTCCTTAGCCATGGTAGTTTGGATGTCCTACTCCACCTTATTCTCCCCTTGATCAGAACCTTTATCTAAGCCTTCTCTACTAGGAGAGCCCATAGAGGCATCCTCCTAGCTCATCAGCTATTTGATAGCTTTTTTTCCTTGCTATTTGGCAAGATGAGAGGATCAAAAGCTAGAGTTGGGTTGGGGAACAGTATTTAGAGGGAAATCCACGTAAATCATGATTTTATTTTATTTTTTGGGAGGGGGTTGATAATAATCTCCAGGATAAGGACATATTTGGGGCCAGTCCGTGAAATAGGGGTGGGTTGGGTTTCAGAGGATTTCGGGCTAGCAGCAGGGGTAGAGCACCCTTTAGACTCAAAGGGCATGGGAAGGCCCTAGTTAAGGGAGACTAAGGGAAACAGAGGTTGCTGGATAGACTGGGTAACTTGCACAGTAGGGGGGGTAGAGGGCACAATGGAAATTATATAGTTTGAGGATGAGGCCATCCTAGAGGTAGACAGGCTTCTTCCCAAGAAAAATAGCCTCATTAACATCATTCACATTGGACTCTAAGGAGTGTAACAGGTAAAAAGGTAAGGAAATTAAAACATTTTGTTGAAAATGATTTAAAAAGGGAAGATAGTAGTTGTAGAAGGTGCCATAGAGACCCTTATTTTGATCTCTCTCTCTCTCTCTCTCTAATTTTTTTTTTCTATGCAATCTCCCTACTCTCTCCCTACATCCATTTTATCTCTTCACATTCTTTGGTAATTATGATTTGTCTTAGGGATAAATTACCTTTTTATATAACTAAAAGGGTATGTGCAAGATCATGAGGGGCCAAAAAGTGGTGATGTCAGTTCAAAACTTTGATAATGTAGCTGATGACTCTTTTTTCACCCAAATTTGATAAAATGAAAAGGGTATCTTAAGGAGATTATCAGATTTCTATCAATATAATTGCTATCAAATTTTGAATTCTGTAAGTAATTATTAGTTATTTTCTAATTGAACTACCTCTAAAGTGTTGAATTATATACTGATTGAAAAATGATTATAACTTTCAGATGGTATAACATTTTTGAAATTAAAAAAATGTGTCACATTATATGCTTCACCTACCATAAGGAAAAATAAATAAAAATTGAATTTTGTAAAGTTTTGAATGAGTTAAGGTGGTCAGACACGGGAGTTTTTTTATTCTGAAAATGTTGTAGCAAAAAATTCATAATTAATTTTTTTTTTGGAACAAAATTACAAAAAAATATGCGTCACATCCGGGCATGAGTCTACTACTTATATATAAAATCTTATAATAAAATATTACCATTTGATTATGATTAAGGTGGTTAGACATACACCTACTTCTTATTTTTTTCCTAAAATTTTTGTACTATTGCATTGAAATCTATACTTTTCACCAATCATACTAACTTTTTCTCAAAAAAGGCCTAGTAGTTTAGAAACTACATTCAATTTTCTATAGATTCTATTCTTACAACTTTTTGATATTAGGTTCATAGCTAGTTGAAATTTTCACGTCAAGTTCACTAAGCCTGATTTGCTGATTTTTCATTGCCACTTAACGGCATAATTTGGCCCCTCATGATCTTCCACGTACCCAAAACCCACATGCTTTTTATAAGACTAAAACCTATATGATTTTTATAAGACTATGAACTTTGGGTGCATGTAAAACCAATATGAACATTGGGCATTTATCTCAATAGAACCCCAATGTGTTTTGACCAAACATAACCTGTATGCATTTTATTGAGCTAAATTTCATTTTCAATGGCCAAAAGTGGTTTGGCATCTTGTTCATGGCCCCATTGCAACCGCTCTTGATTTTTTGGGAAAATATTAGATATTGTAAGACATGAGTTGGTTACCAATGACCTCAATTGATTGAATTGCCTTACTTTTTTGTTTGTCTAATGTTTTTTTATTGGTAATACTTTTTATTATAAAAAATGATGATAATTTGTAGTTTGGGTGATTGATTGTGTAAGTTTTTGTAACATATATTTACAAAATGATAGTATTTAACATAATTGATATTAACAATGGGAAAGAACAAGACATAAATAGTTGAACAATGAGAAGCCAAAAAAGGAAATACAAAGGGAGTGTATGAGTATATTATGTGAACAAAGAACAATGGAAGGAGAAGGTACATCATCTACATTATCTCAATTTGATGTACCAAATGAACCTTATGCAATTAAACAAGAAATTACAATGAATGATCAATCTAATGATGAACATACACCAATTCAATTTTATGTGATGAATGCACCTAATGCATCTAATGAAAATGAAGAGCATGTACACCAATCTTAACATGTCAGAAAATTATTCATAGAAAAATTAGGTTTCTAATTCACATCGATGAGAATATTTTGAAGCCAATGTCCAATAGAATTTCCAAAAGAAATTGTAGAAGAATTGTTAAAATAATATATACAATAACTATTTTGAAAGATTGAATCAAACTAGTAGATGTCAATTGGTTGTTGAAATTGTTAAAAATCTGAAATTTAGCTTGAGACAATTAAAATTTTACGGTTAAGAGGATCTGAAATAATAGTGAATGAACTATTATGGGAAATATATTTGATGTATATCAAGTAATTGGTTAGACATCATGTATTAAAAATGGTAATGTTACTTGATGATGTATAATCACATCAACCATAATGGAAAAAGAAATAAGAAAATCTCATTTAATAAGGAAAAAAAGTAAGTCATTAAAGATAGGTGTAACAACATTACAAAATGTCTTAGGGATGTGGGATAAAATTGAGGATCCTTACAATAATTCTCTTTAGGCATTATCAGGTAGACTTCCTTGCAAAGGCAAAATTGTTGTTGATGCACTAACAACATTAATTGAAAAAAAATTGGCATAACAACACAAAGGTTTTGCATACCTAAAGAGTTGTTGTTAGAAGATGAATCAGATCTACAAATTGTGAGCCACATTCAAAACACTTTTTAGATATGAATCAAACACAATTTTATGAAAGATTGCTTCAACCCTTTCCTCAAATAAGAATTACTCAAATATTTTTTTAAATGAAAAAACTTTTTAATGTTAAGATTAATCATGTATGTACTACATGTTTTTGTAGAGTACAAGTTGAATTTTTCACAAATTATTATATTTATCATCATCATCGTCGTCGTCGTCGTCGTCATCATCATCATCATCATCATCATCATCATCATCATCATCATCATATATATATATATATATATATATATATATATATATATATATATATATATATATATATATATATATATATATATATATATATATATATATATATATATATATATATATATATATATATATATATATATATATATATAGATATATATATATATATATATAGATATATATATCTATATATAGATATATATATCTATATATAGATATATATATATATATATATATAGATATATATATATATATATAGATATATATATCTATATATAGATATATATATATATATATAGATATATATATATATATATATATATATATATATATATATATATATATATATATATATATATATATATATATATATATATATATACATGTTATAATTTGTGTGCACTAATGATGTTTTGTAGGAATGTGGTCTACAAGAACCTCTTATGTCACCAAGAGATTGTATTTCAAGTGTACTATGCAAAAAATATGATGACTACATTTATTATATGATTACATGTTTGAAAAGTTCTTATGCTACATGTGGTGTTTGCAACATTTTAAAAGATGTCGACATCTAGAGAGAACACATGATATTGGTAATATATTAATTTTCCCGTGTGTATGCTTTCTTTAAACCAATGGAAATTGGTAAAGAAGTTATTATTTTCCATCTGATAGTATGAGAAGAACCTAAAGGCTCCAGCAAGAAGTAATCTATTACTTTCAATCCCCATAGTCTTTTTAATAAAAATGCTAAAGTTGACCAATTATGGATTTGATTGAGGATCTTGTGGTCATTCTACATGTCATCCCAGAAATTAATCCTAGTTCCATTATTGATAAGCCATGATAGGTGTGGAATAATAATTTTTTTGTAGGTGAAAATAAAGTTCCACATTTTGGATCCTTTCGGGAGTGAAGTCGATGTAAATATCCTCTCAGGGCTATCATTGTTTAGATATTTTATTAGCATATGTTTACACTATTTGAGGTGTGGTTTCTTGTAGATTCTCCATATCAGTTTAACTCCCAAGGCACTATTTTGACAACTATGTTCTTTATACTGGAGTCTCACACTTTTCTTTAGGAAGATATATTTTTGACCAAGCTACGAAAGGAATTGGCTTTCTTCTTTTACATTTTTTAAGCCATACAAAGGATCTAATAAGAGCTTGTATTTCAGTTGATGTTCCTTTAGGCAACCTCAGTATGGATAGAAATCATATAGGGATGGATTTTAGTACTCATTCAAGATCATTGTAATTTTTCTAACTAACATCAACCATTCGTGTTTCCAACAAATGATTTTATTAGAAATTGAGATTTTGATCTTGTCCTATAATGGATTTTTTTTAGCTCCTTTGAAAAAAGAGATCCCAAGATATTTACAAGTAAGGGAACCCACCATAAATTTTTCAAAATCTCTCAAGCTACTTTTGTATGATATGAGATACATTCATGAAGAAGATTTTAGACTTATAATTTATTTATAAGTTATCTTAAAGAGTCAACATATTCCTTAAGCGATTTTTGAACTGCTTTGGATACCAAAATAGTTTCCTTTCCAAACATGAGATTATATTCCACAAAAATACTATGGGTGAAAGCATCCTAAAAGCTTGAGACTTTGATACCTTGCCACATTCTTAGCTCATTGGTTGGCTTAATGGATCTACTAAGACCTTTGACCATTAGTATGAACATGAATAGAGACAAGGGGTCTCCCTGTCTCAAGCCTCTTATAGCTAAGAAGAAGCCCTTTGGGATCTCATTAATAATGACTTTATCTTGGGGATGAGATACATAGAAACTACATTTATGTTAGAGAACATTTAATGTTTGATAAGATTGAATGTTTTTAAATGATAGATTATATTTTATTAAATAATTTTTAAGATATAAATATAGGCGATTTTGTTAGTTAAAATAGAACATAAATTTCTAATTAAATTTATTTTTTATAACAAAAACTTATTTTCCATAACTTATTAGGTCTATAATTGTAAATTAGAAATGAAATAAGCACTCTACTTACAAGGGTTGAATTAAAAATACTTCTTTAAATAATGAAAGTTAAAAGAGTCATTAAATATCTTGATCATTCTAACAATTTTAAAGAATTGTTAATTTCTATAATGATAATTTAAACAAATAATTAAAAAAACTTATCCATGATATAATTAAATATTTTTATTTTTTAAATTAGAATAAATATAATTATTCTTACATTTTCTTAAGGAAAAACAATGATAAGATTAAAAGTTTTTATTCTTTCAAAATAGAGGGAGATATTAATGATAACTATTCTTATATTTTTTTCAAACAAAATCATGATTATTCTTCCAAAATAAAGACACATATTATTCATAACAATGACAGAATTAAAGAAACTATTCTTAGATCCTCACCAAAGTATAAGATTTATACTTTTCACTTTGCACAACAACCGCAGCATGTTTTGCTTTTAAATAAAGATACAAGATACAAGATGTTGGGAAATATTTTTAGCTTTAATAAGGGCTGCACATAAAAATGTGTGCTTTGATATTAAATAAAGATACAAGATGTTGGGAGATATTTGTAGCTTTAATAGTAGGGCTGCAAATAAAAATGTTTGTTATATGTATTTTTTTTAATTAGATATGGACGGTCGACACCGAAGCTCATTTGGAATGCGTTTTTATAAATCCATTGAGTGTTCATTTTGTTCAACAGTCTTGAAACAAGTGTGGAATCGACCAAAGCCAATGTCGGTAATTTTGAAAAAGCAAATCAGATTGCATTTTACTTTAGAATATTTGTAATTTGGGAGTTTTTTAAATGTCCCATATTATTGGAATGCAATACAATACAAATCTTGTGTTGGTTTGAAGCTCTGAAATATAATTGTGATTGTGCCTGTGTTTGGAAAACAATGGAGTTGCATCGAGAGGACTTGGTAATCTATGGGGGCGTAGTCATCTTTGTTACATTCATGCTCTACGATATAATTGCGGCGCTCAAGAGAGGAGCATTCTGGCTTCCCAGCCATTATCTGGTACTATATGGCTTGATTTTACAGTTGGCTGCAGAGGCAGAAGTGATGAATGTGAGCATATCAGGTGTACACCAGCTAGAGCAAGTGGAAAAATTGAGGGTAAAGCAGTTATCGTTAGATTCTGCAAGACTGACGCTGTGTGTGTTCGTGGGTTACTTGCTGCCTGGCATGGCCACTGCAGACTATGAAGGTGTTTGGACTACTATTGCCGCTTTGCTAGTAAGTTTAGTGTCTCATATTTTTGTGGAGTTTTTTATCGTGGTACAGTCTTACGTATCGGGCAATGTCACACAAGTTAGGAATAAAAGTTGGGTGTGGTTGATCGTCTCAGGGGGAGTTCTCTTACTATTACTTTTTCCTTTCTTTATTTCTATGGTGTATGCAATTTCTGTTGGCAAGTTCTACCGTGATAATCTGAGTCGCAGGATTACTTCACTCCTTCATCAAGATAGCAATATTGTGGGAATGGAATGGGAAAAGTTCAAAGAGGAGATGATGAGATCATGGATTGTAGCTCGGGTTTCCCAGCCTGAATACATGTTAACGAGATCGCCATTCAGTGCAGGAGTGGGAGTGTTGGTTACAATTTGTGTTGCATTCTTCGGCGTTAAAGTTGTATGGTTTAGATCTGTATTGAATCAGAGGTTCGGTTTGTTTGCTTTCCAGTACATTTTCATCCTTCTTGGATGGATTGTTATTCTCTACAGATGGCTGGCGCCTCTTTATTATTTAGTGTTATTCACAGAATCGCTTGAAACCCTAAAGCCAGAGGTAAAAGCCTTTTGGGGGATCTTTAAAACGCCTCTAACCCATCTAGTATGTAGTTTGTTTTCAATTGTTGGGATTGATGCAATGCCCAAATATGTTCTAAAATTTTTTTTAGCTATGCTGCTGTCTCCATTGTTAATCGGGCTGTTTATAATAAATCGTATAATAAGGGAAGAGATGCGTTTGATAAGACATTGTTGGTTGATGTCTCGGTGGATCATTGATAACAGATTTATAAGGAATTTTTCCAAGGCTGACACAAAGTTGGCAAACTTGTCGAGTGGAGATTTTCACAAGTACAAGGAAGTCCTGGAGAGCTTGCGAATGCCTGCAGAAGGTGCCACCAGTTTGTGGATAGCTAATGAAAGCTGTTTAAAAATGTAGAGCTTAGCATGCAGACGGCTTATGCAGAAGGTCGTCTCTGCACTGAGTTGATTGAAGTAATTGGAAGCTGTGTTGACCAGGACAATCTTGGGTTCTTTGCCGATGAAATAATTCAACCATTGCCAAGTGTCAAAAAGTATTTTCCTGGTCTCAAAGAGTCTCTTTACTCATTAACTGCTGTCTCTTTACTCAACATAATCATTGAAGTCACTCCTGTGTATATGGACCATACAGCTGTGGATAATGCTGTGAAATCTTACAAGCAAGCATATCGCCTAATGGATTTGGTGGGTTGTCCAGACAACATAAACGTAACCGTGGATTTTTTTGGGGCCGCTAATTTAGAAGCCTTCCTAGTTAGTGTAGCATCTAAAAATGCAAAAGTAAAAGTGAATAGAAAGTATAAGCAGAGGAAAGGAAGGCGAGGATCAGATATAGTAGTTACACTTGAAGCCGCTCTCCGGATCATCCGAGAGAAGCGTGACAAAGCAGAGAGATATCTTCGACGAAAACACATGGTGGAAGAGGTCCCAAGTGATGATGCTGCCCCCAGTGCAGCTGCCCAAGGCGCACAGTGGCTCAAAATGGCACCAAAGTATGCAAACTACAAGGTATGCAATTTCATCCTGGCAGATTCAGATTCTTATAGCAGTGTGAATGAGTTAAGGGACACGTTACTCGCCTTCTTAAACGATGTGATTTCCTCTTGTGTGTTAAAACTCCCTGATTTGCTTCTCATGAGCAGTAGGAATTGGGCTGCTAAATTTGAAGAGGAAAAATTATGCAAAGCAGCTGAAATGGCAGGGAAAGCAAGGGGAGTAATAGACGCAGCCACAAATCCCACATATGGAGCTCCATGATCCATGACAATTGAGCTTTTAAGTTCCTTGGATAATCAATTTCTAAGTTACCTATGGGTATAAAATGCTTTACTGTAATAGTCATTGAAAAGAATAAGAAATAGTGTCTCTGGCTTGCGAGTGGTGAGATTGTGTGTTAGATTAAAGTTTTGTTGTTTGTCTTTTGAAAGAATATGATGATCGCCTAGCAAGCAAATCATGGTATAAACATTTCCAAAAGTTACTTACAAATTAATTTGAATAGCAGATCAAAATATTGTACTTAAAAATGATTTTTTAAAGTTATTTTTTGTTTGCAATAAATGTAATGTAATTATATTTTACTTTATTATTCACTGTCAATCTATAGACTCAGACTTATGTTTTCACTTGATCTTTGAAAATAATTTCTATTGAACTTTTATGTTGCAAAACATAAGTTAATGTTTTCCGTTCATAACATTGGTAGTAGTTTGAATTTAAACTTGTATTAGAGATATAAGCCAATATTTTCATGTGAATCAATTGCTGTTAAGTGTGATTTGTGAATTGCAGAGGAAAAATTTAAGAGAATTATAACGTTTCAGATATCTTTCAATCTCCTGTTGTTTTATAGCACAAAATTAGTTTTACCACAAGCCAAAAGAAAAATTGGGTGGTTGGAATGTAGTTATGTTGAAACAATAAAAAATATGCACTTTAATGTGGCATTTTGTAGAACAGTTCACATGCGCAATCTATGCTTTCACATTTTACACATGCATAAAGGCCACAGGTAGGGGTTACTTAAATTTGAAAATGTCCATTCAGCCATCAAACTATACATTTGACCTATTTATCAATTAATTAAAAAATAAAAAAATAATACTTTTGCATTTTAAATTATTTAATAAGTACAATATGATAGTTACATAGATAATATGGTTAAACTCAAAAGTGTTGACCATATTCTCAATAGTCTTCCACTTTCTTTGTTAACAAAAATTATTTCCCTTTTTCATCTACAATTTCTAAAACAACTTTTTTTTTTCCTTACATAAACTTAAAGATTTTAAACAAATATGGAGTGATTGGAATGGATGGGTGGATTATGAATCTATAACCTTGACTTCATTAGGAAACTATACACAAGTATTTTAATCACCTATCTCTCATTATGGTTGAGGGAAATTCCAATGGTAATATCTCACTCTACTACCAAGTTAATGGCAAAAATGATGGTACACCTAGTGATGACTTGATACTTTTACAATGTGCTCAATTAAGTTGTCACATTTTGCGAGTTAGATTTATTGCTTTAGTTGTTTGGCATGTGGTGCTTTATAAGACATCTTTTGTTTCTTAAGTTTTTTTATGTAAGCATTTATTCTTTAAGCATGGCCTTGTTACCATATTAATACTTTAGAATTCTTAGGTACCATGATCTAACAATAGGTATCAATAGCAATGATACAATTTTCTTAATAGTATCTATATGACTTCACCCTCTTTCCAACTATCTATTTTTTTAGTTTTT
>BSBK01007276.1:600000-757500 GCA_027943335.1 Chamaecyparis obtusa
AAAATAATTATTTATCTCAACAACTTATCTTTGCTCCTCTGATTGTGCCAAACTGCACCAACTACTTCACCAGATCTCTGCAATTTGCATATCCTCTTATAATTATTTATTTTTCACACACAACACATATTAAAATTATGAAAATAATCCTTCATTTATACCACACTCAAGTACTTACAAATGAGTCAGCATACAAAACTTAACCAATTACAAAATATAAACCTTTACACATTACATAATATTTTCACAATTACATAAGATTGTCAGATTCTTAATAGAATAAATCTTCACACATGCAACCTCTGACCATGCTATCTCATCTAGATCACCACCAAAGAGTCTTCATCAACTGTACAACTTTGCATGCCTAGATTCTATCCTGATTAGGAGATATCATCCAGTTATCACAAACTGCTTCTCAGGAACTCTGCCTGAAAACTACTTCCATTGAATTACACATAACTATCATAAATAATTGAATTTTTGTATGCACTCTTGAACATGATCTTAGGACACAATATAGAGTAAGTCCTCAACTCCTCATAGCTTGAGCTACAATACTCCTTGTGCACTAATTCAAACAATGTCTACTTCTTTGGTAATCTCCAGTAGATCACTATGTTGACATCAATGACAATCATAGTCATGAATGAAACTGTAACTGCTACAGAATGGCTCCAAATACTCCCCCATAGGATATATTCAATATTCATTCCTAACATAACAAGGATTGCAGCCATAAAGATCAATCAAATAAGTAAACTAAAAAAAGTACTCCAAAGACCAAGTTTACTGGTTTTTGTTTTAACTGCTACTTGTATGGACACAAGATAAAGTAATGTAGAAAACTAGATATGAGATCTAGAAAACCTACATATGATCACCTAGATGATTTCATTAAGAGGAAAAAGGAGGAAATTTTGAATGAGGCAAAGATGGAAATATGTGAATGTAGTAAAGATGTTGAGCTTAGACAACCTGAGGATAAGAAAACAAGTAAAGAAAATGATATTGTGCAAGATAATGTTTCTATTGGTAGTAAAGATGATGCTAACAAGACAGTTGAAGAATTTAAGAAACATATTTCCAAATCTAGAAAGATTGTGTGTTACAAATGTAATAACTTTGGTCATATTGCGAAGTATTTCAAGTTGCAAATTGATTATAGCCAATTGAAACCTAAGAAGAAGTTAACATGTTTCAAGTGTAACAATGATGGACATATAGTGAAGTATTGTAGATACACAAGACTAGTTAAGAAGTCCTTCTAGCCACTTGCAAAGGAAAAGGAGTTGAATAAAGAAGATCAAGAGCTAGCAAAGTTGAAAGCATAATTTAAGGAGAAATGGGTCAAACAAAATGAATCTATAGAATCTAAGGTGAAGAAAGATGAAGAGAATAATGTGAGCACTCATAAGATGCATAAGAGCCTTGTTGAATCATTTCTAGGGTGCATTTCTTCACCATCTTCATGATGGTAAATGTATGCCTTCAGGGGAGCGTGATAGATTATCACTAGTCAGATAAAAAGGCCCTGTTTGGATGCATTACACTATAAGAGCTTGTAAGAAGCTTGGGTATGATGTAATGTGATCTTGGATAAGGTCACATCATTTTTTGAGATATTTGTGAGGATATCTACCAGTTTGAGCCAGCACTGGTTTCTTGCAACTTTATGAACTATTTTTTGGAATTATACCAAATTACCTATAAGATTAATGTTGTAGTCAAATTATCTACCATTTTCATGGAGATCAGATAGCATTGAAGAGTATGGATCAGTAGTTGGAGCTTGAAGTGTTTGCAATTATGTTCGCAAAACCCTTACACAGCCACATGAGCTAGGTATTTGTATTTATCTCAAGAAATATTTATCCATTGCAATAGAAGAGTAGTCAGAATGGAAACTCCTAAGGTTTTCAATGTGATTTAGAGGAATAGGTATAAGTTTAAGAGTCATCCCTTCAAATCTATTGAAGAGGATCAAGAGGGAGCATTTTCATGCAGTTTGATTGGTGTTCTTCATGTTGAAGACATTAGACCATATATTCACAATAAGATTGAATTCCTAGGCACCTTTGAGATCTATGATGAAATTATAGGGTAGTATAATGCAAACAAAACCTTGAGATAAGAATGTAGGAAAGTGCATGGGTTTCTAGTAGTCAAATTCATGGAAAGATATAAATTTGATGAACTAGACTGGATTAAGATTATATTGATTAGAATGAATGATGAGTTGATATGGATTGGTAGAACCCCCACTAATATCACCAAGGAACTTCTACATGAGATCACTGGATTACCTATGATAGGTAAAGTACCTACAGCTGAGAAGAACATAAGGTTTGAGGTGGAGAAATTGATAAAAAGAAAGTGGAATAAAAGAGCTATGATGATAAATGACATTGTGCAAGAAGATGTCAAGTTAGTAGAGATGATATTGGGATATAAATTCCAAAATAAAATCATAATGAATAGTGTGTCAACCATTTTTGTTCATGTGGCATATAAAATGGTAGTTGAAGAACAAAAGAAGAAGGAAGAAGAATATGAGAAAGATAGAAAACTTCAAGAGGCTAACTTGAGAGCAATTGAAGAAGACAACAAGAGAGTAGAAGAGGCCATGCAAAAAAAAGGTTAGGAAGCAAAAAGGTATGTGTTCAAACCTTTATTGAGAGTATTGGAGAGAAGAGAAATAAATGAAGGTAAAATAATCTCTATTGACAAGTACTATGACATATATTATGAGGAAGAGAAAATTAAGATAGAGGACATAGTTGTGGAGCATATGCTTACTTTCAAGAAAAAAATGATTGAAATAGAAAGTCAAATCATCATGGAACTATTTGAAAGATTGGATGAAAGGAATAAGAGAGACTTGGACAAAGACACAAATATGAGACAATATATACTTCTGCAGAGCATTTCTACCATGACAATGAATGAGTGGTAAATTGGCTTGAGAAATTAAGCCCAAAATTAAGGACCAAAACTAGAATCATCAAGTTTATGGCTTGGAAGTATGATGAGGTTGAGAAAGAAACACATGACAAGGTTAGACAGCTACTCCTTGTAGAGCGACCTAATTTTTGCAAGTCTACAAGGACCCCAACCATAGTAATCATTTGTACTGAGCCCAAAATTACCAAACTTGTAGAAGAAGCTGCAGTTCCTAAAGAACCAGATGTAGTAGATACTACCTTACTATATTTTTATATTGATAATGTTGGGATTTCATTGAACACGGAGTAGGATATATATGATCTATTTTAGATGAATGAAACATTGGTCAAAATTGATACAATAGTGAAAAATATTGAGCCTCCCAAGATCACTCAAGAGGAATCAGCTAAAAAAGAGCAAGAAAAGGAAAAAACTCCTGAAAAAGAGAGGGTTGCAGAAGAGAAAGGTGAAGAAAAAGAAAAGGAAGAAGAAAAGGAACAGGAGAAAGAAAAGGGAGTGGAAAAGGCACTTAGCACTCCTAGGGCAAAAGGATTACTACCTATCACTCCTTTTTCTACACATATTTTGTTGGCAAGTGGTTCCCAATCATTTCCAACTAACCTAGAGGACATGTATGTGTATGATTTGATGCAATAGTCAATACTTTCTTTTGCTAATGCAAAGGAGAAATATGAAAAGACGACTGACAAGACTACAAAGATAATTCAGTGAGCTGCACAAGTTTTGAGTAAGCTTTTGGTTACACCTCCTATAGATATTGGAGATCATGTAGATAATCTAGCTAATGTTTTAAGTATAGTAGAACAAAGTTTTGATAAATTAGAGGAAGCAACAAGAATAAACATTGTTGATAATTTTAAGAAGTTAAGGATGAAAGATACTCTTGATGAGATCAAGAGTGATCTTAATATATTGATTTCCATTGAAAGGGAAATCAAATCTTGTCTTAAGGATGGACAAGATCTCTATAGACTTTGCATAACTTTGCATGAGCATGTAAGGAGTATATCAGATATCATAGCACAAGATGAAGAGGCTTGAACAAAACTCTCTAAATATTTTGGAGATAAGAAAATTTTGGACATGAATAAGGAATTCAATAGGATCATAGATAAAATCCATACCTTATAGATGGAGAAATACAGGGTTCAAAAGAGATTTGTAGAATTAAAGAGCTTTTTGACTCCAAAGATCAGTGTTTTGAAGTGTACCCATGAGGACCTACAACTTGGATTGAAAACATTTTAGAAACTAGTACCTACTGATGTAGAGACAACAAACAAGGCTCCATTCGGTCTTACTAGAATGATTTATGTGGTAGAGGTAATAAAATAAGCATGGGATGCTGATATATAGATTTTGAAGACCAATTATAGAGATGTGCTGCAAATAGTTAAGCAATGATTTTTTATACTCTGATCTTTTGTTATTTTGTTCACTGATTTTAATAGTTTGGCACCCTTTTCCATTGATGTCAAAGGGGGAGAGATAGAGTAAAAAATTCCAAATGTAATGTGAGGAAGAGAGCACAATGTAAGGGGGAGTGAATAATTGTAATGGGGAGAGAAGTGAGACACAAGTGAAGTGAGAAAGAGAGCAAATTTGTGTGTGTAATATGAAGTACATAAAAACATAAATAAATGGAATTTTTTGAAGATTATGAGTTGAATTTTTATGTGTTGAATTTTTGTCATTATATTTTCTTTTACTTTTTTCTTTGATGATGCACTTAGTCATTTTTCACTAAGTGTTTCCATCAATGCCAAAGGGAGAGATTTTTGGCAAGTGGTCAACACATGCACACATATGCACATTTATGCACATGAACATGTAGGGAATGTTTTCATTTATGGAAACACTTATCATTTTTATGGTCACATATATTGGATATGATGATTATGTTTAAATACAGTTGTTGATTGAAAAATGCCTAAGTCCACATACTAGTTCAGTAACCCAGTATGACATAAAAGTTTAGCAAGCTTCACATAAGTTGTATTAAGGTACACGATCTTAATATCATTCTTATAAGACACAAATGAACACATGTGTGAGGTCACACCGGTTAGTATTGATAGATTAGAGAGATGTGATTAGTTGATTGGATGTGAAGATAGTAAATAGAGCATAACATATTAGCAATCATGGAGGCCAACTTTATGAGCATTTGGAAACTTATTTTTGGATGCTATCTTGGATTTGAGGCCGAATGAGGATTTTAATGAAGCATGAAATTTTGCTTAAATTAATATGATGTCTAGATAGAGTAATGTTGACTAGCTTTGTAATTGTAATCCTAAATATATAGACACTTTTTTAAAAGTAGGAGTGGTGATAAGGTGATATGTATGGATGTAATACTATTAGATGTGAATTGTGAAGACATCTAAAGGGTAGAGAAGAAATCAAGAGGAAGGAGAACAAGAAGATTTCTTCTAGAGATACTTTGTTACTCTTTGTATTCTAGACAACACATTTATTGTAAGTTTTGTTGCACCTATTGTACACCCCTAACAGGGTTTGTTTTCCTCTAATAATGCTAGGACCTTTAATAGGGATCTTATTGTATACATCCCTTAATGGGGATTTTAATATATTGTATCAATCAACTCCTAAAAGGGACAAAACTCCTAACAGAGTTTCAAGATTCATAGTGCAGAATATTGTGGGTACCATCCCCACTGGGGTTTTCCCTTGGCCAGGGTTTTCTTAAAAAAAAATATGGTGTTATGATTTCTTCTGTGTTTTTCTTTATCTTATGGTTGTTCATTTTAAGTTACATCTTTATTTGTTATTTAAGGAAAGTAACAAAGTTAAATAATTTAATAAAGTATTGTAACATTGATTCACCCCCCCTACCTTTCAGTGTTACCAAATCCTAACATTCCTATCCCTCTCACATTCCAACTAGCTAAGTTCATCACCATCTCAAACATTATGAGAGGATGGTTTCTAATTCTAGTATAGCATGGTGAAAAAATCAAGCATATTTGAACCATTCTTCTTTTGATTCTTCTCTATAGATGAAGAATTAGAAAGGGATTTTCTATCCATAGTTTTCCTTTTCTTCTTTGAATTTTTACTTACAACATCAAAAAATTGGAAATTATCACCAACTACAAGGTTTGATTTTGGAACAAAAGGAACTAAATATTTATCAAAAGCTTCTTCATAGGAAGATTCCATGTACTCAGGTGGAGGTGTTGGATTTAGGTGTGGAAAGGTAAGTACTGAGAGGGGAGGGGTGAATCAGTACTTTAAATTTATTAAAATTTATTAAACTTCCTCCACATTCATTTACTAATTACTTATCATTTACATGCATCACATGAAAATAAATAAAACATATGATAATCAACAACACATAACACATATATTTTGGTATAAAAAAAATCCTTGTTAGAGTATAAAATTGCGGTGGGGATGACACCCACAACACTTCACTACTGTAGGAATAAAGTTGCTCAATTAGAGCTATAATGCTTAGCTATTTCTAATAGCTTACCCTATTAAAGGTATTAATCTTATCAATACTTCTAAAGGCTACTAAGTCTACTCTATTAAGGTATTTCACAACTCTAATCTAAGAATTATACTTGGATAAAAGATTTGTACATAAGATCTGCTAAGATATGCTCGGGTAAGAGACTTATACAATTTTGATTAAGTTTTAATTAGAAATACAAAATGTCTATCAAACATGCATCCACAAATCCTATTTAGACTTTATATGTTCATCAATTCATTACCTCATACTGTGTATCCATTACACTAACCAATTTAGTACTCTGTAGCTCAATTCTGAATCAATACCTTAATATTTTGATACTCGATAAATTTACTGTTCATTCACCTTCTGCTTTGATCTTCTATCTCCAATTTCTTCTTTGCATATACATATGCCACCCTCTCTTTTGATCTTCATACTCTGAACTTCTTATATACAAAATTTAGGCAGTGCTAGATGTTCTAGAATCTTCATCTTCAAGCGGTGCTAGAACTGGGTACACTTCCAATGCATATTTTATCCTTAATTCTCATTGGCTAAACTCCCCTTCTAATCACATGTAATTATTAGATTTCAATATCCAATTTTCTGTTATACAATCTCATAGAGATTTGTAAACCACTTTCTAATTGGTGTTTAGGTTCAATGTACTTAGATTTCATCTAGTGTCGGCCTATTCTACTTAGTAATACATCTTATTTAACTCGGTAACTAAGTTCCCTTCTCAGTTAGGTTCTCGATAGAACATGGCTCTCAATGCTCAATTCTTCCTCTCTCGGTGTCTATACTTTCTTCTCTTTACCAAGATTCCTTGTTAACTTATTCTTTTTATTGAATGCTTTCTCTTCCTTACCGACTCATCTTTTCTTCCTTACTGAATGAATTTGGCAAACATAATGACTTCCTCATAACTAATGACAACAAAATTGACTCTTAGAAGTATTAGGAGGGCCATTATGCTCCATAGGCACCATTTTTGAACTTTTAAATTTTTATTCTTTTTCTTTAATAGACTCCAAATCTATCTATTGAGAATTCCTTCCCTTTGGTGTTTCCTTATCAGATTGGGGAAGTTGATAACCATCTTGGTTCTATTGGAAACTACAATTGAAGAAATTGTTGTATTATCATTGATGTCAAACCTTAACTAGTAAGACTATTGCTATTTAAGAAAGTACTATATCTATTTGAGTGTTGCTAAAGGGATAGGCAAGGTTGGTAACAACAACACCTAAGGAAAGGTTGAGTTATCTTGATACTTCAATGAGTACTTGCTTATGTGGCACAATGATAAGATGATGTATTGTTTATCTAAGTAAGAATGAAGACTAAACTGGTAAGCTTAACCAAGAAAAAGTGAAGAAATCTATTTTAAGCCGAGTGTTGTCTGCGTTGATCGAGCTAGTATATGCCGAGTAAAATCAGTGTTGACTGAATACTAGTTAATTGCTGAGGAAGATAGTGATAGCTAAGGAAATAGTTTATGTGGTGACCAAGCTTTCCAGAGAAGACCAAGAAGTTGAACACAGTATTGACCAAGCGTCATTATTTTGTATTTGATGAAGAATTTAGATTTCTAGCCGACATCATTGAATTCTTGGATTATGTAAAATGTGTTGACTTTATTTATTAATTGTATGAAAGCATTTAATGCACTATAAAATGTTTTATTGTAAATTTTTAAGAGATTTGAGATATTTCTAAAAGGATAGTCGAAGAACATAATGTAGGATGGATTCAATGAATCTGACCTAACCCTAAGATCTATGAAGGAGATTAAGCGGCAAATGATGTATTGACCTAATAGAGGTAGTATTAAGGAAACCTAAGTGAGAAGTTGTAGTAAGAAGTAGATGTTGGAAGTATTGTTTATGTTATTAACTATCTAAGCAAAAAAGGCTGAAGGAGAAGTGTTGTGATTGCTTGAAGGGTTCCGAGAAGACTAGTGATGGAGATGGAAAAGATTCATAGTCAGTAAGCCAGCATATGTGTACGGAATTGGATTTGATATTTGCAAAGTGAGTTGTATGTTTCTCAGATCAATATTACTACTACTTTCTAACCATTGTAATAGTCAAAATCCTTTTAACAAAGGTTGACCTAATAGTCATAGGTATAAATCCTTTGAACAAGGTTGCATTCTAATGGAGTGTATGTAAGTCCTATAACAAGGTGTACTTTTAACAAAGTGGTTTAAATCCTTTAACCAGGTCACACCTGACAGTGTGTTTGTAACCTTTGATAGGGTTGGATTTCACCGAGCTCACTTCAGAAGAGTGAACATAATAGTAACATGTTACAAAGTTGTTTTTCCCAAATTGGGTTTCCACTATAAATCTTGGTGTTGATACTTGTGTGAATGTTTTGGTTTGAACATTTCTATGTTTTACAAGTTAGATGCTATTGGATAAGTGGACAACACTATTATATGTTTCTGCTATAAAATCAGTAATGATCGAATAGGTGTTGGTTATTAGATCTAAATTTTTGAAGAGTTTAAAGTTTTTTTTATACATCTGGACCTGAGAACAACTGATTCACCCCCCCTCTCTGTTGTTCTAAATCATATTAACAATTGGTATCAGAGCTGTTGGTGCTTAAAGAGAACAAGTTTGAAGGTACTTGAAGAAAATGATCAAGATGTATAAAAGGGAGGTACCAAAGCTTGATGAAGCTGCATCTAGCTGGTATTGGTGATTCTGAAAAGTATTACATTGAGTATGACTATGTCACACCTACTGCACCTCTGACTGCCGAGGAAATGAAAGCTAAACAAGAGCACAACCAAGCAATGTTGGAGATTGCATCTGCCCTAAGTTATCTAGAATTTGAAGACATCAAAGACTGTAGTACTACAAATAAAATGTGGGACACCCTTGCAAGCATTTATGGTGGTGATGTGAGTGTGTTGAGAGCAAAAGCCGAGAGCCTAAGAGGTAAATTTAATGAAATGAGAATGCAAGAAGGTGAGAATATTGCACAATATTGTGGTAGAATAAAAGAAGTTGTAAATGCTATTAGAGGATCAAATGGAACTATTGAGGATGAAACTGTAATAGGAAAAGTATTGAGAAATCTGCATCCTATCTATGCAATCAAAATTTCTACAATTCAGGAATCTAGATGTAACTCTCCTAATGCTCTTACTTTACAAAGTTTGGTTGGTAAGCTTACTACTTTTGAACTTTCTAACTATTATAACTTCACTGTTGGTAATATTGAATCTACTTTTAAGTCAAAAAATGGTTCTGAATAAGTCAAAGAAGGAAAAAGAAAGATGCATCGATGAAAGTGAAAGTGATAGTGACAGTGGGACATCTGATGAAGAACTTGAGGATCTAGAGGCTCTTATGGCTAGAAGACTGAAAAGGGGAAAAGGAAGGTACAAAGGTAAACTCCCTATTATATGTTTTTCATGTAATAAAGTTGGTCATATAGCTGCTAGGTGCCCTGGTAGGGATAATAAGGATGAAGAAAGAGACAACAAGCATAAAGATAAAAGATAAGATAGAGGTTACCAAAGGTACAAGGACTACAAAGGGAAAGGTAATAAATCCTGCTACATTGTTGAAGAAGAGACTAATACTGATAATGATGATTTTCAAATTGAAGTTGTCTATGTTGCAATGAAAGATGAATCTGATGAGGATGAGAAAACTGCATTGATATCTTATGTGAACAAAAATGATAAATGGATTATTGATAGTGGTTGTTCACATCATATGACTAGAGATAAGAGTAAGTTTAATACCTTAAATCATTATAAAGGTAGGAGTGTGAAATTTGGTAATGATGCACCATGTCCTATTAGAGGAAAAGGATTGATTAAGATGACTGATAAGATCACTTTTGAAAATGCTTATTGGGTTGAGGGTCTTAACTATAATCTGCTGAGTGTTGCACAACTTAATAGCACTAGCTACCAAGTTTAATTTCATCATAGGAAGGCCAAAATATTTGATGCCATAGGTGAACTAATTGGAAGTGGAGAATAGAAAAGAGGTAATTTGTTCTATCTAGACCTATCTGAAGAAACATGTATGATTGCACAACTTGATGATATTTGGTTATGGCATAAGCAGCTATGTCATGTTAACTTTGATAATCTAGTAGAAATTAGCAAGAAAAAGAAGGTGAGAGGTCTACCTAGATTGAAGAAACCTGAGAATGTAATGTGCAAAGAATTTCAGTTGGGTAAGATAACTAAGTCTAGTTTCAAGAGAAAAACCTTTACTTTTGAGAATATCTTAGATTTGGTTCATACTGACCTTTGTGGACCAATGGGTGTACAAAGCTATTGTGGTGCTAGATATTTTATCCTATTTGTTGATGATTATACCAGAATGATGCATGTAATGTTCTTAAAAGAAAAATCTGATGCTTTTCAATTTTTTAAGTGGTATGTGGCTAAGGTTGAAAAAGAGATAGGTAAAAATGTGAAGTCTCTGAGATTTGACCGAGGTGGACAATTTACATCAAATGAGTTTAATCTATTTTGCAATGATAGAGGGATCAAAAGACAAATGTTTGCACCTAGAACTCCTCCACAGAATGGTATAGTAGAGAGAAGGAACATATCTATCTTGGACTGTGCAAGGACATTAATGATTGAAAAGAATGTTGCACAAAAGTACTGGAAAGAAGCTGTAAGTACAACTGTTTATACTCTTAGCCAAGTATAGATCAAAAAAGGTACAAATCTAACACCTTATGAATTATGGCATGGGTATGCACCAAATTTAAAGTACTTTAGAATTTTTGGAAGTAAGTGCTACATATTGAAGGATAGTAGGAAGGGAAAATTTGATGCTAAAAGTGATGAGGGTATATTCCTAGGCTATTCCACAAAAAGTAAGGCTTATAAGTGTCTGAATTCTAGCACTAACAAAATTGTGGAAAGTGTGAATGTCAAAGTTGATGAGTATGCAGAGAAAAATGAAGCTGATAGTAATAGAGAACTAGAAGATTACAGATCTTTTGTGTATAAAGAGGAAGAAGAGGCAAGTGACAGACCTACACCTAATGTTGAGTCTCAGGTAAACAATGTCAAGCATCAGGATAACAATGTCGAGAGAGAAGAAGAATGTTCCAAGTGATAGGAAGAAGCTATCGAGTATCAGGAAGAGGTTGTCGAGCATTCAGAAGCTGAACCTGATAATCTTGTTGGTGAACTTGATGAGAAAAATGAAAGAAGAGCAGAACCTGTTCTAGCACAATATGTAAGAAGACATCACAAGCCTGAATAGATTATTGGAGATAAAGATACTAGAATTTAGACCAAAAGCAAGGCAAGAGATCCAACATGTTTACTATGTGAATGTGAGCCTAAGACAACAAAGGAGGCATTAGAAAATGAAGACTAGATAGAAGCAATGAATGAAGAGATAGACCAGATAGAGAAGAATGATACCTGGACTCTGGTGTTGAGACTAGAAGATAAGAATGTCATTGGGACAAAGTGGGTATTTCATAATAAGTTGAATGAACATGGTCAAATCATAAGAAACAAGGCTAGGATGGTATGCAAAGGCTATGCACAAGAAGAAGGAATAGATTATTGGGAGAAATTTTCCCCTGTAGCAAGATTGGAAGGAGTCAGAACTCTGCTTGCATATGCTGCCTATAAAGGTCTCAAGGTATACCAAATGGATGTCAAGTCTACATTTTTAAATGGTATATTAGAAGAAGAAGTATATATTGAACAACCAGAAGGATTTTTTGATCCAAACATAAGACACATGGTTTGCAAACTGAATAAAGCACTGTATGGACTAAAGCAAGCTCCCAGAGCATGGTATGAGAGATTGCACAACTACCTAATACAGATTGGATTCTCAAGGACAAATGACAAAAGCAATCTATACATGAAAGATGAAGAAGGTAAAGGAATCTTGTTGGCTAATATCTTTGTAGATGATATTATATTTGGTGGACAAGATGCCCTATGTAAGAAATTTTCAAATGAAATGCAAAAAAAATTTGAAATGAGTATGTTTGGGGAGATCAAATTTTTTGTTGTTTGCAAGTATATCAGATGGAGAAAGGAATTTTCATCACCTAGTCTAAATATGTTCATGAGATACTGAAAACCTTTGGTATGGAATATTCAAGGCCAGTAAGTACTCCCATGGCTACTGGACAAAAGTTTTCTAAGAATGATGAAGCTGTAGAAGTTAGCCAGACTTTGTATAGATCTATGATCAGAAAACTATAGTATGCTATACATAGCAGACTAGATATTGCATTAGTTGTTGGGATTGTGGCAAGATTCTCTTCCAATCCTAAGGAAACTCACATGATGGTGGTTAAAAGAATCATGAGATATTTGAAGGGAACTGCTGACTATGGATTGTACTACAAGAAGCATGAAAAATTTGAACTGAGAGTGTATATAGATGCTGATTGGAAAGGAAATGTAGATGATAGAAAGAGTACTAGAGGTGGAGCTTTTTTTCTTGGATAGAGCTTAGTTTTCTAGACAAGCAAGAAACAAAATTGCATTTCCCAATTTACTGTTGAAGTTGAGTATGTGGCTGCAGCTGTGAATTGTTCAAATTTGATATGGATAAAGCAATTGTTGGTAGGCATGAAAGAAGAAATCATTGAACCAATTGTCATCTTCCGTGACAACACAAGTGCTATCAACATCTCTAAAAATCCATTGATGCACACAAAGACCAAACACATTTCCATCAAGTATCATTACTTGAGAGAACTAGTACAAGATAAAGAGGTTTGCATGGAATATGTGAATACCAAGGAACAATTAGTAGATATATTCACTAAAGCTTTACCTAAAGAAGCTCATGAATACTTGAGAAGTCAATTAGGGGTCCTTCCCCTAACTGAGGCTGCCTAGTCAAGCTAGGAGAACTACATCAAATGGGCTACAAAGAACTTCTAACAAATTGATGCAGAGAAAGGTCACACTTTAGGAGCAGCCTAGAGTTGTGAAGAGCACAACAAAATTAGAATCAGTCATAAGCAAGATGACAGAGGGAGAAATACTCTACTAAACTAAAAAGATGATATCCACATCTACAGGATGTATGTTTTTTGTTGCTGCTTTGGAATTTTTGTCAAAGAGGGAGATGATGATAGATAGTGGGAGAAATTCAGTGGATGGTCAAGCATGGCTAATTGATTCTGTATCAGAATGAAGCTAATGGTATTATAAATTTCTCTGATGGATAGATAAGTTTTTGGATTGGTTGGTAATTCATGTGATATTCATATGGTGTTGCCATCAACACCAAAGAGGGAGATTGTTGGAAACTACAATTGAAGCAATTGTTGTATTGTCATTGATGTCAAACCTTAACTGGTAATACTATTTCTATTTAAGAAAGTACTATATCTATTTGAGTGTTTCTAAGGGGATAGGAAAGGTTGGTAACAACAACACCTAAGGAAAGGTTGAGTTATCTTGATACTTCAATGAGTAATTGATTATGTGGCACAATGATAAGATAATGTATTGTTTATCTAAGTAAGAATGAAGACTAAATTGGTAGGCTTAATGGAGCAAAAGTGAAGAAATCTAGTTTAAGCTGAGTGTTGTCTATGTCGACCGAGGTAGTATATGCCAAGTAAAATTAGTGCTAACTGAACACCAGTTAATTTCTTAGGAAGATAGTGTTAGCCAAGGAAACAGTTTATGTGGTGACCGACCTTTCTAGAGAAGACCCAGAATTTGAACATAGTATTGACCGAGCGTCAGTATTTTGCATTTGATGAAGAATTTAGATTTCCAGCTAACATCATTGAATTCTTGGATTATGTAAAATGTGTTGACTTTATTTATTGATTGTATGAAAGCATTTAATGCACTATAAAATGTTTTATTATAAATCTTTAAGAGATTTGAGATATTTCTAAAAGGATAGCCGAAGAACATAATGTAGGATGGATTCAATGAATCTGACCTAACCCTAAGATCTATGAAGGAGATTAAGTGGAAAAAGATGTATTGACCTAATAGAGGTAGTATTAAGGAAACCTAAGTGAGAGGTTGTAATAAGAAGTAGATGTTGGAAGTATTGTTGATGTTATTGACTATCTAAGCAGAAAAGGCTGAAGGAGAAGTGTTGTGATTGCTTGAAGGGTTCCGAGTAGATCAGTGATGGAGATGGAAAAGGTTCATAGTTACTAGTAAATGTGTATGGAATTGGATCTGATATTTGCAAAGTGAGTTGTATGTTTCTCAGATCAATATTACTGCTACTTTCTAACCATTGTAACGTCAAAATCCTTTTAACAGAGGTTGACCTAACAGTCATAGGTATAAATTATTTGAACAAGGTTGCATTCTAATGGAGTGTATGCAAGTCCTATAACAAGGCACACTTTTAATAGAGTGGTTTAAATCCTTTAACTGGGTCACACCTGACAGTGTGTTTGTAACCTTTGACAGGGTTGGCTTTTCACCGAGCTCACTTCAGAAGAGTGAACATAATAGTAACATGTTACAAAGTGGTTTTTCCAAAATTGGGTTTCCACTATAAATCTTGGTGTTGATACTTGTGTGAATGTTTTGGTTTGAACATTTTTGTGTTTTACAAGTTAGATGCTATTGGATAAATGGACTGTACTGTTATATGTTTCTGTTATGCAATCAGTAATGACCGAGTAGGTGTTGGTTATTAGATCTAATTTGTTGAAGAGTTTAAAGTTTTTTTTATACATCTGGACCTGAGAACAATTGATTCACTCCCCCCCTCTCTATTGTTCTAAATCATATTAATGGGTTCTTGGGGTGTTTTGAATGTTACCATTTTTAGGAATAACTTCAAGCTCCTATTAAAATAGAGGGTTTTCTAATTATATGAATTTAGAACCACCATGATCAAAAATATTGTTAGCATTATTTGTATTCTTACTTCTAGCAATGAAATCCATAGTCAACTTATCATTAGAATCAACAATAATTTTTTCAATAGTAATAGAAGTATTCTTCATAGAATTCACATTTTGATTAGGCCCAGTATTCACATTAAAATTAACATTATGAGAATTTTTTAGAGATGGACACTCTCTTCTTGTGTGACCATTTAACTTACAATGAAAACAAGCACCAATATTTCCTAGAACTACAAGATCCCAAGCATAAATATCCTTGTTAATACTTAAACAAATTCTTTAAAGGATTATAGCATCTAGAGATAAAGAAATTAAAACCCTAGCATTCAAATAGGGAAGAGTGACTCTTTACTCTTCCACATGGAGAAACGAGCCCAAGGGTTTGAGGATTTGAGAAATAAACGGCCAAAATTCAGGTTGAAGCCCCTTGATTTCAACCTAGTTAGTAGAAGAATGAGAAAAAATAGTTTCAAGGTCACTCTTTGGGGACCATGGAAAGGCACAAAAGAGAGAATGTCCAACTTCCTAGAAGCGTTTTTAAAAATCCTTTCTTCCATACCATGAGCTTTCAAAAAAAAAAAAACCTTTTTGAATCATGTGGTAGAAGTTAACATAAACACCTAATTTATTTCCCCATACATTAGCTAGCCAATCATCAAACAACTTATGTGGAGGAAAAATATTATCCTCCATAGAAACAAAAAAATATTTCCACATTTTTCAAACGATCCTTCTCATTCCTAATATCCTTAATCATGTCTTTGTTGGGAGAGAGGGAGAGAGTTTTCTATCCAATGACAAAATTCTTACAACTTCCTCCCTCTCTGAGGTCTCTAGTTTGGAGGAGGCTTCCATATCGACCTCCATCAACTCTAGATTCCAAAGATCCTCTTGGCACCATTTGAGGCTATTCTACGATGGTTCCATCAAGCAAAGCGGTGGGAAGGCATATAGTAACAAGATTTGTTGCAACCATAAATTTAAACAAAGGCTTCTGTGTAAATTTATGCACTTCCTTTGGATTATATTTTGGTACAAAATCCTCAAGAAATTTCTCAAAAAATTTATTCGCCCCATCTTCTTTATTGTCAAGTATAGGTTTCTCAATGTCTATAAATGCATCAAATTAAAACTAGGATAAAATTCAAGGCCAAACCCATAGAGAAAGAATTATTGAAATAAAAGGACACACCTACGAGACCTAGCCAAAGAATCAGAGCCCACAAAAACACAAGGAAAAAATATTATCACAAGTGTCACCTTCCAGTTGTAGAGCGTACCCTCTCCATTTTGCAATAAATTAAGCTCTAAAAATTAGTTTGACAATCAACTTATGCTCCATTATTAGAGACAATATCATGAAAATTATCAAACAAATATACAACTTCTATTGGTACATCCTCTACTTCTTAATATTAACTTTAGGAATGAAAGAGAAATATATGTTCATGTTTCATACTATCTAAAAAATATTCTTCAATCAAGTAAACAAATTCTAGCATTAGTGCATATATTTTCCTCCAACTCTTTCAAGGGATTCAACTTATGATGAACTCCACCCTTTGTCGAGGAATAGGTGTTATCATGTTCATCATGTATTTCATGTTGATTGAACTATTAGGTTTCCCTAACAACAAATCACAAGCATCCATATGCATAATATCATATGTTACCTCATCATGACAATTTCCAATCTTGATCTTTACTAGACATTATTCATTGAACAAATATTTATGGTCCTTCATCAACCGAGAAATTTTATGTGGATTTAGATTCCTTCTTCTCTTCAAATGTAAATAACTAACCATCTCTTATGAAACAAGTTTATCAATACTACCTCTATCAATAATCACATCGCAAACTTTACCTTCATATTTACATCTTGTGCAAAACAATTATCTTTCATGACCTAGTTCTTTCTCTCCATTCAACAAAGATATTCTAGTAATAATAACCTCTCCTATTTCAACATTATTATAATGCAAAGAGTCAAAATTTTCATCTACATGGGCAACTTGTGCATTACGTTGAAGTCTTCTATTAGTCCTCCCTTATTGTTGGGGCATTCATATGCTTTATATCCTTCTCCACACTAAAAACAAGTTCCATGGAAGCTTTCTCTTCTAGAAGTTCATCCAAATATTCTTATTCCTCTTTGATCTCCATTATTTTGATCACGAGGATGACATGTGCTATTTTTGTTATACTTTTTACTATTACTAGATTCTTCATTCTTCTTTTGGTCTTTATTTTGACCTACATAAGACCTTCGACTAGACTTTCCACACTAATATTTTTGTGATTAAGGTGTTTCAAAGTTCTTTGATTCCTAATATGTTTATTATTTAATTATTCATTGCATCCACTTTGGAATACCTTAAATTTTAGGGGATTGGTGTCATAGGTTGCTATGTTAGGACTATGACAATTTATTTTAATTACTATGAAGATAACTAGTTTAGTGAAAGATTCATGGATAGTTTATTTGGAAGTTGTTATTTTTGGTGGAGTTTACTTTCAACAAGTGATGTGAGGTAGGTGAAGCATATGGAAACATGATCATTATAGATGATTCATGAGTTAGTACTTTAGAAAGTTGCTAAATGCAACGTGTCATGGAAATGGTAACTTGTCATTTTTATAACACATACCTTTTGAGTGTATAGATGGTTTTCAAAACCATGAGAAATTTTCACTTGTATTAAACTCTATAGATATGTGGCTTCTTAGTGTATTTTTTATGATGTGGTTGAATATTTTCTAAAAATTTGTTATGTGTCAAATTTTTTACTAGATTTCTCTATTTCCAGAATTACTCCTAAAGAGCTTTGGCTCTGAGATTATATTATAATTGTTGTTGTTGATTAATAAAATTGAGCTAAGTGTTTGGAGTGTGGTTTTTTTCTCGAAAGGACTCTCTCACATAAATCTATAAAAGTTAAAGGGTTTGTAATATTTTTTCCCATTATCTCTCCTATTAGATTTAGCATTTAGAATTTTTATTCCACACTTTTTTGTTACACTTGTTAAATTGTTGCAGCAAAATATTGACATGTCAATGCCGAATATAACCAATAGAATTATAGAATCCATAGGAGGTAGTTAATCTCTTTTCACGAATCCTATGGGAAGCGTTGACCATTTTTCCAACAATCTCCCCTTGAATGTTACCAAAGGGGATTCAAACATGTGACCAATCTTTGATACCAATTGTTACTAGTGTGGTTGTAGTTGCACCAAAAGATCAACCTGTTAATGCCCAATACAACCACTAGACTTATAGAATCCACATGAGGTAGTTAGTCCCTTGTCATGAATCCCAAGGGGAGTTGACCATTTTGCCAACATTTTCCTACTTTAATACCTCTTCCATTTTTCTTTCTCTCAAATTTTCTATTCATTTTCTCTTCTCCCTTCAAATCAAATTGATATGCATATTCAATGATAGATATTCTTACAAAACTCAACTCTCCTTAATTACTTAGCTTCAACCCATTTATTAAATGAGGAAATTTATCCATGTTGGCCTTAGAATGGTTTTTTTTATTAGGACTTAATAGAACACTTTTTCATACTATTTGATTGATTTTCATTCTTACTTCAACTCTTGCATGTTCTTTATCAAATTAAACTCATATTCAAGATGAATGAACTATCTCTTCAATTTTTCAGTCATCAATTTCATCTCATTATTTTAGCCTTTTCTCTTCTATTTATTTGTAACGAAACTTCTTTCCACCAAAGAATGGAATGACCCTTTAATTTTCTCTCTGTAAGCTTGACCCTTTGAGGTTCTTCTACCTTTTTATACTCAAAATGATCCTCCATATTATTGATCAAATTGATTAGTTCTTGTAAATTTTAAATTTCTAGAAAATTTAGAAACATTGATCTTTGGTCTATTTTCAATCTTGGAAATGGCTCTAAAAAATTTGTCACCTTCAAGATTTCTTGCTACATGCTCTTCTTCTAAATGTTGTCCTTTAGTTTCATCCTCACTTTCATCTTTCTCTAATATGAACTCCTCTACATAACTCCTCTTGTAGTAATTTGTTAGAAAGTAAAGTCCACCAAGATAACTGAGAGGGGGGGATGAATCAGTTATCAGATAAATATAACTTTTATCAACTTCAATAGATTTTAACCATGTAAGAAATGTAACCAAAAACCATAGAAAGATATACATGCACAATAACACAATGACACAAGATATGTTGACTAGGGAACCTCTTGATCAAAGAGTAAACCCCGATGGGAATGATGCCCACAAAAGATACACTAATATGAATATTCCTTGTGAAAGGATGGACTCTATTAGGAGTCTTATGAAATACATTCAATACATATGAATCCCTGTTAAAAGATTCTAACTCTGTTAGGATTTATGGAAGACAGAAGGACCCACTACCCAAACAGCTTCAGGGTAAGATCACCGAACTCACTGTCCAACTGATCTTTTTATTACTCAATATAATAATACCAAAAGATTACTGACCTCAATAATTCAATACTCCTTCTTTGACTATGCCAAACCATACCAACTCCTTCTTCAGATCTCACTAGTAGATCTTAGTACTTCGCATGTCTTCTTTCAACAATTTCTCTTTCACAATACACTTACATTCATCATATTCCATATTAAAAAAAGGAATACATTCCTTCCTTTATACCACACTCAAGTAATTAAAAATGAGTTAGCATACAAATTACAAAATAAAAGTTTCCACACGTTACATCAAAATTACACAAAAATGTCATCTTTCAATCAATCTAATTCTTCACTTGTGTGACCTTGGATCTTGCACTATCAATGACGTCACTATCAACATGTCTCCAACTGCTCTCTAATTGTGCATAACTAGATTCCATCTTGATTAGGAGATATCATCCGATTTCCACAAACCGCTACTTAGGAACACTACTTGAATACTGCTTCCACTGATTTCCTCATAACTTCCAAGAATAAATGAATTACTATCTGCACTCTTAACCATGATCTAATAATACATCATAAAATAAGTCTTCAACTACGCATAGCTTTATCTTCAATATCCCAAGTGCGCTAGCTCAAACACTATCTGCTTTTCTGCTAATCTTTAGTAGATCACTGTGTTGACATCAATGACAATCATAGTCATGAATATAACAAAAACTACTATAGAATGACTACTAATACTCCCCGTTAGGATATATTTAGCATTAATTCCTAACAATCTCTCCCATTGGCATTGATGGCAACATAGATGAAAAAACATCCAAGTTCCATAAATCCAATCACTACAACACTGATGCTCTGAAAATGCTTCAAGTCTTCTTCATCAATCAAATCTTGCTTTGTTTTCCTATTCATTTCTCTCCAATAGATGGTACGAATGGTTTTTATTGTACACTTCTCCCCCATTGACATCAATGACAAAAATTGCACCATTATGTCAACAACAACTTCAATGTCAAAAGACATTGTTCAAAAAATATATTCACTGGAGTCCTCATGACTCAGCTTAGATACACATACTCCCCCATAGAGGAAGTACCAACATCCAGTCCAGAAGAAAAATAAGGCTAACATACCACTGGACAGATGCAACAATCTGCATCACTTCTCAAAAGTAGGCTGGGGCATGACCCCAAGCATACCTCACGGATACTCAAATGTATCCTTAGGAAAAGGTTTTGTAAATATGTCTCCAATCTAATCCTTTGTGCTTATGTACTCAAGTCTGACTTCTTTTTCTACTACTTTCTCTCTCACTACATGATAATTTATCTCTATATGCTTTGTCTTAGAATGTAACATAGGGTTCTTAGACATACTAACTATGTTGGTGTTATCACAATGTATAACAATAGGCTCAAAAAATTTTATTCCAATATCTTTTAGCATTTTCTTCATGCAAATTATCTGTTTACAATTATTTGCTACTACTACATATTTTGCTTCTGCTATGCTATGTGAAATACAATTCTACTTCTTTCTTAGCCAAGAAACCAATCTTCCTCCAAGGAAAAATGCTCCACCACTTGTGCTCTTTTTATTATCAACACTGCCTCCCCAATTGGCATCTATATATACACATAGGGTAAAATCATTAGATTTTTCATACCACAATCCATACTCAACTAGGCCTCTTAAGTACCTCAGTATTCTCTTTACTGCTACATAATGTGATTCTCAAGGTTCAGCTTGAAATCTTGCTACAATTCCAACTGAATGTGCTATTTCAGGTCTTGTATGAGTCAAATACAACAATCTTCCAATCGTGGATCTATACTTCTTTTGTTCCATTGTAGGAGTCTCATCTATGCTAGATAACTTATGTCTAGTTACCATAGGTGTTCCAACAGGCTTACAGTTCTCCATTCCAAATCTCTTCAATAAATCATTCAAGTAATTTATCTAACTTACAAAGATACCATCACTATTCTATGTTATCTGCAATCCTAAAAAGTATTCCATCTCACCAATCATACTCATTTCAAATTCAGTCTTCATTTCATCTACAAATTTATCGATGTCTTCATCTTCTCCTCCAAAGATAATATCATCAACAAAAATTACTCCAATCAACAAACCATTTTCAATTTTTTTTGTATACAAGTTGCTATCATCTGTGTCTTTTGTAAATCCTAATTTCAACAAATACTTATCCAATCTTGCATACCAAGTTCTAGGTGCTTGCTTCAGTCCACATAAAGCTTTCTTCAATTGTCTCCTTCTTGAGTTAAAGGAAAACCTTCAGGCTGCTCAATGTAAACTTCTTCTTCCAATTCTCTATTCAGAAATGCTGACTTTACATCCATCTGATACACTTTGAACATCTTAAAAGCTGCATAGGCCAAAAACATTCTTACTACTTCAATTCTTGCTACTGGTGCAAAAGTTTCTTCATAGTCAATTCCTTCTTTCTGTGAGTATCCTTTACATACCAATCTTTCTTTGTTCCTTACCACTTCTCCTTGTTCATTCATCTTGTTTTTGAATACCCATTTTGTTCCTATAACATTCTTATCTTTAGGTCTAGGGACCAATTCCCATGTCTTGTTGTTTTCAATCTGATCTAGTTCTTCTTTCATAGCTTTAATCTAATGTTTATCTTCACAAGCTTCACTAGTAGATTTAGGTTCAATTTGAGAAATCAAACATAACTGTTCATGTACCTTATTTCGAGTCTGAACTCCTCTGTCTATGCTTCCAATAATCTACTTAATAGGATGATTCCTTGATAGATTCTAGTTAGGTGTCACTATCTTAGATCTTACTTCAGGTGTCAGTTCTTCAATTATCTCACTGTGGCTTTCATTCAAAAAATCACTGTCAGTTTCATAAAATAATCCAGTAGTCTTAGGGTTAGGTATAGGGTGAGTTCCTTCATCTGATTCATAATCAAGCATTCTTTCTTGAATTCTAAACTTTTCATCAACTTTAACATTTGTGCTCTCAACAATAGTCTTAGTTCTCTTATTGTAACATATATAAGCTTTTCTCTTCAATGAATAACCAAGAAATATAGCTTCATCACTTCTAGGATCAAACTTTCCAATGTCATCATCTCTCTTAATATAACATTTTCTTCCAAAAATTCTAAAATACTTAACTGATGGTGCATGTCCAAACCATAGTTCATAGGGTGTCTTGTCTGTGTCTGCTCTAATTTGTACTCTATTCATTGTATACACATCTTTGTTCACTGCTTCTCTCTGGAATATCTTCGCTAAGTCATTCTCAAATAACATAGCTCTTGTTGCTTTAGTTACTAATTTGTTTCTTCTTTCTGCAATACCATTTTGTTCAGGTGTCCTAGGGGCTGAAAATTGTCTCTTAATACCATTCACTTCACAAAAGATGTTAAATTCTTTAGAAGTAAAATCTCCACCTCTATTTGATCTCAGACATTTAATCTTCATTCCAAATTCATTCTCAAATTTGTTCTTAAGGATCTTAAACTGATCAAATGCTTCAAATTTTTCTTTAAGAAATGCAATCCACATCATTCTTGTAAATTCATCAACAAGAATCATAAAATACCTTTCTCCATAGAATCCTCTAGTCCTTTTAGGACCACTCAAGTCTATATGAACAATCTCCAACTTCTCTGCTGTTGTAAACTTCTTGCTAGGCAATGAGCTTCTCTTCTGCTTATCCATCACACATTCCTTGCCCATCATGTTAGTAGGCTTCATTATTTTAGGAAAATCTCTTACTGCAAGAGCAGTACTTAATTTCACAATGTTATCAAAGTTTATATGAAAAAATCTTTTATGCCATAACCAATTGTCATCAATCTTAGTAATCAAACATGTCATCTTAGTAGGATTAATCAACTAAAATACATTACCTCTGGTTCTAGATCCAGTACGAATCAGATTTCCATCTCTGCCTTTTATCACACATGTTTTCTCAGTAAACCAAACTTGATATCCCTTATCAACTAACTATCCAACACTCAAAAGATTATGTTTCAAACCATCCACAAAGTAAACATCATCAGTATTAGTCTTTTCATCAAGAGTAATAGATCCTATACCTTTAATCAAACAAGGTGCATTGTTTCCAACTCTAACAACTCCTCCATCATAATTGTTAAACTTTATGAAATTTTTCATATCTCCAGTCATATGATTTGAACAAACATTGTCTATAATCCAATCAACTTTCTTTTCTACTTGAGAAACTAAAGCCTTTTCTTCCTTAATTTCAGTTTCAGGATTTTCTTCTTTAATTGCTACAAATCCTATATCATCATTGTTCTCAGTATCACTTTCACTCAAAGATTTCTCCAAACTAGTTTCAAATTCTTCATCATTTTCATAGTAACATTCTTTAGATCTCCTAGGATTAAAGTTCTTCTTATACTTCTTGACTCTTTTAGGACATTTAGATGCAAAATGACCATATTCTTGACAAGTCCAACATTTAAAAATTTTATTACCATCTAGGTCTCTCTTCACAAGCAAGGAAATACATTCTTCAATCTTCCTTTCTTCTTCATGTCTAGATCTGTTGCTGCTAGCATAATCTCTGCTCACACTGATGCTTCTTGAAAAAGTAGGACAAACACTAAGAGCACTAAATGCTATCTCCATTCTAGGTAGGTCTCCTGATAACCTCAAGTTCATTTCAGCTACTTCCAATCTTCCAAGAAGAGTCTCTCTTGTAAAGTTCATAGTACAAGGTATGACTTGTTCAATCATTTGTGTTGTCTTCTTAAATGCAGGAGTCAATGTCCTTAGAATTTTCCATATCACTTCATTCTCTATCTTTGTTCCACCACAAGATTTTATACCTGCAACAATCTCTGACATTCTACCAATATAGCTTCTAATAGATTCATCTTCCATCATTCTTATATCTTCAAAAGAACATATCCAATTATGTAATCTGACTTTCTTTACATGTTCATCACCTTCAAAAGTAGACTGTAAAGCTAACCAAATTTCATGAGATGTTTTCAAATATTTTAATTAACTATACTCATTCTCCAGAAGGGCTAACAAGAGTGCTTCTCTAGCAAGTATGTTACACATGAATAGACCTCTTTCATCATTAGTACATGTTTCAATGTTATCCTCATCAATGATAGTCTTCTCATTCTTTATATTCAACCAATAACCTAGTCCTAAACATAGTAGATGTGTCTTCATCTTTTCTTTCCAACTGTCAAAATTTACTCCATCAAACTTAGGGATTTATTTCCTGAAATTCACCATTGATCTCCTTAAGATGTTAAAATTTTCTTTCAAGGACCTACCACTCTGATACCAATTGTTAGAAAGTAAATTCCACCAAGATAACTAAGAGGGGGGGTGACTCAGTTATTAGATAAATATAACTTTTATCAACTTCAATAGATTTTAACCATGTAAGCAATGTAACTAGCAGCCATAGAAAGATATACATGCACAATAACACAATGACACAAGATATGTTGACTAGGGAACCTCTTGATCAAAGAGTAAACCCTGGCAGGAATGATGCCCACAAAAGATGCACTAATATGAATATTCCTTGTGAAAGGATGGACTCTGTTAGGAGTTTTATGAAATACATTCAGTACATATGAATCCCTGTTAAAAGATTCTAACTCTGTTAGGAGTTATGGAAGACAGAAGGACCCACTACCCAAACAGCTTCAGGGTAAGATCACCGAACTCACTCTCCAACTGATCTTTGTATTACTCAATAGAATAATACCAAAAGATTACTGACCTCAATAATTCAATACTCCTTTAGATCTCAGTACTTCACATGTCTTCTTTCAATAATTTCTCTTTCACAATACACTTACATTCATCATATTCCATATTACAACAAGGAATGCATTCTTTCCTTTATACCACACTCAAGTAATTAAAAATGAGTCAGCATACAAATTACAAAATAAAATTTTCCACATGTTACATCAAAATTACACAAAACTATCGACTTCCGGTCAATATAATTCTTCACTCGTGTGACCTTGGATCTTGCACTATCAACCAAATCACTATCAACATGTCTCCAACTAATCTCTAACTGCACATAACCAGATTCCATCCCAATTAGGAGATATCATTCGATTTCCACAAGTCGCTACTCAGGAACACTCCCTAAATACTGCTTCCACTGATTTCCTCATAACTTCCAAGAATAAATGAATTGTTGTCTGTGCTCTTAACCATGATCTAATAATACATCATAGAATAAGTCCTCAACTATGCATATGTTTATCTTCAATATCCCAAGTGCGCTAACTCAAACACTGTCTACTTCTCTACTAATCTTTAGTAGATCACTATGTTGACATCAATGATAATCATAGTCATGAATGCAACAACAAATGCTACAGAATGGCTGCTAATACTCCCCCATAGGATATATTTAGAATTCATTCCTAACTTACTTGAACTTGTCACTAGAGGGATCTAAAACCCTCATCTATCACAAAAACGTGTCTTCCACCTCGGTTCTTTTATGGAGGAACTTTCTCACTTTCATCACAAAGTGACAACCACAGTTGTAATGTAAATTATCTCACATTTGGTTCTTTTTAACATACTCGGGAACTTCTACTCTAATCCACTCAATTTAGAGTGCCCCTTTAAGGACCCAAACACATAACAACAACATATAAATAAACAAAAAATGAAAGAAAGAAACACTCAATTATCTTATCCCAATAAAATGAGAACTACAAGATTTTGAAAATTACATGCTAAAACTACTTGGGTTCAAACAATAAAAAAGAAAATCCTACAATTTTGAGCCACAATATGTGTTGATGGAGTTTTCATTTGTAAATCTTCATTCACCTCTTTATGTAGCACCAATAACTACCTAAGAATGTTATAGTGTTAGGGAATGGATATTTGTTGCATCATGCATATTTGCAGATTGTTGAATTGCACTTGCATGCTTAGCTCATGTTCACTTGGTAGAGATCTAGTTGAGCCTAATTTATCTTCATGAGATCTAGTTGAGCTTTATTTTTATTTTCTAACTTCTTTAGTTTTTTCCTGATTTTAGAGAGATTGATTTCTATTTAAAAAAATTGCACATTGTAATTCTCATTCTAAAGTTTTTGTTTTTAATTAATATGAAATATCTTTCTTGTTTATCTCCTTGTGGAAGGTGTTTATGTAGTGGTTTTTGATCTTGTAGAATCTTGTATTGCAAAATTCAACATGGTATTAGAGCATGGATTTAGCAAACCCCATCTCAATTTTTGAGGGTTTCTTTTTTTAGAAGTGTGGATTTGGAAGTGAGATATTTTGATAATCTACAAATCAACTTAGCTTGGTGAAAAATAATTTGTGAGTTCTATTCATAGCCACAGAAACCCATTTGGGTCTCTCTCAATTTTCCAAGATTCGTCATAATTTACGAGAAAATGAAAAAAGATTAAGGAAACTAAAAATAACCCAAAAAATAAACAAAAAAATGCCATAACTTTATTTTTGCAATTTTTTTGGGTCCCTTTCTCAGCAATGTAAGAGAATCTAGGTATCTATTAGTTTTTTTATTTAGTGATTGAATTTTGTATGAATCAAGTTTTAAGTTTCATGTTTGTTGGTTAAATTTAGCATGATTTTATTTTCTCCATAACTTTTTCATATAGTGTTTTTTTTTTTAAAAACAATATATGTTGGAAAGGCGATTTAGAAGGCTACCTAGTAGTGCTAGCTTTTTTTGTATATTTTTCTCTAGAAATTTTCTACAACTCATTGAAGTTAAATGTGGTATTTTTTCCGCTAGGCTGGTATCTTTTTTCCATTTCCTTTTTTTTTATGATTCTTGTAGTGTTGGAAAGGTCTATTTGAGCTCTTCGCATTGGTCCCTGCACTTTTTCTAGATTTTTCCCTCAATATATTTTATTCATTTTTAAAAAAAATTCACATTTTGGATGATTACTTCGTTGTTTTGGATTGAGGAAAATTTTCGTTTATGTTGGATGACTTCATTCAGGTTGTTCTACATAAATTTCTTGCACTTTTCCCTATTTGGGTATTTTGAGCATCTTTTACATGCACTTCTCTATTAGTAGATGCACTAAAATAAAGTGTCACTCATGTGTTTGGTTTTTGGAGATTTTGCACATTCTATTGTGCCTTATTTTATACATGCATTGTATTATAAAGTGTCATAGGGGAATGTTGTAGTTTCTTTTGTTTTTCTATTACACCTTTGTCTAGTGAGTGACCATCCATGGTGACATTGAATCATAGTATTTATTGTCCCATAGATGCATGCATTGGTTATATATCCTATTCAGTTGTAGAGTTTCCATCCTAAACTCTTCAATTCCTCAAAAAATAGGGTTGTTGAGAAATTTTAAAAAATGTTTGTTTATACCCTCATTAGGGTTTCACCTTTTGCACACAAGACCCTTTGAATGATTCCTCCTCTTACCAGCTCTCAATGTGAATGATTATATTTGAATTAAATTAGATTCATCACATGAAGTGTAAATACTTTTGTATTTTCCCTAATTTTTTTGTAATAAATGCACCTTGTACTTGTTAGGAAAATTATTGTTGAACAACTTAGATTTATTACAGAGATCCAAATAGCATTTCACAAACCTCTGCATAATGTATTTTTTTCTTTGATTTTTTTTAAAAATGACTTAATCCTACTCATCAATCATATTCTTTAAATAATGTGTTACATCTCAACTTGTATGAATTGTAAACTTCAACATTTTATCCTTTCTAAGGGGTGAAAAGAATTGTAATTAGTAGCTCCCCTTGATTTAATGTTCTAACTTATTCTATTATGAGGTTTTTGCATATTGCACAAGTATAGTGTCCTTCTTTTCATTATCTTGCACTTGTTTCTTTTTCCATTTTTTTGTATTTTCCTTTTTTTCATTCAATTTATTCTCCACTTTCTTTTTTAGAACATGTGTTTTCACAAGATTACTATTGCAGATTTTTTCATTATGCCCAAGGTGATTGCACTTATAGAAGGCATTATTATCTTCCAAAATCAAGGCATTTCTCTATACCTTAGTTTTGGAATCTATAACTTTATGACTAATTCTTCTTGCATGAATAATAGTAGACATAGAAGGAATGAGATCCCATTTATCTTAGGGGCAAAAATGGTTTCCTATCCATGTAATCATAGCTTCTTAGTTTGGTTCTACAATTAAAGGCTTTATGACCAAACTTATTGAAAGAAAACTAGTAACCATGAAAGGATTGAGAGAACTTGAACGTATAAACATTTCTTGGAGAGAAGTTTTTTGATGTCATTCATCTTATTATTAACCCGTCTATGATCATCATTTAATATTTTCTTACCATAATTATTATTTTTAGCTTCCTTAACATGAGCTTCATTTGTTTACTCTTTAGACATATCTTTAGAGGCATTTTTCTTTGAGTTCTAACCTTTTTCAATTCTTATACCACCCTTATCTTTTTTATATTTTTTACTATTTATTATCTCATCAAGAATATTGGTGTTTTTCTTGAGTTTTATGCTTTTGTCTATCTGATCCTTTTATTTTTCTAATTATTTCTTTAGAGAGACAATATCTTCTTCAATCTTGGAAAATTCAAATGATTTTTCTTTGATCTTGATATTTAGGCAACTTGCAATTTTCTTTTCTTCCTCAACTTGAACTTTCAAATTGATGATTGTTTCTTTTGAGGCTCTGAGTTTTATCTTAAGTTCTCCATTTTTTTTCTTGTTGCACTCATTTATTTTAGTGAGAATATGAGTTCTCTCTCAAATTCAACCTCACAATATTCTTCGTTGAAGTCTATTATATCCTTATCATTTTTGTAGCATTAGGTAGTACATATGACCTCATACATTGTATTCAAAGATATACCTTATCTATTAGGATCTATAAAGGAACCTTACTTTGATACCAATTGTTAAACACATTAGTTTTACTAAAATCAATAAATCTAATATAAACTTATATTTAACTTCAAATCAGATCTGCAATAGAGATATTCAGAAAGAGAGGAACACATAACACCACTGCACATAAGGACACCAAATTTATTTGGAAAACCCTATAATAGAAAAAACCAAGATGAACTAGCTACTAGGAGCTATTGTCCAAATTCAACCTCACAAATTAAAAAAGAGTACATTGTATTTTATGGGATACAATCCAAATGAAGTTGCAACTCCCTTATCACAACATTTCTTCCAAAGATTGACATTTGGTCTAATCATTAAAGTAGTGTATTCTATATGAAGATGTTGCAATCCTCTTTTTCACATATCCTCTTTATTGCAACAACTTGAATTTTCTATTTATATCATCCACAACCTTTTAAAACATCAACTTGGTTGGCTCCAAGATAACACATAAGTAAAAATATGTGATCGATTACTAGTTGCCCATTGAATATATGTTGAATAAAATTCTAAGTTGTAGTTTCACCAATGGTTAATTTGATATAAATATGTCTTGTCATAATCTTCCAAAGTTGGTGCAAACACTTAGGATAATGGCACAAGGAAGAGATTCCTTATCAACCTAATAACAACCAATCACCAAAACTAACATCTTTTATCACCGTGTGATGTCATAGATAGAAAAATATCATCACGTGGATCAAGACCCTTTCCAAGTATCCCTATAAAAACCTTTTACAACATTTGATTATTACATGGTGGAGCACACATAAGGACACTAATTTTAGTCAGCTCTTTAAGTTCCCAGAGTGAACAAAACACATAGTTACTAGTAGAATCACCAATAATTAACTAGATTATAGAAAACTTCACTAGAACCATCATGATATCTAAATGACTATCGATCCAAAAATATAAATCAAATGATGTGGTTCAAAGGAGTGAAAGGACATATTTTCCTTCCCTTGGTAACCATTAACATGAACCTAACTTGGTCTAACTCTATTAATGATAGAATATTTTTTAGTATCCTTTAATCTTTGTAACTTGGAACATATTTATCATAGAGTGGTGTTGACTTAACCCTCCAACTATAAGACCATATATGCATATGTGGAGAAATGTGTATCAATCTATTAATCTTATATGATGTCAATCTTTGTGCCATAGTCATTTTGAGGACTTATACATTTCTCTTCATGACACAAATGAAGTCTAAGACTCAAATGCTTAACTAAAATTCTTCTAACTCCTTGCAACATTCAAGAGCCAAAGTACATGTTTGTACATCTTAGGACACTCATAGTATATATATGCTCACCATGATCTCCAAAAGATAAGGTGCAAGTAACTCAACCATATAAACATCATAAAATAAGGTAAAACTATTTTCAAATTTCAAAACACGTGATTATATAGCTTATGAAATTTTTCTCATTGTTTATTACATGCTACAACATGTTTCAAAACACCTTTGAGATTTCATAACATTGAAAGGGCCAAATTTATGGTAGTCAAACCCATGGATGGGTTAGATCTATTGATGTCTAAGCACTCGCCCATATAAGAAATCTACATCACCCAAAAATATATTTCCTATTTATATTGTTTGAGTTGGAACTTTTGGTTTTCATTTTCAATTTTATGTTGCATATGTTGTCATTGATGTCAAACATTTAAAAAAGACAGTGAAGAATTCCAGAAGTATAGTAAGTATCATTTGTGCACCTTATCTTCTAAAGTTTGTGAGGGAAGTTAAGGTGCAACTGATACTTACTATACTTTTGGATTTCTTCAGTGTCTTTGTTTAGTGGTTGACATCAATATCAAAATATGCAAGAAAAACTTAAAAATGAAAACCAAAATTATCAACTCAAATAACAGAAACACAAAAAATATATTTGGGTGATTCATATTGCTTATATGCATGAGTTCTCTAACATCAATAAATCTAACCCATCCATGGGTTTGACTAACAAAAAATTGGCCCTTGCAATGTGATGAATCCTCAAATATGTTTTAAAATGTGCTACAAGTCCTTACAAGAAGTCAAATATCAAATATCAAGTCAAAGCATGTTACAAAATATAGTAAATAATAAGAGTAAGTCCATAAGTTATAAGATCATTCTTTCTGTAGAAGATCACTTTTGCACTTAGAAAGATGAATTTTATACATGCATATTTGAACTAGGCTTAAAAACACTAATTATTTTGAATAAACATTTCTATTAAATCAATATGACTTAGTTTAACTTCCCATTTATTTATATTACTAATAACAATCAACACAAAACTTTATAATTAATTAATTTAATGAAATTAAATACTTATTTTTCACACTTATTATGTCAATAAGCATAACTATAGTGTTAACAAAGGATATGTTAGAATGGTATGAATGTGTTAACAAAAATATCCTTAACATGAATTTGACACTAATGTATATCAAATTATTAATTTTAAATAATAAAAAATAGTATTAATAATGGCTTATGAAATACAAAGTATTACTCAATGAAAGAAAATGTAACTCTTCAAAAATAAGTAATGTCTAAAGTAAGTTATTTAAGTAAATATTAAATAAATAATTATTTTAGCCATTTATGGTATAGCGATATTGTTAAATTGTGGAATTATTGTACCCACCATAGTTTAAAGCCCTACTATGTTATTGTGATTGTGAACATTATGGCTTGACTAGTCCATTGTGCTTGTGGGTTTGATCCTTCACATTGATGTGTTGACATTCATACTATGACCTAGTGCTCCAAACCAATTTTGTATGCAAGCTTTGTGCCCTTTCTAGACTATTGTGCTCATGGGTTTGGATTATTTGAGTTAATGGTGTACATTTACACTAGGAACGCCTTATTTGTGGCCTCACTTAACTCAAGTTAGGTTAAAATTTCTTATATTCACTGGTTTAATAATAAATAAATAATTTATTTTATCTTATCTATCTATTTATCTATTAAATAAATATTTTGTATATATATTTATATAGAAAATAAAATAACACTTAAAATAGTTTTTAAAAACTTGAATACAACTCATGATTTATTACATTATCATTGAAAAATAAAATACTTAAATAAATAATATCAATATTTTATTTATCTATTTTTATTTTTAATTTTTTTAATAATTCGCATAGATATTAATAAATAATAGTTATATAAATATTTATATATATCTGATAACTCAAATATTGTTTACAATTATACAAATTCCATAATTTAATTTATAATAACTTTAAGTAATACAATAATATATAAAATAATATAAATTTTAAACTAACATAGAGATCTTCAATAAAAGATGAAGAAAAAACATTTAAATTGGAAAATATATATTTCATCCTCATATAGAGGCATTTTATTTCCAAGTATGATTATTGATTGATTTACATTTTAGGAATTGCAAGCAAACACTACTATGGGTCAAAGGCATTAATGATTTAAAATGAGTCAAAATGAGAAGATCCTAAACAAGTCAGATAATTCTCACATGGTGGGCTTGGAAAACAAGTCATACATCTAATCTTACTCACCAAGTTTCTATCATGACATAAGCATGTTTTGACATCTGGTGGGAAGTTGATATTCAATTGATAAGAGCATATAATGACAACTACATTAAGCATGGATCTAGTCACTGGGATAACATTTATTCATTAGCTTGGTCTTATACAGTTGGAGAACTAGTAGCCAATGTTGACCAACTTTAGGGATTGGTGGTAAATTATAGAATTTTGAATTCATTTTCCTTTCAAATACTTTATATTATTTAGTGAAGTATCAAGGTGGATTTTATTTAATTGTTCAGATAATAAACTTACATGATTTATTTTATATTGGAATTTGAATATATTTTAAAATTAATATTTAGTAATTAAAGATTAAATTTATTATCTTTGAAATAGATTAAATAAAATTATATAATAATAAAAATGTAAAGATTAGGAATTTGCATTGATTGACAAGAGTTTTATGTGGTTGGCATAAGGTTATGAAGTCTATTCTCTCATTCATCTACATTATAAAGTTTATTTCACACATTGCAGCTTCCAATAGTTTAAAAAAAGAAAGAAAATTAGTATAAAAAATTGAAATTTTTTTAAATAAAATATATTGAAATTGTTTAGACTTTACATATAACTTTTAAATTTTTTTATCTAAAATATATAATTATTCTAGTCATTTATGACATAATATTGTAGACCAATATATTTTGCACATAAAGTTTTAGAAAAATTAAGTTAATATGTTTATATGTATATCTATTAAATTAAATAGGTCTTGAATGAATGTTATAATAAATAATCTTTTCTATGATTTTCCTACTATTTTCTTATATATTTAAATTTTATTAAATATTATATAAAAATATAAAATAAATTAATATTTTAATAATTTCTAAGTAAAATTTGAAATGTATATTATATTCAGTAAATAGAAATACTATTTCACTAAATATTAGAATAAACAATGCATATCTTTTTTATTATAAATAAGATGAAGCAAATGAATAGAAATTCAGTTATGTTGTGAGATGAAGAAAATGTGTGGAAACATTCATAATATTGATGTGCGGATTACTGTCACTATAAAATTGTCAAATAAAAAGTTTGAAAATATCCTACAAGATGGGGCAACAAGAATCTTTAAGTGGGAGATCTCCCATAGATTCACATGGGCAAGAAGATATGAGGAAAGGTCTCCATTTGAGATTTCACTAGAAAAAATCATGGTGGAACTAAATGAACAATGTGAAAGAGAGAGACATGCTCCTGAAGTAGCAGTTCCAGTGGCAACAATCCCTCTTGCAATGATTCTGGGTGCTAACACTCCAACTGTTGAGGTGGTGATGCATCCTTAAAGGGATTACATTCAACAAGATGGGGAACTATGTTGGATGGAAGGCCCACTAGGATGGACAATGTGGTTGGGAAAAAAGGGGGTCACTAGAGACCCATAGGGTATGATATAGTAATTGCAGAGGCATTCTTATACTCTTAGATTTGTAGTTTTTGTTATTCTTAATAGTCATGTAGTGATGGTCATATAAAGATGTATATAATGGATAAATGTAGTAGTCAAGTTGTATCTTCATCATTATGTTGTTAGATTGATCAACACTATGGATAGTATGTTATTCAGTTTATCTCATATGTTGTAAGTACTAACATACTTACCATGTAATAGTTTATATTTTATAAGTAATAAAATAAGTGCATAGAAACAAAGTTCAATAGTGTAGAACTAGAAATCAATTGAAAATATTCAACTAGTAACTTCCACAAAACACTCAAAATTTAGGCAAAACCATTAAAAAAATGGAATAAAGTCCCATCGAGTGTGCCAAAATGTGAATGCTGAATTTTGAAACCCTATTTGTATATCCTAACAATCCAATCATAATTCTATATCTACAGCTAATTCAACAAACAACTAATAGAGCTCTTCTTCATGAACTGCAAAACATAAAATAAGAAAAGCTATACCATCACATTCATTAAATGCTTGACTCTATTGTTCTTATGTCCTTCAAGATCTTGTAAATATGTTATTTTCTCTCAACTATTTAGCACATGAACAAGCTGGCATAAAAGGAATGAAATGTGGTTGAATGTTGTTGATGCAAGATGAAAAAATTGATAACAAGATCGCCAGTAAGAAAGTGTTCTCCAAAATCACATAACGGGGCCAAATAATGGGATGAAATGTTCTTTTATTGAAGTCATCAACAAAATCAAGGGCTTAGATTAAAAAGGTCAAAGGATGAAAGACCAAGATAAGATGGTAGGTAAGAATGAATATGACTAAGATGTTGAATTAAAATGGATGGATGAGATTAAGTGGTAGGTGAGGATAAGCTAGAGATTTTGGCTTTTGGTAAAACATCTTTGAATTTAATAAACCTAGGTGCCTAAAAATATTCTCACTTAATTAAATAAATATTTGTATTTTTTATTTAATTCATTAGCCTTTTCTTTCTCTTAATTAAATAAATATTTATTTACTTAATTATCTAATTTCCACATCCTCTCTACTATTAATTAAATGAATACATTTTTTTAGTTAATCTATTATTCTTTTATTTCTAATCTTAACCCTTCATCTTGTTCACATTGATCACAATCTAAATTTGTAGGTATGTGACAAAAGTGACTCATCTCTTAATTCACCCTTTTCATTCCCATCTCCTAACATGTTTAGTGATGCAGGAGCATCCGATGATCAAGGCTTTTGACTCAGATGTGGGTTTTGGTTGAGATTTACTTTTGATGGTCATAACTTTTGACTCGGATGTGGGTTTTAGCTAAAATTTTACAGGTAGTTGTTTGAGGAGGAGCTATTTGGATTGAGGATGGAGCTCAACTCAATTGGTGGCCCTTTCGACATTTTTTCAGGAGCCTGAAATATCATCTTGGCCTCTGAAATTGCATTTTTGTGTTTTTTTCTAGGCTTTTAGAAAGTTGTTTTTGTAATAAATCCGAAATCATATTCTTAATTTCATAGATTAGTTGGCAATTCATCTTGCCTTAGTTGGGGGCTTTTCTTGGGAAAAATCAGGATTCGTAGGATGGGTTTTGAAAATTACCAAAAATGGAAAAATCTATTTTTCCCAAAAATCTACCAAATATGGTAATTTTTGAATTTGTAATAAGGAGTTGTTTTCTTTCATTGTAGAGGCAGAGTAGAGTTGGAGGAGTTTAATGAAGAATCTGGCATTTTGAAATTTTTGTGTTGTGTATTTTTCTAGGTTATTATTTTGAAGGGTTTGGGCTACATCATCTAGGTTCATTCAATTCAAATGTGTTACCAAAGTGAACATCTCTACCTAACTCTTACCTACCACTTAATCTAATAAATTCATTTCAAATTAACCTCTTAATCTGAACCGTTGATTCTCTTGAGGACTTCTATAAAATAACATTTTCTCTTCTCATTTGGACCAACAATGCAAATTTGGAGAACTCATTTTTAATCTTGCATCATTGTCTTGCATCAATATAAATAAACCACACACCATTCCTTTTATGCCATCTTGTGCTTGTGCTAAATAAATGAGAGAAAACACCATATTTACAAGATCTTGAAAGATAGGAAATCAATGGAGTCAAATATTTCATGAATGTGATGGTATAGCTTTGGTTATTTTATGATTCACATTTCATGAAGAAGGGTTGTATTAGTTTTTTATTGAATTAGCTTGTAGATCTAGACTAGTGATTGGGTAGTTAGGGTTTACAAATAGGGTTTCAAAATTTAGCATTCACACTCACTTCATTGAGATAATAGAAAGAAAGCATTTCTTTCTTGAATTTTCTATTTATTTCTTTATTTTTATTGTCTGTGTTGGTATGTAAGGCGAGTATCCTTCATCATTTATATCACACAAACTGTTGATAAATTTGACTTTGAAAATGAATTGAACAAAGATTCAACATACCTTATACATGCAAATTTCAATACAAAATTAAAAATGAAAACCAAAATTGTCAACTTAAACAATAGAAAAATAAAACATATTTTTGGGTGATGCATACTTCTTATGTGCATGAGTTCTCCAACATTAATAAATCTAACACATCCATGGGTTTGACTAACAAAAAGTTTTCCCTTGCAACATGATTAATTCCCAAATGTGTTTTAAAATATTACAAGTCCTTACTCAATGTTTTTGTCAAGTTGAAACATGTTGCATAATATAGAAAACAATGAGAGGAAGTCCATAAGTTATCAGATAATTTTTTCTATAGAAGATCACTTTTTCACTTAGAAGGATAAATTTTATAAATAGATATTTGAACTAGGTTTACAAATACTATTTGTTTTGAATAAACATCTTTATTTAGGACATCCAAAATATTTGTAGCATTAGGCATATGTACATATGTTGCATTGATTAATTGTACACATGATCGAGAATATTCTCATGCATAATTAAGAAAATATTTGCACATTAGCTTATGTTCACTTAGTTGAGCATAAATTTTGGTTAGTCTAGTCTAATTGGGCTCTAGTTTTCACATTGTGCATATCATGCACTTCTAGTTTGCATAGATCTTGCTCTAGATTATTATTTTTAGTTTGAGTTAGATTTTACATATTTTTAGGACAATTTATTTCTTTAAAATAAATTGATCTCTTCATTGAAATTCATCTTGTATATTGCAATGTTTTTTTCTTTTAAGAAATATAGAAATTATTTCTTACCACCCTTGTTGCTGGAATGTGTTTTATTTTTTTGTTTGATCCCTTGGTTCTTGTGTTGCAAACTTCAACATAGTATTGTTGAACACCACCAAATATTGAGAGGGGGGTGAATCAACATCAATTAAATTTAACTCTATTTTGTATCAATTCTTAAATAGTTAAATCAATCTCTTAAGATATGCAATGAAGCCACACACACAAGAACACTATATTTACATGAAAAACCCAATGAGTGAAAAACTACGATGACAAATTCACTCATAATATATGAACAATCAATTACAATATTTTAGGCCAGAGGCCAAGGAATTCACTATTCGAAAAGTTTAGGCATGTTGCCAAGAACTCACTATCCCTAATAAAAAATCTGCACATAGTTGCCAAAGAAACACATTATCCTCTAGCAGAAAAAAGGAAATATGAAAAGTGTATATGATCTCCTAATTAATCATCATTGACTCTCTATCAATTCCTGTAATTTGTACCTCTACTCACACTAACTTGACATTTGATCTCATGTATCACATTCATCACATATATGTTTTTGCATATGTTTCTCACACAATCCTCACATTCACTCACACCTTAATCCATCCATCACATATAAATATATACTTGTCTACCCATCAGATTTACAAACAAGTCAACCTCAAGAAGATAGATAATATTTACAAAAAATTGGTGATTGTAACCATCCATACTCAATGAAGTCCACCCCAAGAGATAAAAGGGACCCAATCATATTAAAGTAATTCTCCAAAATATGTCTTCATAAAATTATATCTATTTAATTGATCTCCTAAGTTGAAACCAAATTTAATGTGTAAGAACATGTTACCATTGGCTCCTAAATAACCTTTGATGCACACCACCCAATGCAAAGCTAAAATTACCATAGAAAAATGATCATTAACTTGTTTAATTTTTCGCCAACCCATATCCAAATGCATAGGACCTAAATCCATTCATTGTAAAATATTGGGATCACCAGAGACCTTCAAAAACATTGATACCAAACTTAGAGAAACATATCTACACTTGTAGAGAAAATAAATTCAAGATTTTTAATTGAAATACTTCACAAACCATTTTTGACCAAACTACACATCTTCACATTCCAATATAGGGAAATCTCAAAGTGTTTTCACCCTATTTTTAACACCAATTTCTCTATCAAAAAACCAAGCAACACCTCTTCTTCCAGAAAACATTCAAGGACCTCAAAACATGATAGTGCAATATACTTAGAAAAAACCTATTATAGTCAGGACTGCAAGCCACCACCATATTGTGCAAAGCATCTTCTCATAGAATCTTTAAATACTCTTTTCTACATATTCTATCCAAACATACTTCTATCATATGGATAGAATAATCTTCAAATCTTCTTTATCAATTAATGTCTCTATCTCAACACTTCTTCAAACCTTCTTCATCAATCACTATCACGACCTCATAAAATATTCAAATCAATCACTATCATTATCTCAACAACTCTTTGAATCTTCTTTATCAGTCACTATCATAGCCTCATAAACAATTCAAATTCAGCTTCAGCTGACATTGATGACACATTTGAATTTGAAATCAATGGCAACATAAGTCATACTATTAATAGTATCACCATTTTGCATTGATGGAAAGCCTAACAACAAGGTAGCAACTAAACCCTTTTATAACTTTATCTTTCTTCTTTCTCTCCCCCTTTGACATAAAGGACAAAGAACATAGGGAACCGATCTAATCCTCCTTTTTAAAAGAATTGTGCTCTAGAACACACTTCTAATCACTTCCCCTTCCAGGGTAACCTTTTCTTAGTCACACACCTCACGGCTTATCCTTAGAGAAGACAAGCGTCATTCCAAAAGACAAAAATATAAACAATAATTCTTCTTTTGGAAGGTTGCACAACTCTTATGCATATAATTTGCAAATGGAGGGGCAATAACTACCAAATTTTGTTGAAGATAATCAAAGGTATCCTTTTCTAGAGCTATAGTGAAAATATCTGCAATCTATTCCTTGGTAGACACATACTCCAATTTGACTTCCTTCGAAGAAAATTTCTCCCTCAAGAAATGATGTCTGATAGAAATATGTTTTGTCCTTGAATGCATTATTGGATTCTTGGAAATATTTATGGCACTAGAATTATCACGCATAATTGGAACACCTTCTTCTTATATTACCTGTATATCTCTTAACTTCTGCTTCATCCACATAATATGAGTACAATAGAAATTTTTTGAAATATATTCTACGTTTGCAATAAATAATGACATTGAATCCTATTTCTCATTGATCCAAGAGATTATCCTATCACCCAAATTAAATTCTCCATCAATTGTATTTCTCCTTTCATCTACACAACTAGCCCAATTTGCATCGGTGAAGGATCTTAGTGAGAAATCACTATCTCTTTTGTACTAACTCAAACTCTAGAGTACCTTTCAAATAACTAAAAATTTATCTTTATTTCCATCTTGTGAGTCTGTTTCAGATTGGATTGATATATAGAAACCAAATATACATACATAATATTTTGTCTAGAAGTAGTTAGGTAAAGTAGCCCACCTATCATGGATCTATACAATTTATGATCAATGTCCAAAGTCCCATAATCCTTAACAAACCAACAACCAATAGCTATAGGAGTTATAATTGGTTTAGAATTTTCCATCCCAAAATTCTTCAACATTTCTTTAATATACTTGGTTTGAGAGATAAATATGACATCTTATTTTTAAACAACTTGAAGACCAAGGAAAAAAGGCATCTCACCAATCATTGAAATTTAAAATTATTTTTACATTTACTGTAGACATTATCATATCCTCCAAATATAATATCATCAATATAGATAATTACAATCAACAGTTTACCATTTTCTACTTTGGGATAAAGATTACTACCAGTCGTATCCTTACTAAATTTTTTTTGTATAAGATATATGTCCATTCTAGCATACCAAGATCTAGAATATTGTTTAAGTCCATATAATTCCTTTTTGAGTCTACAAACCATGTTCATATCTTCTCGCAAGTGGAAACCATTAAGGTGTTCAATATACACTTCTTCCAATTCTCTTGTAGTGCCCTACCAAGGAACCCTCAGAGTTAGAATGAAGGGTCAAACATGCACTGAATAATTTTTTAAAAAAAACATACATATAACATTATTAACATAAGTGCATAACCATAACAACATTGTATAAGAAATTAAATAAAAAAATAATGATTGTGTCTTGCACAATAAAAGACTTAAATAAAATTTGAAGGGTTCCATGAAAACCTCAAAAAAACTCATAATAGAGTACATGCATTCACAAGACAACCCAACAGGGACTTGGACAATTTCCAATGAGTCACAAGAGGCAAAGCTAGAAATAATTCACGTCAAACTAGCATAGGAGCCTAAACCATCCTCTAAAAGTCAATAGAACAAAGATTCATTTTAATTCCAAAAGAAGTGTTCTTAAGATGATTAAACACACATGTTCATTGTTTTATAACAAAAAAGGAACCTATAGTATCCATCAAGGAAAATAAATTTCACATGGAAAGAAAGATACACAAGGAGCCAAAGATACATGAAACTAGGCAGAGATGCTGAAGGCAAGCAAGAATGTCAATCTGGGAAAATGCTAGTTTAAATCACAAATGTTGATCTAAAGATTGGTAAAATTTTGAGATGGAAAATTTTCAGACTAGAGAGGAAGAGATGCCACTTTATAGGTGGAGATGCAAATCAACACAAATGGAAAAGAAGATGGAGATGTTGATCTAAAGACTTCTCCCAAAAACTTAGAAAATTAATACAATTCCCTATGCCAACTCCAACATACAACCAAAATACATCTAGTTCAACACCAGGGAGTACCAGATAAACATGATCACTTGATTCAATCAATAAAAAGGAAATAGATCTGATCTACTAAACATAGGATTATAAAGTATAATCACTAAAATGTAAATGGAAAGATATAGAATGAGAACATCATGCTTAATACTCCACCTATAGAAGTAGTCCACCACCTATACATTGGTCTCCGACAGTGGCTAGTCATTTCACCTAACCATGTGGAACCCTTAGGCCCACCCCATTATGCTTGTGAAAGTAGTCATACTACCCAAATAAGGAATCAAGCATACAAGAGGGTGAAGGTATACACTCATTCCAATCAATGCAATCAATGTATATAATCATGAACACATGGAGAAAACTCAACATGAAAATAAATACCCATAGTGCAATATCCATACAATGCAACCACAATACCAAGGTACTACACATAGCTACTAAGCCTAGGAATAAGAGTACTAATAATAGGGAGTATCCATACCTGCATAGGTCAAATATAACATCTAGGGACTCATGTACCATCTATAAAATTCATGGTTCACTCATGACATCTGAAGATTGAATGGTTTCCACTACTCACACGGTTTAATAGATGATATCCATGAATTCCCATTTATCTTGTTTATACCCAATTAATTTTATTACATTATCACTTTTTAAGAACTCCTAGACATGTCTGATATGGCCACTTATGGTCTTGAGAACATGTGAGGAGTTACTCCCCATACCTACTCAATAAACTTACTCCTACAGCTCAACGTCACAAAGGATGTACTAAAATGAAGGTCTATCTACTTGGTCTATACCAAGAACATGAATATCACACTTGTCCACTTGGTCTATACCATGGAATAACCATGGAATGTATACTCGGTGCATATTAAGTACACAGGTCAAAATACTTGTCCACTTGTTGTACACCAAGGAAATGGTCTAAAAATCATCAACAAGCAATCAAGCAATAGTAGGAGGATCATAAACTACCAAGGACTCAAGGCATAAAACTAAGCAACCACATATAAGGTACATATATTATAGTATCTCAACTAGCCACTTTTCCAAGAGCACACATTCCCATAGATCCAACATACCTCTCTTTGAAAATAAAGGATGGATATAAAATCCCAAAAGCACAAACAAACACAAATTTTAGAAATAAATGACAAAGCACAAAGACGAACAAAATGCAAGAACAAGGGCACAAAGCCATTAAACATGAGGATAAAAAGTAAAGTGAGATTGATTGGTCTCAAACTAAGAGCACGAATCACTCATATCCCATCATAGCAATATATCAACCATTCTCAAAGATGTGGTCTCAACTCATCATAAAGAGAACCAATAAACAATACAAAATAAATGGCCACAAACACAGGCCAAGAAAATAAGGATAATATGATAGAGCACAACTATTCTCTATTGGCCTCTTCACCAAGAGAATAGATCCCTAGATGATCTAATATGTGCCTCACACTTTTTACTCAATCACAAAGCTCCAAAAGGGTAAAATAAACACAAAGAGAAATGAATTATAGGAATTACTGACTAGGTGCACCAACTAGAAAATTAGTTGAAAACCCAAGGTTTGGATTGCCATAATAAGTGACCTGAATGTCCTAAGTTAATTTCAACTGCATAATCCAAGTACAATCACATGATACAACCAAGGACCATATAAATAACATGCCCTCATGATGATAATCCCAAATGGGAGTTCACACAAAATGAGGTGCACACAAAAATGCCCAAAAATGAAACTCAATATTTTAATAAAAAAAACCCAATTGGTTCTTATAAGCCCACTAACCCAAAAATGAAATAAAATTTTAATTACAACTTTGTGGGAGAAAACGGATAGCCTAACGATGATAATCTTCATTTTACAAAACCCCAAATTCACATAAGCCCAATCAAGCACCAAATTCAATATAAAATGTAAGGAAAACATAGATAAACATCTCATTACATGATTGCGGACAATAAACAAATGAGAACATGGAGAAATGAATTAAAAATAGGAAGCCCTACCTCAATAATTGGTGAAAACCTAGAATGGGGAGAGAAAAATAAACACTCTATGCATACAGACAAAAATATTAGAAAATATGGTTCTAACAAGTCCTTTCCCACAAAATTTAGATGCCCAAGTCAATCCTGACAAAAAAAAGTTGAATTCTTCCATAAGAGGGTTGGAGCAAATTTTACACACTTACTAAAAAGTGAAAAGTGAGTATGAAGAACTCAACTTCAAAATATAAAGTCCCTTTTGAAAAGGTAATTATCCCCAACAAAATAATTAAATAAATTAATTCACTTAAAGCTCAAATGAAATTTCCAAAATCCCAGAGGATAAATTAAATCAACTCCAATAATAGACTACGCTCAAGGCACAATTTGTCAGTGGTTAAAATAATCCACAAAATTTAAATAATATCAATCAACACATATTAAGATATAATATAGTTAATACCTCTACTGATCATCTAAAATATACAAACAATTATTGATCTAAACAATATGCAATAAAATTTGGGCTCTTTCCTATATGGCGATCGAAAGGTAAAAATGCAAATCAAATATACCGTTCCATCCATGAATGATATTTACTTAGTATGCAAAATTTCCAGTGTGGCTATCTCTTGTAACCAATATCAAGGATAAAGATACGCTCAAACCTACAACTCGGGTGGAGACAATGTTTGGTACATGCTCACTAAAATATGCACACAATATATATAGTCAAAGCACATGCATATAAAAATCAAAGTGTTTCTAATGGAAGAGGATGCTCTAGTGGCATAATTATTCGTATGTATTAGAATGTTATGAAACTAGTCATTTCATATTTAATCATTAGTGTGCATGATAAGTAAACATTTATTTTAAATTAAAATATTTAAATAGTCATTTTATGACAATATGAGAAAATAACAATGAAAACTCTACATACATATCCAACAACATGATAAAGCATAATATCATGGATAATTAGCAATAATCATCATGATAACATATATAATGATCCTCAATCTAGATAACATCTAAACATGATAAAAAATCATAATCCAATAGCCAATAAGACATGCATTAGTGAAACCATCAAATCATATTGTAATCCATATAATCTAGATACTATCATAACCTTAGTAGTAATCTCAAAAATGAAAACAAGAATGAACTAGACTAGGTGTATCACACAATGCTAGAATACAATCATAACATGAGAAAAGTCACTAGATCACATAAAAGAATCAAGATCCAATCTAAATAACCAAGGACCCTAATGAGTCCACATAACTTGCAAAATAGTCTCAGAAGGTCTAGTGCCTTGAATTAGGTATGCAACAAACCACAACTCAATGGTTCTCAAAACTAGACATAAGAAAATAAGAAACTTTCCAATGCAATGACATAAATCAAATCACCCCATGGGTACCAACCTCTCATAGGTTTAACATGACCATATAATACAACATCTATCCATCCAAGAATACGGTGAGCTCAACCAATCACTTATAGAAACAATGAAAACATCCAAAGAAAAAAAAAAGCATCACAAGAGATCTCATCCAATTACATAGAGGAACTAACACAACATAATGTTGAAGCCACATCCATTTGATAAACTTTAAAAATTTTATAAGTAGAAAAATCTAAAAACATTCAGATTGCTTCCAATCTAGCTACCAAAGAAATTTTTTCTTCAAAATCAATTATGCCTACTTGAGTATAACCTTTACACACCAATCTTGATTTTTTTCTAGTGACTAATCCATTTTCATTTAGCTTGTTCCCGAACACACATTTAGTTCCAATGACATTCTTGTTCACTAGTTTAGGTATAAGTTCCCAATTATGATTTTTCTTTATCTAATCAAATTCTCCATTCATGGTTTTCATCTAGTTCTCATCTTTTTTGGCTTCTACATAGGCCCTTGGTTCCATGGTAGATAAGAAGAAAAAAATTGACTGATCACTTGCCTTTTCAAGTTTCCTCCTTGTTTGAACACCTTTGTCTTTATCTCTAATAATCAGATCTTTTGAATGATGTCTCTAAACATAGTCAACAGGTGTCTTTGGTGTTTTCTTATGTTTATTTTTTTCATCTTTCCTTCGGTGAATTTTAGAGAAATTATTTCTTCAATTGGAGTAACATGAACTTCTTCTAATCTAATTTCAGGTCAAGGATCTCATTCCATTCATCAACCTAGATATTTTCACTTTCTAAAACTTTCTTTAATCTCTAATTGTGGCATCAATAAGCCTTTCTCATAGTTGAGTATCCCAAAAAGATACCCTCATCTAATCTTGTGTCAAACTTTCCAAGATTACCTTCATCTCACCTAATATAGCATTTCCTTCCAAAAATTCTAAAATATTTGACTATAGGCGCTTTACCAAACCATAGCTCATATGGATTATTTATATAATTCACTCTTATCTATACTGTGATAAGAAAATAAACAAAAGTATGTAGACAATCCCTCCAATAGACATTAGGAATATTAGCATCATTCAACATGGTCCTAGTCATTTTAGCAATAATCAGGGTTTTTCTTTTCACTACTCTATTTTTTTAGGGATCCTAGGGGAAAAAAAATTCCTTTTATTACCACAACTTTCACAAAAACATAAAACTCATATGATGTAAATTAACCTCATCTATTTGAACTTAGACACTTAATTCTTATATTCATTTGATTCTCAAAAAGATTCTTAAAAAAAAATCTATCTAAAGCTTCATATTTTTATCTTACAAATGTCACCCATGTCATTCTAGAATAATCATCAATAAGTAGCATGAAGTACCTTCAAATATTGAATCCTCTTGTTCTATTTGGTCCAAATAGATCAGTATGGATCATCTCCAAGAGTCTTACATAAGAATACTCTTTGTTTTTTAATTTGTTCTTGGTTTGCTTTTTTATTTGACATTCTTCGCAAATATTGTTAGTAGTTCTAGAAATCTTTGGAAAATATCTTACAACATTAGAGGATTTTATCTTCATCATATTTTTTAGGTTTAAATTTCCCCTCCTTTTTTTTTGTAACCAACACTAATACCTTTGTTCCAAAGATAACCCTTTTCTTTGTTCTTCTTTAGATAGTGTATGTTACCATTTCTCTTACCTTCTGCAACAACCTTTCTAGAATCTATTCCGATTTCACACTTACCTCCAAGAAAATAACTTCAAAACCTTTATTGAATAGTTGACTTACACTCAAAAGGCTATTCCTTAATCCCTTAACATAATAAACATCATCAGGCGGATCAGGTGATCATCGAGATTAAGGAGGATCACAGACCCAACAAAAGAACCAGATCAAGTTTCAAAAAGCTGGAGGATAACAAGAACAAAGATATTGAGGAACTCAAAGCTTCCTTTGCCAATATGCAGATGTTGGCTGAATAGGCAGCTGTTCTTATGAAATGCATCTAGCCAATTGTCTGTTGTCCTGCTATCTTTTTATTGTCTTTTTTCACTGTCTTTCTTGTTAAGGACTTGTTAGTTTTTTTATGTCTCTTTTTGGTGTTGTTGCACTATTTTCGATGGAAACTTAAAGCTTATTCTATAATTTGATGTCAAAGGTTTTGGGTCCTTTCAAAACCTACTTTTACGTAATCTAAACATAATAAACATCATTATCTTTATGCTTCCCATCAATGGATATACTTCCCTTACCAAAAATAGGTGTAGAACCTTTGTTAGAAATTTTTTTTGATCCTCCTTCATAGTTCACAAGGTTTGTGAACACTCCTTTTTCTCCTATCATATGATTTGAACAACCAAAATCAATGATCGAAGATCTAGATTCTTCCATCATATTAAGGGAAGTCTTCACAAGTTCTTCTTTAGCTCTTTGTCCTCCAAATTTGTTATTGACTTCTTCCTTTATAAATAAGAACATCACTTCATCAGTTGAATCATTTTCTCCCTCATCTTCTTAAGAATGAGTCTCTATCAAGTACATAAATTCTTCTCTTCATTGCCTTTTTTATGTGTCTTAGAATTTCTATAATTTCTCCTACAGTTATCTTTTCCTTCATCATCATCATCCCTCTTATTATCTTCCCTAAAGGGACATTTGCTAGCATAATTTCCTACTCTACTACACCTAAAACATTTGATGAGTAAATTACCTCTATATTTTTTGAAACCTTTCTTTAGTCTTTTGACAAAATAAGCTTCAATTTCATTTGATTCACTGTATTATTCTGAATCATCTTCAATTTCCTTTGTGGCATTGAAAGCAACATATTTTATCTTAGTCTTGAATTCCCTAATTCTAGATAATTAAAAGATAGTAACAATGCCATAAAATTCATCCAAAGAATATTTTTCATGTCATGACTTTGTTGTATATAAATTAGCAATGTGTTGTAATGATTTTTCATGGACCTCATCACTTTAATTAGCATATCTATGTCATCAAGAGTTCCAAGAATCTCTTTGTCAACAAACCAAGAAACACCTTTTCTTATGCGTAATAGTTGGGGACATGAAAACATGATAGTGCAACATACTTAGAACAATCGAATTATATCTAGGACTACAAGCCTTCACACATTGTGCAAAGCATCTTCTCATAGAATCTTCAAATTCTCTTTCATCCATATTCCAACCAATTATACTTATATCATTTAGATATAATAATCTTCAAATATTCTTTATCAACCAATGTCTTAGTATCAAAAATTATTCAAATCTTCAATAACTCTTTAAATCAATCAATGTTACAACTTTGACAACTCTAATTCAAATTTAACAAACTAACATTAATACCACACCATGAGAAGTTAAAATCAATGATAAAAAAAGTCATACAACTAATAGGTATTAAAGAATGGATTCAACAAACCCCTTTTCAACATTTTTGGATTTTTTTCTCAAGAATGTTGCAAGGTCTCCAAGTTTGCCTTTTTGTGTGAATTTGGACTTGGGTATTTTTGGAGCTTCATGAGCCTTACGATTGTGTTAGAAACATCCCAAAACACCTAGATCAAGTGTCATTTAATCAAATTTCAAGTATTTTAGGGTTTGGGTGGTCTTTTTTGTTGGCACATTTTCAAGGTATGCACATATTTTTGGGCACTTTGGTTTGAAAAAAATTTGTCATCATGTTGGCAGCGTGCCACCCTAAGATTCATTATTATATAATCAAAATTTGAGTAATTGAAAATTTTGTTTAATTTGGCTAAGGGAACCCAAAACAAGACAAAATCTATGGCTTGACAAAAAATATGGGTATCATAGAGAAAAATGGAGGTCACCATCATAGTCAAAGGTGCCAAAAATCTATAAATTCATAGTAAAATCATAAAAAATAGGCATCGTAATTTTGGGGGATATTTTTTTTAAGGTGACACTAATTACGAGGCACCTATATAGATTTGTATTTTTGGTGATACAACATACATATACTAGTGGAAAAACAAATTTCTATGTAGGCAATTTTTTTTAAATAATATATAAAGTTTTTACAAAAAAAATGATTAAAATCTCAATTTTTTTAAAAAAATATATAAAGTTTTTTCATACTTGTGTAAGTACCTTTCAAATGGATGATGTCATTGGACTCTTATAGTAGTTGCAACCCTCCAAAATTAGCCCCCTCTAAGTTTAGAATACCCTCCACCAAATTTGGTGGTGGAAGATTCTAGAAGAATATTTTGAGGACCAAGAACAATATCTTGACAGTTAGCAAAATATTATAGAAAAGGGAATATTTCAATAATATTTCATGATAGTTAGATGGTCATAAAATTTTTTTATGGAATCTTAGTTGACCAGTTTTACCTTTTTTTCCCTAAAAATCAATTTTTCATTTTTAGGCATAACTTGAGCATACAATATCAAAATCATGCAAATAAGATATCATTGGAAAGCTGATTTTGATGCTAATTTGTTCATGGGAATATTTTTATTATATTTTACATAATTTTTTCATACCAGGCCTCCAAAATCAACCTTCTATTATACACTTTAGGGCCATAACTTGAATAAATAGATTGTATTTTTTGACTTCCACACATCTAAGGGGAAGTAGAAGGTGAAGAAGAATCATAAGAAACACTCTTTGGGTAGTAATAATACCTCCAATCCAACTTAGAGGTTAGATCAAATATATTCTTCCAATCCATCTCCTTCTCCTTCTTCTAAGTTGAGTGATTCTTCCCCCAAGACAAAGAAGAAGAAGTTAGGTCAACCTTGCAATTTTTGTGGCAAGAAGGGACATGCACTCAATTGATTTTGGAAGAGACTAGAGGCTTTAGAGGAGACCATGTAGTAGCATCACCTTTTAGCTCATAAATATTATTTGTCACATATAGAAAAGGGTCATGATATTTCTACATGGTCCTTTCCATCAAATTCTACATGGATACTTGATTTTGGTGCTTCTCATCACATGACACATTCTTAGGAGCTCATAGCCCCTCCTCCTTGTGGGACATCATAGATTGTAGTTAGGGATTTTACTCAAATTTTAGTTGTTGGTTCATGCCTTATTGATCTTGGGGTGGATGTCTTAAAGATGTTCTTGTTGTCCAATGTCTCTACTAACCTTCTATCATTCTATTAGATTTTTCATTCAAGGATAGGAAAGACAGTTCAATTCACACCTCATTATGATATTATTTCAGACCTCTATGATCCTAATGTTATTGTAGCTACTTGGAGTATTGATGTTGCATCTGAGGTGTACAAATTTGATGCATTTGAGACTTTTCCTAGTTCATCTCTTGTTTCACTTACAGATTTTGTGTGTAAGCTTTGGCATGAGCACTTTGGCCATGTCAACTATAGGTATCTACAACATGTATGCCCTCAGTCTTTTGTTCTTGGGATCCTAATATTTCTTGCATGGATGGTGTTTATTGAGGGTGTCTACTTGGTAAGTATTGCCGAGATCCATTTACTTCAAGTAGAACCACTAGGGATAAGGCACCCCTTTAGTTGATTCATAGTGACCTTTGTCCTTTCTAACTCCTTTTTTGTGAGCCAAGAGCCAAGTGTGTGCTAACATTCATTGATGAGTGTTATTCTCTTGAGGCTTCTTCCTCACATTATTCTCCACCACACATTACTCCTTCATCACTTAGGATGTATTGCCTTCAAAGGATCAGGACATTTTTCCATATTATCCTTCACCACCTCCTCCTCCACTTACTAAATAGGTTCTTTGTACTATTAATGCAATTGGAGATTGGACAGGTGATCCTAGAGATGGTCATCATACATGTGTACAACATTATGGGGTTTCTCTTTTGATTCATACCATTTTGGATGATCCTCATAAATTTTATTATGTAGTAGGAATTCTAGAGTGGGATAAGGCTATGGATGAAGAGTATTCTTCTTTGATGAATAATCACACTTGAGATCTTGTTCCTCCTCCTAAGCGGAGAAATTTGGTGTGATGCAAGTGGGTGTATCATAACAAGTATGTTGCAGATGGTTTTTTTGACAAGTACAAGGATTGTCTTGTTGCTAAGGGGTTTTCATAGGCTAAGGTCATTGATTATTCTGAGACCTTTTACCCTTTTGCCAAGATGGATTCCATTCTCCTTTTACTTTCTCTTGTATCCTCACATGGATGGTATTTTTTTTAGATGTATGTGAAGATTGATTTTTTTCATGGAGATCTATATAGAGTAGCCACATGGTTTTGTTTAGGAATCCTCCCTTTTTTGTAGACTTTGGTGTTCATTGTATGGTCTCAAGCAAGACCCTAGGGCTTGGTATGAGAAGATGGACTCTTTTCTAGTCTCTTCCAATTTCACTCATTGTCCTTTTGATCCTATAATTAACATTCAATGAAAAGAGGGAGACTTTTTTATCTCAATCTTATATGTGCATGATTTTATCCTTATATGTATCTCTTTGTCCATGATTTGGAGTGTTCAAAAAGCATTGATGGAGTTTTTTGACATGAAAAAGCTTGGGATTTTGTACTATTTCCTTGGATTTCAAGTTGTTCAATATTCTAATGGAATTTTCATTTGTCAGCTAAAGTATGCTCTTGACATGATTTAGAGGTTTGACATGCTTAGCTACAAGCCTAACCCCATGCCCTTTTAGTTAGGCATTTCTTTGACTATAGGTTGTACTTCACTATCACTTGATGGTACTTTGTATTAGTAGTTGGTTGGCAATTTTTTGTAGTTGACATATACATGTCTTGAACTTTCCTTTATGGTCCGTTTAGTTTCTCGTGTTTATCATGACCCACATGAGAGTCATTGGAAGGTTACTAAATGAATTTTGAGGTAAATATAGGGCACTAAAAATTTTAGAATTCACTATTCATTAGAGGACTCTCAAGTTGTTTGCTTCATGTATTCAAATTGGGATGGTAATCTTGATGATCAAAAGTCTACTTCTAGTTTTTTTTTCTTGGTTTAGGATCTTTTGCATGACCTTGTAAGAAGAAGTCTACTATTGCATTATCATCTATAGAGGTTGAATCCTAAGCTGTGATTTTTTCTACTCAAGATGTTTTATGGATTTGTTAGTTAATGGTAGAGTTTTAACTTCCCCTTCATGGTCTCACTATTCTTTGAACTTTGACAATAGAGTTGTAGACACCTAAAATTGTCCATTCACACTAATGTTAATTTTTATTAATATTTTCCTTTAACATTATGGTTAATTTTATTAATTGACTATAATCATTATATTCTTCTATTTATTTAATTAAATTTATTTTAATTAAATAAATTTGTTTTTCCTTTGTATTTAAATACTATAATATATTAAATTTAATTTAATATATTATCCCTCCATTTCCCTTTATAAAATAAATTTATTTTATTTTATTCCTCCACTAGCCTAAAATTCTTCTAAACTATGATTAAATTAAAAATTATTTTAATTTAATCCCTTTTCCCTTTTTCTAAACTTATATTTTTCTAATATTCCTCTAATCTTAATTAAAAGGTGGATTACCTCTAAACATGTGCACAATCACCTTTTCCAAGGTGGCCACCTCTCCATCTTTTTCTCCACCAATCATTTTCAAATCTCTTTTTCCCTCTCAAATGAAGTTTGACTTTTCCAAACCCTAGCTAACATCTTTTTACCTCTTAATGCTATCCACTTATTTCTTTTTCCTCTTAATCCTATCCACTCATTTCATTTTGCCTCTTCATCATTTCCAAACCCTACCTAACCTTTAATCCTAGCCACTCATTATTTTGCCTCTTAATCTCCATCGTCCAATTCTTTTCATTTTCTATAAAAGAAGGCCTCACTCCTCATTTTAGGTCTAAGTTCTTATTTTCTTAATCTCTTAGCTCTTGCATCTTCTAGCTCATTCTTAATCATTATAGTTCTAGTTCTATCCTTTACATTCTAATATTGTTTTTAATCTAGATCTTGTTGCATTTTTAGCATACCTTCTTAATCATATTGCATTCATCTTAGATCTTAATATTGGAATTGATGAAAAACAACCCATAGCTCCCAAGAACACCTACATACAAACACTTGTCATAGAAAGAGAGAGAAGCAAACAACTATGGAGACCTGCACGTATGGATCCATGAGAGAGGAGAAATCCTTGATGTGAAAAAATAAAAGTTGCAATCAATGATGAAATGTCAAAAAAGGTTACAAAGTGTTATGAGATCAATCCTTATAAAAGGAGATCAGAAAACCTAATAAGGTAAAACCCTAGGTTGCATAATAATAATTAATAAAGTAATTAATTATTATATACCTAAAGTTTATCTTAACTTGAAAGAGGTAATAAGTGACTTAATAATTAAATCAATATGATTCAATTAATAAGCAAACACTTTATTACTCTAACACCCCCCCTTAAGATAAACTTTGGGAGAAGCTAAAAACCTAGAAAAAACTACTGGAAGCAAATGGTTCTCGGCAACACAAGGCCTGATTAGGTACCCAAGTACAAAAGAGAGTCTCTACAAAGTGGAGAAATAGAGAACACCACATGGGAAACAATCTACTCCAAAAAGAGACAAAGACTAGTTTGAAGGACTGAAGAAGCCTCCAAAACTAGGAATGTTCTAGAAAATAGGAACAAAGATGAACATGTACAACATCACTGAAGCATGAAACTGCAAACTTTGTCAAGAAGAAACTAATGATCTGAAGATCCTCCACATAAATATGACTAGGTAGAGAAGACTGCAATCTGCATGAGTACCCTCAAATAACACTACTCGAATCAAGAGGCAAACAAAGGCAAACACCTGAACTCAAAGATATAGATGGCATAAACACCAAAATTTTGAAGAGCTGATCAATCAAAGCTAGAAGAGTGCGTCCAAAAAATAGGAAAGAAAGAATTTTCATATGGTAAATGATCTATCTCATCAGAGTACATAGGTACCTACCCACTATAACCACCTAGTACATAGAATCAAATACTGAATACATAGCTTACACTATCAAACCAAGGAAGTAGTAGAACCAATAGTAGAAACCCCCCCCATACTACTGACAAGGGAGTAATGATAGGTATACTAAAAAGATCATCCAATATGAATTGCATGATGAAGAAGAATCTAAAATATCGAATGTGCAGAGAGAGTACAAACACATATAGAGATATCTGAGGCTAATGTCATTGGAGGAATGGTCACATGACAAAAGAAGATGGAAAAAATCAAAACCCTCTTGGCACTTTACAATGGAGTGCGAGTACATATAACACAAACATGTGGAAGATCCCATACATATAATAGAATGACACTTTATCTCAGTGCGTGTGCATAAAAAAAAGGCTACAAAAGTGAAGTATACAATGCTCAAAGAAGAGCAAAGGCTTCTAAAAAAAAAGAAAAGCCTAAGAAGAGGGAAGGCTTCTAAAACAAAAGAACATCCTAAGACAAGCCATCCCTCAAAGGGAAGAGATCCCAGGACCTGTAACATCCAAGATATCCACAAAACTACAAAAATGAAAGAATCTGAATAAAAAGAACCTAGAGTAGAATCTGTAAAAATGACTCACATCATTGGAAATCTCTCTGAACAAGCTTTCCAATGATATATCATTTCCCCAAAATAGAGTTTAGATGCACAAGATAGAGCTCCTGGAGTGTAGAAATAAACATCTAGCTTTGACATTGAACAAAACCATGAAAAAAGAAAAAATAGTAAATAAAACCTATAGATTTGGAAAGATCTTAGAATTAGCTTTCTGATGATATCTCGTTTGCCAAATTTTGACACCGTATGCTCATGATATAAGCAAAAAACCAACAATTGCACTGGAGGGCCCAAAGAAGGTGTCTGGAAGGATCCGAGGATGGGTGACATCAGAAAAAGGACAAAATCACACATGAAACCATCAAATTTGATAAAATATCAGAAAGAGCTTTCTGACAATATCTTGTTTGCCAAAAACAGAGCCTAGATGCAAGAGAAACAGATCTTAGAATGCAGGAGATCTAAAACATCGAGAGCCCAGAAACCATCTGACTTTGACAGCAAAAAATAGCATCAAAATGGAAAAACCCCAAAACCATACCAGAAAGTTTGGATTGGGCTCAGAATCAGCTTTTTGATGATAAATTGTACACCCAATTCCAATCCCAGATGTCTAAGATATTGGCAAAAATCCAACTCCCTATTTGAACTATAGAAGAGGCATGCAAGAAGGCAAAAAAAAAAAATTGGCTTGACTGTTGGCGGTTCTGTCAGCGGTGCCACTGGCTGGGCTATCTGTGGTGTCACTGGCGGGGCCACTTGTGGTGGTGCCTAGGTGGCCCTATGAATTTTTTTTAAAAAATTTCCAAAATTGTACTTCTACCTCGGTATGTGTGCCAGGTCGTACGGCCTAGTATGCAAAATTGTTTTGCTTCTAAGGCCAACTTGTCCAAAATCGACAAGTTTTATATGGATTTTTAATATCTTAGGCCTTTCGCATGCATTCGTGAGGTTTGTTTTGGCCAAAAGTGCTCCAAAAAATAGTAATCACCTTGGGATCCTTGCTAGGGCCGATTGCAAACTTATTTTGCCATAGATTTCAACTTTGTCCAAATTGGACAAATTTTATATGGATCTTGGGGTTCTTGGATGTTGTGAATGCAACCGTGAGGTCTGTTTGAAGGTAAGATGACTAGAAAAATAGGTTCCCCTAGATCTGATAGGAAACCCTCTGAAAATGTAGATCTGACGAACACGACTGAATCTCTCAGGAAGAGGATAGGGGAAAGAAGATTTGAAGCTCTGATACCATATTGGACTTGATGGAAAATAACCCATAGCTCCCAAGAACACTTGCATGCAAATAACTATTAGAGAAACATAGAGAAGAAAACAACTATAGAGACCTGAACATATGGATCCACGAGAGAGGAGAAATCCTTGATGTTAAAAAACAAAAGTTGCAATCAATAATGAAATGTTAGAAAAGGTTACAAAATGTAATGAGATCAATCCTTATAAAAGGAGATCAGAAAACCTAAAAAGGTAAAACCCTAGGTTGCATAATAATAATTAATAAAGTAATTAACTATTATATGCCTAAAGTTTAGCTTAAGTTGAAAGAGGTAATAAGTGACTTAATAATTAAATCAATATGATTCAATTAATAAGAAAAAACTTTATTACTCTAACACTTAATCTTGTTGCATTATCATTATCATAGTCTTGAATCAATCTTGTATCATTTTATCTTTATCATTTGTGAAGCTTGGGACAAGTTCCTCATACTTGATCTCAATTACTTCATCATAATCTAGCTTGCATCCCATAGTTTTGCATTAGTTTTTTCATTTCATTTGTGTTGGGAGAGCATACCCACAATAATCTCAAAGAGAAAATCAAACAAGGCTTTGGGTGCCCTTGTTTTAGCTCATCGGAGGTTGTAATGAAAGTTACTTATTTTGTTGCATTTGAAATGGCTAACATCTAATGTGATTGTTTGGTGTTTTGGTATTTTGTATTTGCTAAAAATAGGTCCATATTTTCATTGCATACAAGAGTATCATTCACATTTTGCACAACCCAATGGAGCACCAGAGGACTAAGAACATTGAGATCCACATGCACTTAATTTGGTGGTTGATTTAGGATGATGTTCTCATCTTGGACTACATTCCAATAGAGGCACATGTTTCAAACATCTTCACTAAGACTTTGGCATTTCCACACTATCTTCAATTATGTTCAATGCTTGGGGTGAAGGAAGTTGTCCTTGGGGGGTCTTCATGAGGCCTTCCATCCTTCTACATTTCATGTAAAACTTGCATCTCTCACTTTTGGAGAGAAGTTTTTTCCTACGTGGTTTGTCTCATTTTTCTATATTTTGAGAGGCTTTCATTGTTATACATGGGTACCTAATCGGGCCTTTAGTTGTTGAGATCCATTCATGCATTTCATGCTTAGAGGTTTTTTTGTCTCCCTAAGTTTCACTTAAGGGGGGGTGTTAGAGGATGCATATTTGTTTCATTAGACATATTTTCATGTGCCATATTCATTAATTATGCACAGATCAAGAATATTCTTATACGTAATTGAGAACATGTTTTCACATTCATGCTCTATCTTAAGTTTACTTAGTTGAGCCTAAATTTAGGTTAGTCTAGTCTAGTTGGGCTTTGGTTTTCATATTGTACATATCATACACTTGTAATTTATATAGATCTAGCTGTAGTCTGTAATTTTTAGTTTGAGTTAGCTTTTGCATATTTTTAAGACTCTTTTAATTAATAAAAGAAATTGATACCTTCATTGAAATTGATCGTGCATATGGAAATATTTTTTCTTTTAAGAAATATAACATTTCTTTCTTGCTACCCTTTCTTGTGGAAGGTGTTTTCTTTTTTTTTGTTTGATCCTTTGGTGTGTGTGATGCAAACTTCAACAATAATGTCCAGTGAATGTGTTAACAAAAAACTCATTAGCTTAAATTTGACACTAATTTACATATCAATTTGTTAATTTTTATAATAAACATATTATTTATGATGGCTTACGAAATAAAAATATTTACCAAGTGAAACAAAATACAACTCTTCAAAATAAGTAATGTCCAAAATAAAATAGTTAAGTAAATATTAGAATAAATAATTATTTTGGTCATTAATGGCATAATGCGATTGTTAAATCATGGAAGTGTTGTTGTAGCCACCACAGTTTAAACCCCCACTAGGTCATTATGATCATGGACATTATGACCTCACTAATTCATTATGTTTTTGGGTTTGAACCTTCATGTTGATGCTTTAACATGCATACTAGTGACTTAGTGTTCTAAACCAGTTGTGCTTGCAAGCTTTCTGCCCTTGCTAGACTATTGTGCTCATGGTTTTGGATTGTTTTGAGTTAATATTATGCATCCACACTAGCGATAACTTCCCCTATTTGTAGCCTCACTTGACTTAAGTTATAAAGTCTTATATTCACTTACCTAATAATAAATAAATAGTTTATCTTATCTTATCTATTTATCCATTAAATAAATATCAAATACACATTTATAATGAAAATAAAATAATACTTATAATATTTATAAAATACTCAACCGTAACTCTTATGATGTATTCACATTAAAAATATAAGACTTAAAATTTTTTAATAATTTTCTTTTTTAATATTGTTTATTTCATATATATTTTTTTATATAATTCACATAGATATTAATAAATAATAATAGTTTAATATACTCGATAATTCAAAGAATGTCTACAATTATACAAATCTAATACTTTAATTTATAATATAACAACTTCAAAATAATACTACAGTATATAATAATATATATATATATATAATAATATATATATATATATATATATATATATATATATATATATATATATATATATATATATATATATATATATATATATATATATATATATATATATAACTCACATGGAGATCTTCAATAAAAGATGAAAAACCATTTGAGAGGTAAATTGGAAAATATATATTCTTTCATCGTATAGAGGCATTTTCTTTCCTAGTATAATTATTGATATATTTGCATTTAAGGACTTGCAAGCAAAACGTTAAAGGTCAAAGGCATTGATATTTATGGAGATGGGTCAAAATAAGGAGAAGATGCTAAACAAGTCAAAAAAAGAGAATTCTGAGATGGTGGGCTTGGGAAACAAGTCATACATCTAATCTTACTCACCAAGTTTCTATCATGACAAAAGCATGTTTTAACATCTAGTGGGGAGTTCATATTCAAATGATAATGTCAACTATATTAAGTCATGGGGATAACACTCATTGATTAATGTCTTGGTCTTATGGAGTTGGAGAACTAGTAGCCAATGTTGACCAACTCTAGGGTTTGGTGGTATTTTGTTGAGCTATATAATTTTAAATTTAATTTCCTTCCAATTACATGTCCTAATTTTCAATTATTTACTGATGTACTAGGTGCTTTTAAATTGCTTCCTTAATAAGAAACTTTAAGGACTTATTTTTATATTGGGGTATAAGAAAATGATAATGACTGTTAGATTGTAACAATGTGATTAGTTTAGTAATTAAAGATTAAATTTATTATGTTTGAAAAAAATAGATTAGAAATATTAAATATTATATAATAATAAAAAATAAAATAATGGAAGGATGTTTGAATTGATTAGCAAGAGTTTTTTTTGGTAGATATAAGATTATGAAGTCTAGTTTCCCTTCAATCATATTACAAAACTTACTTGGCACATTGCATTCCTAACAATCATATAAAATGAAAGAAACTTATAAAAATAATTTTAAAAAATTAAATAAATTATATATGTGCATATATAACTATGGTTGTTGTAGTTTCAAAAAATGATATTTACTTTAAAAAGTAAAAAGTTTTTAAAGTAAAAGTTAATATATATGTTATAAGGTGGTATAGATATTTTATATTTGATTATCTAAAAAACTGAAGATTAAAATTTTCGTTAATCTATTTATTTTATTAACAATTTTTTTAAACTTTACTAAATAATATTATATTTAGAATATTCTTTTGTTAGTTTATCTATTAACAAATGTTATGTTCTTAATCATTTTAAAAATATTTTGTAATAAATTATTAAATTTTTATTTGAATTTAATATGATATTTTTATCTAGTATAAAATTAATTTTATATAATTTATTTTTTAAATATAAAAATGTAGATCTCTATAGTTTTGTTGACCATTAGTGCTTCACACTTAGTCATATATCTAGGCAATGATGGTTGGTCATCACTGTGACCGAGTCATTTTGTAAAGGCTGAGTTATGTGTTGAATACTTACCAAGCAGTAGTACTGTCGAGTAAAGTCATGGTCACTACATGTTTGTATTATGCTGAGTATAGTTTTTGCCAAGTTACATATGCAATGATTGCCGAGTGATAGAGAATTTAATAGATGCCAAGTACAGTGAATACTGAGTACTAGGAATAACATTTGTCGAGTTAGCTAGAAATGACATCTAAGTTTGGAATGGCACAATGATCGAGGTAAACCATTTTTGGTGATAGTGGTATTTTGTATTTTGTTTGTTGAGGTAATTACGGAGGTAATTACACATTCATCTTGTAATCATTGATCCCTATGTAATACCTAGAGCCAATCATAAAATTGTATAGCTTAAGCGGCAATAGGAATAAATCTGAACTGTAGATCTTGAATCGTTAAGATGTTTTGGTTATTATATAAGGTCAAGATCTAAACCCTAAAATGTAGTAGCAAGGGATATAAAATGTGAAGGGTGTAAGAAGAATGGTATGATTCACAAAAGGGAAGCATACAGAGATAGAGTTCAGTGACCAAGCTAAGCAGTGAAAGGACAAAATCGAGAAAGATCAGATAGAAGAGATCACTAACATATAGTAAAAAGGAGATCTGTAATCTGCATATAAGTGAAAACCAAAAGATCAAGTAATGAGACATTTTAATCAGTGTATCAGGGTAAATCTCTTAACCGAGTAGTCTTAACGAACTTTATGTAATCTCTTTACCAAGTGCTTACTTTGTTGTAAGTTTTAAATCCTTTAGCAAGGTAGACTCCATAAGTCTTTTAGCTTTTAACATAGTAGACCTTTCACAGGGTAGATCATGAATTGATCACATTTTGTAAGCCTTAACAGACAAAACTTATTACTATAGTAGTGAATATTTGTAGGTGTCATCCCCACCCCAGCTTTACCTTTCAAGGGTTTTTGGGTTACCAAAATTATTGTGTTATGAGTGATTTCATGTATGCTGCTTGACATGTTAAGTTACTTAGAATGATCAAGTTTTGTTTATGTCATGCATAAAGTTTTATCAGTATAAAAGGTTAAAGTAGGTGATATCTGATTCACCCCCCCCCTCTTAGTATTACCTTCCCATTTATATTTCCAACAATTGGTATTAGAGCCAAGTTTCTTATAAGAAAGTCTAACCACTTGAAGAAAAATATCTTAAGATGGAGGCTTATAAACTAGGGAAGATCATAGAGAATCAAAAGATTGATGTACAACTGGCATTACAACAACTGGAAGCAACCAGAGGGGAATTGAAGAAATCTTTGAGCAAAAGAAGAGAAATTGCTATTCAACAAAATGAGCCACAGTACAAAGAAGAAGACATCTTTGGACTATTTGATAATGGTAACTCTGCAGAAAGTGATAAAGCTATAAAAGAACTATTGGAGAAAAATACCATACTAAATGATGACATTAGAACTCTAAAGAGAGAATAGGAAATTCAATCTGTCAGACTTTGTGAAGTAGTGGAATAGAAAAAGAAAGCTGAAGATGATAAGGAAATGGTTGAAGAAGATAAAAGACAAATTGCAATAAGGCTAGGTGAAAGAACAAGAGACATGCAAAGGTTGACTAATAATCAACTAGATATGGTAAATCAACTACTGCTGGCTAATCAAGAATTGGGCAGAAAAGATATGGAAATCAATCAACTAAGGTCTGAAAATGATCAGCTGAAACATGAATTGAGAACTGAAAAAGAAATCAATGAAAGGATGAACAAACCCAATGAAGCTGCAAAGTATTTTGAAGAGCTATTGAGATCATCTAGAAGATCTGGTGATAGATCTGGACTTGGACTAAATGAACATTCATCATCCACTAAAGAAGGAGAATCATCAAAGAATGGAGAACAGAAGATTGTTAAACCAAAGAACACCAAGCCCGCATGTCATCACTGTGGAAAGCTAGGACATACAACCAGCATATGCAGAAGAAAACATGGTAAGTCTGATCCTAAACCCAAGTTTAATGGACATTGTTTTAAATGCAAGAAACATGGACATCAAGAACATGAATGTAGATCTAAGGCTAGCAATTCATCCACCTCACCTAAGTTTCAAGGAAGTTGTTTCAACTATCAGAAATATGGGCACAAAGCATTTGAATGTAGATCTAGACCCAGGTGGTCATCAAATGAACAAACTAAGCCAGTCATGAAGCATAACTCATATAATTGGGATTACAACACTTGGTATAATTGCCACTATTGTGGTATATATGGATACATTGGAGCAAATTGCATGAAGACTCATTTTAGAGGCGAGTCTAAAAGTTGGATGAATGGAAGCATGGTCTGTTACAAATGTAATAAGGCTGGTCACCTAAGAAAGATTGTAGATCACCCATGCCGAACAATGATAAGAACCAAAATGAAGATATTTGTGAGAAATTAAAGAATCAGATGGACAAGACATGGAAGAAGAAAGAAGAAGAAACCACAAGCGAAGTTAGCACATCTGCAGTCACCCAATCCATGGATCAGGTGATCACACTTCTTCTAACTAAGCATAGAAGGTATGTTTGGAACTGAGTCTTGCAAAGTTTTATTTTTCATCTGTTCCTAACATAGAATTGAGAAAAAGTCCATATCTACATAGATAAAGATGCATTAGGACATATCTGAGCGAAATAGGGAATTTCATTTTTGATGCTGAGCATCAATGTCTTGATCGAGTTATCAATGTATGTCGAGCACCTATTACGGCTGAAATGCTATATACGCCAAGCTATATCGTAATGGTTATATCAATCAAGCTTGTGATTAACTGAAGTTAACATGAGTCTGTTGAGATAGTTGTATTCCACCAAAACTTGTACGGAGCATTTATGAGGCCCTAATTCTACTTTTTAGATTCTATAAAGTGGAAAGTTGCTATTAATTTCATTTCATCATGCTATTTGAGATTTCAGAGAGCGATTCAGAGTTTGTGCAACCAATTTAAGAAAGGCAATTCTGAATTTTCTCAATGTGCCATCGACAAAATCTATCTACAGGTTATTAATGAGAAAGGTATTTTACCAAGTAAATATTTATTTTCAGAAACTATTGTTTAAAATGGTATCATCATCATCTACATTAGTCAAGAAACAAGGGATGGAAGTTTTTAATGTGTAATTAGTAAGAAATGAAGTATGCAAGCCAAAGGTATTCAAGGCAATGTCAGAGAGAGTGATCAAAGGAGATTTAAATGGAGCCCTATCTTCCATTCCAGAGAATGTGTTAATAATGAACAATATTAGGTCTTGCTACATGTGTAAAATTGGAGAAATCGGTGATTACGAGATTAGGGAAGCTTATGACAGACTATGTGTCAACAGAGTGTTGAAGTCGGAACATAAGGTAGTTTCCAATCAAGGGTTAGTGCATGCCCTAGATTTCCCACAAAATTTTAAAGTGGAATGAATAAAGATTATTTTGAGTCAAGTACATGACATGCATTTATGGCTAGAATATGGACCAGTAAAGATTACAAAGGAGATGATACATCAAGCCACTGGATACCCTACAATTGAAGGGAAAAGAATGATGAAATGTGCAAGGAAGATATTCAAGCCAACACCCAGGCAGTTTGGAAAAAATGAGGAATGACAATTTCCACCATAATTGATCCGTAAATTGACTTTGTTGTTAGAGTCATCTCACACAAGTTTTATCAATCTAGTCGGTTGGATAGCATCCCCTGTATGGCAGTGGACCAGGCATGGAAGATAATCAAGAAAGGACACACGTATGACCTTGCCAAGCTCTAGCTGACTCAACTTGCTGAGAATTTGAACTCCATCTAAACCGCAAAGAATTCTATGTGTAAGTTTGGTTCCTTATTGATATGTTTGTTCTTTTATGTAAAGAAGTGTTTTCCTACACATGGAGGTGTTATATGGGATAAGAGGAGACCCATCACTGTTCAAATCAATGAATTTGTAAGTCAGATTGGAGATAACTTTAATGGAATAATGGACAACTATTTTGTTGAGTTTAAGAAGAAGATGAGAAGGAGGGCTAGAGTCCCTATGTCTTTGATTGAAAAATACAGTAAGGATATATGTTTTCTAGTAGATACAAATTTTACTTATGCACAGGTAGTCCTACCTAGGTTTTCATGGTTAATGCCATTACCCTATGAACTAAATATAGATGAAGCTACTACTATAATTACAACCCTCGTAGCTGAAGAAATTGATAGTAAAGCACCTTGCTTTGGAACCTTTGATGAAGCGAAATCCAAGATCACTTTGGGATTAATGGCTGCCACCACAAAGAGGAAAAGAAAGAAGATAGTGAAGAATTTGGAAAAATATGTCAAAGAATCTGAATAGGATGCACCACTGGAGTTGACCCAAGGATTGGGAGAAGATGAACTGAGTGAAACTAGTAATAGTGAAGCAGAAGAAGAGAAAGAAAAGAAACCAGTGATTGTCGAGCCTAAGAAAAGAATTTTAAAACCTACAGTGTCATCGACACTAGTACTTAGGCCCAGAACAAGAAGAGCTAATGTCGAGACTCCTAAGATATCACCTGCATCTGTTAAGCGAAAACCCGCACAACCTAAGGTAGTGCCGAATAAGGTTATAAAGAGGCCTAGAAGGAAACTTTTTTTAGAACAAGACGATGATGAAGAAATAGAGAGTGATGAAGAAGTAAAGAGGAAGGTTACACAATAGGATACTCAACTCACTATTGATGAAATATGTTATAAGATTACTAGCTCTATAGTAGTGGATGAGTTGAAAGGATTAAAATTTGGGAACATGAGCATTGGAGACAAAGAAAAAGTGGAAGATGCTATTCTTGAAATGTTGTGCACTTTCAAGGTGCTGCCAATTCAAATAGAAAATAGAATTCCCAAGGAATTAAGCAAAAGGGTTGCATAAAAATGGGAATATGCTCTGCAAACTGAAAAGGAAATAAGGGAGAACACTTTAGCACAAGTTGAGTCTAGTCTCATCCCTGCCAACATCAAATAGATAATTGAACAATACATAGCTAAGTTTGATCCCAAACTTAGAGCTTATCTAATTATTCAACACAAGGTTGAGGATGTTGTACAAGAAAGTGTCAAAATTTGGAAAATAGTGTTTGGATTTTTGTCTGACAAGGATGAAGAAAAGGGTGCTAGTACTTTGAAAGTTGTTGAACTTGAAATAAAATTAAATAAAATGGAGACTGGAACTCCCAAGGAAGTGGAAGATTAGGACAAATCAAAGGTTCACATTGTTGACATAACTGAGGAGAGCCCCATCAAGAATTCAATTTTGACTGAGGCTGATTTAAAGACCAAGGAAGCCAATGATATATTCTTGCCAGGTAGTAACACAGTACTTTTACAAGTCAAGGATTATCCAAAAATTACTGGCACACAATCTATTGATATGAGTTCTACCATACCTGAAGTTGCAACTATTGACAAGTTAGTCGGTACAAGCCTTACCAAGGAACCCATAAAGTCGATACCAGTAACTAAATCTACATCTTCCGAGGAAGAGGGAAAGAAGATAATCTTGAAGGAAAAATCCAAATCCTCCTATGGAAGATAACAGAAAAGAAGAACAAGGAGATAGGTTAGATGGACAAGATGTTAGTCCTCATGCTAAGGATAAGGGTAAAGGAGAAATAGATATAAAAGGAAAATCTATTGAGGTGCAAGAGCCTAAGGAGAAAGAGGCAATACAAGCTCTTATACAGATGTCAAGTGGAAGCACCCCACTGAGAACATAGAAGGAGAAAACTGAGGTAACAATTGATGAGGTCATTGTTATTCCTAAATGGGATACCAATAACCTATCTTATGAGAAAATGTAGATATTGAAGGATTTGCTGACGAGGAAAAGCAGGCAAGCAGAACTCTGAAGGGAACATCAGCAAAAATAGGTCCTATATGAAATAAAAGATATATTTAATGAATTTTATGAATTATTAGATGTAAATAGTTCCACCCCCATATTGGAACAGCTTGTACACATTGTTCAAAAAGTAAATAATGATGCTAGCAGTGCAAGTGATAAGTTATTTGAGTGGTTACAATGAAAGTTTGAGACCAAAATGCTAGAGAAAGTATCTGCCAAGATAGCAGTGAAACAGGTCGAGTTGTCTATTAAGAATGAATGCTAAATGTTTGGCAGCCTTTCTGTAGCAGTTGTTGTTGCATTCATGACTATGATTATCATTGATGTCAACACAGTGATCTTTTGGAGACTTGCAGAGAAGTAGAAAGAGTTTGAATTAGCGCACGTGGGTTATTGTAGTTGGAGCTATGCGATGTTGAGGATATACTCTTTGATATGTTATATTTCTATGGTTAAGAGTGCAGATAATAATTCTTTTATTCATGGAAGTTATGAGCATTTTGGTGGAAGCAGTATTCAGGCAGTGTTCCTGAGTAGCGGTTTGTGGAAATCGGATGATATCTCCTAATCAGGATGGAATCTAGTTTTGTGTAGCTAAAGGGAAGTTGGAGACACATTGATAGTGATGTGGATGATATCACAAACTTCAAGGTCACATGAATAAAGATTTATTGTATTTGGAAGCTGACAGTTTTGTGTAATTTTGATGTAGTGTATGGAAAATTTTATTTTGTAATTGTATGCTGACTCATTTGGAATTATTTGAGTGTGGTATAAAGGAAGGAATGTGTTTCATTGTTGTATGTAGAAGAGGATAGTAGTGTATGAATATGAAGTGAAGAAAAGAGCTAAATGTGAAAGCGAATTATGAAGGAAGACATGCGAAGTACAGAGATCTGAAATTGAGATCTAGTGTAACAGTGAGTGTGGTTTGGCATAGTCAAAGAAGAGGTAACATATTATTTTGTTAAGTAATACAAAGATTATTTGGACAGTGTGCTCAGTGATCTTACCCTGAAGCTGTTTGGGCAGTGGGTCCTTCTGTCTTCCATAACTCTTAACAGGGTTAGAATCTTTTAACATGGATTCAAAATATCCTAATAGGGATTCATATGTATTGAATTTATTTCATAAGACTCCTAATAGAGTCCATCCTTACAAAAGGAATATTCATATTAGTGCATCTTTTTTGGGCATCATTCCCACTGGGGTTTACTCTTTGATCAAGAGGTTCCCTAGTCAACATATCTTGTGTCATTGTGTTATTGTGTATGAATATCTTTCTATGGTTCATAATTATATTGCTTATATGGTTTAATGCTGTTGAAGTTGATAAAAGTTATAATTATCTGATAACTAATTCACCCCCACCCTCTCAGTTATCTTGGTGGACTTTAATTTCTAACAATTGGTATCAGACTAGAAGGTCCTTGAAAAATAAGTTTAATAGCTTAAGGAGATCCATGGTGAATTTCAGGAAAGAAAGCCCTAAGTTTGATGGAGTAAATTTTGATAGTTGGAAAGAAAAGATGAAGATAAGCCTACTTTGTTTAGGACCAGGTTATTAGTTGATTACAAAGAATGATAAGACTATCATTGAAGAGGACAATCTTGAAACATGTACTATTGATGACAGAGATTTATTCATGTGTAACATACTTGCAAGATAAGCACTTTTGATAGCCCTTCCGGAGAATGAGTATAGTTAGGTAAAATGTTTGAAAAAATCTCATAAAATTTGGAAAGCTTTACACTCTACTTTTGAAGGTGATGAACATGCAAAAAGAGTTAGATTACATAATTGGATATGTGCATTTGAATATATAAGAATGTTGGAAGATGAATCTGTTAGAAGCTATATTGGTAGAATGTTAGAAATTGTTACAGGTATAAAATCTTGTGGAGGAACAAAGATAGAGAATGAAGTGATATGGAAAATTCTGAGGACATTGACTCCTGTATTTAAGCAGACAACATAGATGATTGAACAAGTTATACCTTGTACTACAAACTTTACAAGAGAGACTCTTCTTGGAAGATTGGAAGCAGCAGAGATTAACCTAAGGTTATCATGAGACTTACCTAGAATGGAGACAACATTCAGTGCTCTTAGTGTTCACCCTACTTTGTCAAGAAGCATCAGTGTGAGCGGAGATTATGTTGGCAGCAACAGATCTAGAAATGAAGAAGGTATTTCCTTTCTTGTGAAGAGAGAACCAGATGGTAAGAAAAATTTTAAATGTTGGACTTGTTAAGAATATGGTCATTTTGCATCTAAATGTCCTAAGAGAGTTAAAAACTATAGAAACAATTTCAAACCTAGAAGATCTAAGGAATGTTATTATGCTAATGATGAAGATCTTGAAGCTAGTATAGAGAGAACCTTAAGTGAAAGCGATAATGAGAATAATGATGACATAGGATTTGTAGCAATTAAAGAAGAAAATTATGAAACTGATGTCAAGGAAGAAAAAACCTTAGTTTCTCAAGTTGAAAAGAAAGCCGATTGGATTATAGATAGTGGTTGTTCACATCATATGACTGGAGACATGAAAAATTTCATAAAGTTAAATGAATATGATGGAGGAGTTGTTAGAGTTGGAAACAATGCACCTTGTTTGATTAAAGGTATAGGATGTATTACTATTGATGGAAAGACTAATACTGATGATGTTTATTTTGTGGATGGATTGGAACATAATCTTTTGAGTGTTGAATAGTTAGTTGATAAGGGATATCAAGTTTGGTTTACTGAGAAAACTTGTGTGATAAAGGATAAAGATGGAAATCTGATTGGAACTAGATCTAGAACCAGAGGTAGTGTATTTCAGTTGAATCCTACTGAGATGACATATTTCATTACTAAAATTGATGAGCGTTGGTTATGGTATAGAAGCTTTTGTCATATAAACTTTGACAACATTGTGAAAGTAAGTACTACACTTGCAGTAAGAGATTTGCCTAAAATTATGAAGCCTACTAACATTATTTGCAAAGAATGTGTGATGGCTAAATAGAAAAGAAGTTTACATTTGCAGAAAAGCTAGAAATTGTTCATACAGATTTGAGCGGTCCTACCAGGACTAGAGGATTCTATGGAGAAAGGTATTTTATGATTCTTGTTGATGATTTTACAAGAATGATGTGGATTGCATTTCTTAAAGAAAAATTTGAAGCATTTGATAAGTTTAAGACTGTTAAGAATAAAGTTGAGAATGAATCCAGAATGAAGATTAAATGTTTGAGATTTGATAGAGGTGGAGAATTTACTTCTAGAGAGTTTAACACCTTTTGTGAAGAAAATGGCATTAAGAGATAGTTCTTAGCCCCTAGAACACTTGAACAAAATGGTATTGCAGAAAGAAGGAACATATCAGTGACTGAAGCAGTAAGAGCTATGTTATTTGAGAATGATTTGGCGAAGATATTCTGGAGAGAAGTAGTGAACACAACAATGTATACAATGAACAGAGTACAAATCAGAGTAGACACAGACAAGACACCTTATGATTATGGTTTGGACATGCACCCTCAGTTAAGTATTTTAAAATTTTTGGAAGAAAATGTTATATAAAGATAGATGATGATATTGGAAAGTTTGATCCTAGAAGTGATGAAGGTATATTTCTTGGATATTCTTTGAAAAGAAAAGCCTATAGATGTTACAATAAAAGAACTAAGACTATTATTGAAAGCGCAAATGTTAAAGTTGATGAAAAGTTCAAAATTTAGGAAAGAATGCTTGATTATGAATTAGATGAAGAAGCTCATCCTAAACCTAACACTGGATCTACTAAATTATTTTATGAAATAGATAGTGATTTGTTGAATGAAAGCCACAGTGAAGTCATTGAAGAACCTGCACCTAAAGTGAGATCTGAGACAGTGACACCTAGCAAGAGTTTGTTAAAGAATCATCCTATCAGACAAATTATTGGAAGCATCAAAAGAGGAGTTCTAACTCAGAATAAGGTACAAGAATAGTTATGTTTGATTTCTCAAATTGAACCTAAAACTACTAGTGAAGCTTGTGAAGATGAAAGTTGGACTAATGCTATGAAAGAAGAACTAGATCAGATTGAAAAGAACAAGACATGAGAATTGGTCCCTAGACCTAAAGACAAGAATATTATTGGAACTAAATGGGTATTCAGAAACAAGATGAATGAACAAGGAGAAGTAGTAAGAAACAAAGCAAGATTGGTATGTAAGGGATACTCATAGCAAGAAGGAATTGACTATGAAGAAACCTTTGCACCTGTTGCAAGAATTGAAGTAGTAAGAATGTTTTTGGCCTATGCAGCTTACAAGAAATTTAAAGTATATCAGATGGATGTGAAGTCAGCATTTCCAAATGGAGAATTAGAAGAAGAAGTCTACATTGAGCAGCCTGAAGGCTTTCCTTTGACTCAAGAAGGAGACATGGTATGTAAACTGAAGAAAGATTTATATGGACTAAAACAAGCACCTAGAACTTGGTATGCAAGATTGGACAAGTATTTGTTAAAGTTGGAATTTACAAAAGGAACAACTGATAGCAATCTGTACACAAAAGAAATTGAAAATGGTTTATTGGTTATAGTTATTTTTGTTGATGACATTATTTTTGGAGGAGAAGATGAAGCTAGTGACAAATTTGCTGATGAAATGAAGACTGAATTTGAAATGAGTATGATTGGTGAAATGAAATACTTTTTGGGATTACATATAACATAGAACAATGATGGTATCTTTGTAAGTCAGACAAAGTACCTGAATGACTTGTTGAAAAGATTTGGAATGGAGAATTGTAAACCAGTTGGAACACCTATGGTAATTGGACATAAGTTATCTAGCACAGATGAGACTCCTGCAGTAGAATAGAAGAATTACAGATCCATGATTGGAGGACTGCGGTATTTGACACATACAAGACTTGATATAACACATTTAGTTGGAATTGTAGCAAGATTTCAAGCTGAACCTAGAGAATCACATTATGCAGCAGTAAAGAGGATACTGAGATATTTAAGAGTCACAATGGACTATGGATTATGGTATTAAAAATCTAATGATTTTACCCTATGTGCATATACAGATGTTGATTAGGGAGGCAATGTTGATGATAAGAAAAGCACCAGCTGTGGAGCATTTTTCCTTGGAGGAAGATTGGTTTCTTGGCTAAGAAAAAAGTAGAAATGTGTCTCACAGAGCATAGAAGAAGAAGAATATGTAGCAGCAACAAACAATTGTAGCTAGATAATTTGGATGAAGCAAATACTAAAGGATATTGGAATACAGTTTGTTGAACCTATTGTCATACATTGTGACAACACTAGCACAGTTAGTATGTCTAAGAATCCTGTATTACACTCTAAGACAAAGCATATAGAGATCAAGTATCATGTTGTAAGAGAGAAATTTGCTGAGAAGGAAGTTAGATTTGAGTACATAAGTACAAAGCAATAGATAGCAGATATATTTACAAAACCTTTTCCTAAGGATACATTTGAGTATCTGAGAGGTATGGTTGGGGTTATGCCCTAGCCTACTTTTGAGAAGTGATGTAGTTGGTTGCATCCGTATAGTGGTATATGAGCCTTATCTTTCTTCTGGACTAGATGTTGGTACTTGCTCTATGGGGGAGTATGTGTATATGAGCTGAGTCATGAGGACTCTAGTGAATGTATTTTCTAAATAGTGTCTTTTGACATTGGAATTATTGTTGACATACTGATGAAATTTCTATCATTGATGTCAATGGGGGAGAAGTGTACATGAAAAAAAATCTATTTATACTATCTGAATAGGAAAATGAAGCAAGATTTGATTGATGAAGAGGATTTGATGCAGCAGTGTTGCAGTATTGGATTTTTGGAACATTGGATGTTTTTTCATCTATGTTGCCATCAATGCCAATGGGGGAGATTGTTAAGAATGAATGCTAAATGTTTGGAAGCCATTCTGTAACAGTTATTATTGCATTCATGACTATGATTGTCATTGATGTCAACACAGTGATCTTCTGGAGACTTGCAGAGAAGTAGATAGAGTTTGAATTAGCACACGTGGGTTATTGCAGTTGGAGCTATGCAATGCTGAGGATATACTCTTTGATATGTTATATGTCTATGGTTAAGAGCGCATACAATAATTCTTTTATTCATGGAAGTTATGAGCATTTTGGTGGAAGCAGTATTCAGGCAGTGTTTTTGAGTAGTGGTTTGTGGAAATCGGATGATATTTCCTAATCAGGATGGAATCTAGTTTTGCATAGTTAAAGGAAAGTTGAAGACACATTGATAGTGATGTGGATGATAGTGCAAACTTCAAGGTCACACGAATAAAGATTTATTGTATTTGAAAGCTGACAGTTTGTGTAATTTTGATGTAGCATATATAAACTTTTATTTTGTAATTGTATGCCGACTCATTTGTAATTATTTGAGTGTAGTATAAAGGAAGGAATGTATTTCCTTATTGTATGTAGAAGAGGATAGTAGTGTATGAATATGAAGTGAAGAAAAGAGCTAAATGTGAAAGCGAATTGTGAAGGAAGACATACAAAGTACAACGATCTAAAATTGAGATTTGGTGTAATAGTGAGTGTGGTTTGGCACAGTCAGAGAAGAGGTAACATATTATTCTGTTGAGTAATACACAGATTATTTGGATAGTGTGTTCAATGATCTTACCTTGAAGTTGTTTGGGTAGTGGATCCTTATGTCTTCCATAACTCTTAACAGGGTTATTATCTTTTAACAAGGATTCAAAATCTCCTAACATGAATTCATATGTACTGAATGTATTTCATAAGACTCTTAATAGATTCCATCCTTTCACAAGGAATATTCATATTAGTGCATCTTTTGTGGGCATCATTCCCACCGGGCTTTACTCTTTGATCAAGAGGTTCCCTAGTCAACATATCTCATGTCATTATGTTATTGTGTATGAATATCTTTCTATGGTTGGTAATTATATTTCTTACATGGTTTAATGTTGTTGAAGTTGATAAAAGTTATAATTATCTGATAACTGATTCACCCCCCCCCCCTCTTAGTTATCTTGGTGGACTTTACTTTATAACACTATCTACTTTGGTAAATGAGACCGAAGAGGTAGTTGTGAATGGACAGTCTCTATTGGACAAATTCTGTAATGTTGAACTATTCACTGATGAGAATCAACGACTGGTTGACACGCTAAAACAAGAACTTAAGGCTACCAGTCAATCTCTAAGCTTGGATGCAGACACTAGTGCCAAACATTATGCCAAAATCTTGCACACCCAAGGTAAGTTAGCCGAGTTGGTGGCTAATGATGGCAAGATTCTATCTCAACTACTTTCTATGCAAACTATTTTGACACCTCATCTAGAGGCCATATAGAGAAAGTTAGTCAAGGCTAAGGAATTAACTCAGAGAAATCCAAATTTGTCCACAGCTGAGAGCCTAGTCAGTCTAGCTGTTGAGCTCGAAGTGTAGACAGAAGTTCTAAATATTGCTACAACAGCTTGGGAAATTGCACTACACATGGTCATGGTGCTGCATAAACCATTTCTGGAGAAATTTTGGGAACTCCCTACTAATGAAGAGATTTGTCATGTCAAAAATAAGGGGGAATCATCATGACATGATTAAGCACAGGTAACAAAATTTTGAATGTATATATATCTCAGGGGGAGTATTAGGCTAGTACAACATACTTTTGTAATTGTAAGTACAAATGTCATGACAAAGTGTTTTTGCCACTAATGTCAAAGGGGGAGATTGTAGATCTCTATAGTTTTGTTGACCATTAGTGCTTCACACTTAGTCATTATATATCTAGGCAATGATGGTCGGTCATCACTGCGACCGAGTCATTTTGTAAAGGTCGAGTTATGTATTGAATACTTATCGAGCACTAGTACTGCCGAGTAAAGTCATGGTCACTACATATTTGTATTATGCTGAGTATAGTTTTTGCTGAGTTACATATGCAATGATTACCGAGCGACAGAGAGTTTAACAAATGCTGAGTACAGTGAATACTGAGTACCAGGAATAACATTTTCTAAGTTAGCCAGGAATGACATATAAGTTTGGAATGGCACAATGATCAAGGTAAACCATTTTTGGTGATAGTGGTGTTTTGTATTTTGTTTGTTGAGGTAATTACACATTCATCTTGTAATCATTGATCCTTATGTAGTACCTAGAGCCAATTATAAAATTGTATAGCTTAAGCGACAATAGGAATAAATCTAAACTGTAGATCTTGAATCGTTAAGATGTTTTGGTTATTATATAAGGTCAAGATCTAAACCCTAAAACATAGTAGCAAGGGACAGGGAATGTGAAGGGTGTAAGCATAATGGTATGATTCAGAAAAGGGAAGCATACAGAGATAGAGTTCAGTGACTGAGCTAAGCAGTGAAAGGACAAAATTGAGAAAGATCAGATAGAAGAGATCACTAACATACAGTAAAGAGGAGATATGTAATCTGCATATAAGTGCAAATCGAAAGATCAGGTACTGAGACATTTTAATTAGTGTATCAAGGTAAATCTCTTAATCGAGTAGTCTTAACAAACTTTATGTAATCTCTTTACCGAGTGCTTACTTTGTTGTAAGTTTTAAATCCTTTAGCAAGGTAGACTGCATAAGTCTTTTAGCTTTTAACAGAGCAGACCTTTCACAGGGTAGATCATGAATTGATCACATTTTGTAAGCCTTAATAGACAAAACTTATTACTACAGTAGTGAAGATTTGTGGGTGTCATCCCCACCCCAGTTTTACCTTTCAAGGATTTATGGGTTACCAAAATTATTGTGTTATGAGTGATTTCATGTATGCTGCTTGACATGTTAAGTTACTTAGAATGATCAAGTTTTGTTTATGTCATGCATAAAGTTTTATTGGTATAAAAGGTTAAAGTAGGTGATATCTGATTCACCCCCCCTCTCAGTATTACGTTCCCATTTATATTTCCAACAAAAAATAGATTATAATAAGTATCATTTAAAATATAAATTGAAAGATCAATTGCATAAACTAATTTTAGAAATTTGTTCATAAAAAATTATAAATTAAAAATACTTTTAAATATTAATTATCTTTTATTTATCCCCTTTCAATTTTCTATTTCTTCTCTTCTTATTTTTCTCCTTATTTCTAAAATACATATAAAGAAATAGTTATTGACAAAAAATAATTATTTATATAATTTATTTTTTAAATATACAAATAGATTATATTAAGTATCATTTAAAATATAAATTGAAAGATCAATTGCATAAACTAATTTTAGAAAATTGTTCATAAAAAGTCATAAATTAAAAATACTTTTAAATATTAATTATCTTTTATTTATCCTTTTTTCATTTTCTATTTCTTCTCTTCTTATTTTTCTCCTTAATTCTAAAATAGATTAAAAAAAAAAAATTATTGACAACAATAAAATAAAATTATTGACCTTTTCTAACTTAATGTCCAAAATTGATGACATCTATTTCACTAAACTTCTTATAGCACAATTCTAACTTCCCTTATAATTTTATACTGTTAAATTATTAAAAAATTAATGTGTAATAACATTTAGACGTCTTACATTCAAATTCAACATTAATGCTTACATTGTCCCCCAAAAATAAAACATTAATGCTTACTAAAAATGATATACTTCACACTCTCTCCTAAATATCCCCATACATAAACCCATATAAAAATATTAATTCCAATTTTTTTTTAATATACCATTATAAAAATTGAGCAGTCTTAATCATGGTGACCATTCTCTAAGATTTGGTTATTTATTACATGGTGACCATTCTCTAAGATTTGGTTATTTATTACAGCTAGCAATCATGGTGACCAATCTTTTTAAGTTGAAAATATTGTTGTTTATCCAATCTAGAAGTCACACAATGAGTCTCATGATAACTACATCAAGCTCAAAAGATAAATTATATTTTATAAAGATTGTATTGAATAAACTACCCATATATTTATATTTAAGAGCACTTCAAAAGTGTTCCATTTATGGAATGTATAGGATGATCATTCAAGTTGCCAAAAATAAAAAAGACCACAAAATTTGTAAAAGATTAAATTGTGGATATTGACATTGCATCATTCAAAGCTAGAAAGATGTCAATTTTTGGAATGGATTGAAAGAGATATTAAAGACTTGGTGTTTAATCTTTAAAATATGAGGGAAAGCAAGAGACAATATTAGATCCTTGGCCTAGGAATATGTCTTTTCTTGTGAATTATGGTGGCTGGTTTTGTCAAATACAAGCGGCAAAAATATTTCAATGACATTACAAGGCGTGGTCCATAAGTAAACCTCATCACATGTGGTGTATGAGATTGTGATGTGTGACAAAATAGACAAGCAATAGTGGGTGGTTCGGTGAGTGACTCTAAGTGGGGACAAACAATGGGCTCTAGTGGAGATTCCATTGTTAAGTCTACAATGGGTATAATAGATGAGTATAAATTAATTTAGATAGAAGAAATGATAAATTAAATAATTAAATTTTATACAAATGTTAAGCAAGTTTGTTGATTTGTTAGTTAGAGAGGAAATTTTGATTTCATTTTAATTTATATGGGTTAGAGATAACTGTTTGTAATTGGTATTTTTTCTTATCTTAAAAAATGTCAAGCAAGCGACATGCTTTCATAAGATAGTTGATTATAGAATAGGTAAGAGTAGAGTAGATTAAGTTGATTGACTAGTACATGAGTATAAATTAATTTAGATAGAAGAAATGATAAATTAAATAATTAAATTTTGTAGAAATGTTAAGTGAGATTGTTGATTTGTTAGTTAGAGAGAAAATTTCTATATGGATTAGAGATAACTTCTTGTAATTGGTTATTTTTTTATCTTCAAATTTGCCAAGCAAGTGACATGTTCCCATAGGATAGCTGATTATGGAATGGGCAAGAGTAGAGTAGACTAAGTTGATTGACTAGTACGTGGGTATAAATTGATTGATTAGTATGTGGGTATAAATTAATTTAGATAGAATAAATGATAGTTGGAAATGATAAGTTAATTAATTAAATTTATCGTATGAAAATAACGTTAAGGGAGCTTGCTAATTCATTAGTTAGAGAGGAAATTTCAATTTTGTTTTGTTTCATATGGAAAAAGATGGTTGCTTAAAATTGACATTTTAAAATTTTTTTTTAATAATTAAGTTTAAAATGGGTATTTGCAAGAGTAGAGTATATTAAGTTGATTGACTAGTACATGGGTATAAATTAATTTAGATAGAAAAATGATAGTTGGAAATGATAAATTAAGTAATTAAATTTTATTGTAGGAAAATAAATTAATTTAGAAAGAAGAAATGATAAATTAAATAATTAAATTTTATAGAAGTGTTAAGCGAGTTTGTTGATTTGTTAGTTAGAGAAGAAATTTCGATTTCATTTTAATTTATATGGGTTAGAGATAACTATTTGTAATTCGTGTTTTTTCTTATCTTAAAAAATGTCAAGTAAGCGACATGTTTTCATAAGATAGTTGATTATAGAATAGGTAAGATTAGAGTAGATTAAGTTGATTGACTAGTACATGAGTATAAATTAATTTAGATAGAAGAAATGATAAATTAAATAATTAAACTTTGTAGAAATGTTAAGTGAGATTGTTGATTTGTTAGTTAGAGAGAAAATTTCTATATGGATTAGAGATAACTTCTTGTAACTGGTTATTTTTTATCTTCAAATTTGTCAAGCAAGTGACATGTTCCCATAGGATAGCTGATTATGGAATGGGCAAGAGTAGAGTAGACTAAGTTGATTGACTAGTACGTGGGTATAAATTGATTGATTAGTACGTGGATATAAATTAATTTAGATAGAAGAAATGATAGTTGGAAATGATAAGTTAATTAATTAAATTTTATCGTATGAAAATAACGTTAAGGGAGCTTGCTAATTCATTAGTTAGAGAGGAAATTTCAATTTTGTTTTGTTTCATATGGAAAAAGATGGTTGCTTAAAATTGACATTTTTAAATTTTTTTTTAATAATTAAGTTTAAAATGGGTATTTGCAAGAGTAGAGTATATTAAGTTGATTGACTAGTACGTGGGTATAAATTAATTTAGATAGAAAAATGATAGTTGGAAATGATAAATTAATTAATTAAATTTTATTGTAGGAAAATAAATGTTAAGGGAGCTTGATAATTCATTAGTTAGAGAGGAAATTTGAATTTTGTTTTCTTTCATATGAAAAAAGAAGGTTGCTTAAATTTGACATTTTTTTTAATAATTAAGTTTAAAATGGGTATTTACAAGAGTAGAGTAGATTAAGTTGATTGAATAGTATATGGGTATAAATTAATTTAGAAAGAAGAAATGATGTTTGGAAATGGTAAGTTAAATAATTAAATTTTATTGTAGGAAAATAAATGTCAAGGGAACTTGTTGTTAGTTAGAGAGGAAATTTCAATTTTGTTTCATTTTATATGGAAACTATAGTTGCTTACCATTGATATTTTTTCCAATCTTCAAATTTATCATGCAAGTGGCATGTTCATATAGGATGGTTAATTAAGTCTACAATGAGTATTTGCAAGAGTAAAGTAGATTAAGTTGATTGAATAGTGTATGACTATAAATTAATTTAGATAGAAGAAATTAACTTATCATTTCTTCTATCTAAAACCACACATACACATACACATACACATGATGAACTACAACTGATTGAGAACCTGATTAAAGAACTTCAAGTGATTAGAGATCATCGAACACTGAACTGTTATGCAAGATAATTGAATCAGTTTTATGTTGTCATTGATGTCAACTAGCTTTGACAATACTTATCATGGAGTTGCAAAAATCTAACACATTTGTAGAAGAGAAGATAAAGATGAAGAATCAAGATATCTACATGGAGAAAGATGGATATGACAGATGAGGATAAGGAATACCTTTGGTAACTTATTGATGAGTCTATGACTTCATATTATTGACTTGATTATGTTGTATTAATCTGTTATGGAATTGGGAGCAAAATGTTACATAGTAGTGTTGTCGGTTAATGAAGCATTCCAGTATACACCGAGTAGTGTAGTGTATAATGAGCATAGTATAATCGAGCTTGTGTTCACCAATGCATTTCTTTGTTAATCGAGAATGAACAAAAGAACTAAATGATTTATTTAGCTGACAGAAGTTGATGAGCTGGAAAGTACCTCGTGATTCGAGTGAAAGATAAAGTTTGTTATGAGATCAATAGCTAGCAAAATTCAAGGAAGATCTAAAGGACAAACTTGAAACATGTTACTAATACATCCGTTGAGGAAGGTTTAAGTGACAAAACCAATGAAGGAGATTAAGTGGCAAAATCTGACGGATGAAAAGAAAATGGTTTACTTGTCTATTTAAGAGACTAGGGTTTCATTATGAAACTTATGCCAGAGGAAAGGATAGTGCAGAGATATTGCATGAACAAGCTTCATGCATGCCTAATCAAATTGGTTAAGGAGAACCGAACTACAAAGATTATTGAGCGTAAGAAAGCTATAACCGAGAGACAGTAAGTTATTGAATATTGTTGAAACAAAATTGATATATTGATCAGAGATTTGATTGAGCATAATATAGATTTGTACATCTACAAATCAAGTTGTATTGTAATCAGATCACCTGTTGTTATAGTTTAACCATTGTAATCAGATAAATCTAATAACTGAGTAGACTTGAAAGTCTTGTAATGTCATTCATAGAATGCACATTTGTTATCCTATCAAACTCATAGTGAATGCTACTTGGATGATAATGGTTAGTGTTAAATCCTCTAAAAAGGTCACACCTTACAGTGTGTTTTGTAACTTTTAATAGGGTTGGGTCTTCACCGACCTCACTTCAGAAGAGTGAACAATTTTTGGGTTGCCGGTCCTAGGTGGTTTTTCCCTTTATAAGGTTTCCACGTTAAATCTCTTGTGTTATGTGTTGATTGTGGTGATTGTTTGTTATCATACTTTACATGTTGCATATTAGATTTGATCAGTAGTTACTTTATGTTATTCACTGGTAATTGGTAACAGCACAAACAATTTACTATTATATGTTACCGAGTTGCAGAAATTTTTTGAAATTATTTTTGGATATAAATTTTGTATTTGGGACAGTGGATAACTGATTCACCCCCCTCTCAATTATTCTAAAAATTAGTATCATAGTGTATTGGCTGCTTGGAATAGAGTTTTAAGGACTTATGCATAAATATCACAAAATGTATAAGAGGGATCTGCCAAAGCTGAACAAGGACAACTTTACAACATGGAAAAGTTGAATTAAACTGCATACATCTTGAATTGGGAATTCTTCCCTAACACTATTAGAGAATGGCTACATTGCACCGCCCACTGGACCTTTGACTCTAGATCAACTAAGAGATAGACATGAGCATAACATTACTATGATGGAGATTGATGCTACTCTGACTGATGCCGAGTTTGAAGATATTAAAGATTGCACTACTACTAAAGATATGTGGGATAAACTTGCCCAAGTTTATAGTGGTGATACAAATGTCAAGAGAGCCAGAGCCGAAATTTTAAGAGGAAGATTCGATGATATGAAGATGAAAGAAGGAGAAAACATTGTGCAGTACACAAACATAATAAAGGAGGTAGTTCATGCTATCAGAGCATCTGATGGTGTTATTGATGAAGACACTATGGTAAGCAAAATTCTAAGGACTTCATCGCCTATTTATGCCATCAGAATATCTACAATTCATGAAAATAGATCAACACCTAACAGTACTCTCACTCTTGATAATCTGATTGGAAAGCTAACAACTTTTGAACTTAACAACTATGATAATAGTGTTGTACCGATTATGGAATCTACTTTTATGCCTTCTCTGAAGATTGGTAAATCTAGTAGTAGAAATAATAAGGATGATAGTGATAGCAATATTGATGATGAACTTGATGAGCTTGTAGCTCTTATGGCCAGGAGATTACCTAAAGGAAAAGGTAGATATAGAGGAAAATTACCTTTAGCATGTTTTAACTATAAAGAGGTTGGTCATATTGCTGCTAGATGTCCAAATAGGAAGAAAGATGACAGAAACAAGGACCGATCTGGTGAAGGAACCTATGGGAGAAGAGGAAATAGAAGTTACCAACACTATAACAAAGACAACCAAGACAACAGTGACAAAGGAAAAAAGGTATGTTACTTTACAGAAGAAAATGAATCTGATTCACATTCAGATGATGATATAGAGGTAGTATTTGTTACTATGAAGGATGATTCTGATGAAGAAGAAAAGCATGTAGAAACATCACTGATTTCAAAGGTTAATAAAAATTATACATGGATCATAGATAGTGGTTGTACACATCACATGACTAGTGATGAAGAAAAATTTAATCATCTTGAGCAATATAATGGTGGAACTATAAAAATGGGTAATGATACACCTTGCATGGTTAGAGGAAAGGGATCCTTTCTAATAAATGATAGAATCCAATGTGATAATGCTTATTGGGTAGAAGGACTAAACTATAATTTTCTAAGTGTGGCACAACTGAAAAATTTAGGTCACTGAGTTGCTTTTGAGAGAAAGAAAGTAAAAATAGTTGATGATGGAGGAAGACTTGTTAGAACATGAGCACAATCTAAAGGTAACTTGTTTTATCTTAACAATGATGAGTCTTCTTGCTTAATGATGAAAAATGAAGATGCTTGGTTATGGCATAAAAGGTTATGCCATGTAAACTTTGATAAAATGATTAAGATCAGTAAAAAGAAAAAGGTTAAAGGTTTTTGTAACTTATCTAAGCCCGATCATATTATGTGTCATGAGTGTCAGAAAGGTAAAATGACAAAATCTAGTTTCAAAAGAAAAGATTATTCAACAAAGAAAATACTTGAGTTAGTTCACAGTGACCTGTTTGGTCCCATGAGAACTTAGAGTTATTATGGTGATAGATATTTCACTCTTTTTGTTGATGACTATACTAGATTGATGACTACCATGTTCTTGAAAGAAAAATTAGAGGCATTTAAGATGTTTAAGTGGTATAAAGAAAAAGTAGAGAAAGAGACTAGTAAATAATTGAAATGCTTAAGATCTGACAGAGGAGGTGAATTTATTTCTGATGAATTTACTAACTTTTGTAATGAGCATGGTATTAAAAGACAAGTCTCTGCACCAAGAAAACCTCAGCAGAATGGAATTGCTAAAAGTAGGAATAGGTCAATAGTTGACTGTGCAAGAACATTGATGATAGATAAAAATGTTGCACAGACATACTGGAGAGAGGCAGGTAGCACAACTGTCTATGTTTTGAACCGAGTATAGTTGAAGGACACTAACAAAACACCCTATGAGTTATGGTTTGGACACAAACCCATTATATGCTATTTCAAAAAATTTGGAAGTAAATGTTTTATTCGGAAAGATGAAATAAATGGAAAGTTTGACTCAAAAGGTGATGAAGGGATATTTCTTGGATATTCCACTAACAGAAAAGCATATAAGTGTCTAAATAAAGTTACTAATAAAATGATAGAAAGTGCTAATGTCAGGGTTGATGATTTTGATGACAAGAATGCAGAAGAAAACACAAAGGAACTGGAAGACTATGGTAGATTCACATACATTGAGCATCCAGATTATCTACCGAAGCCACAGACAATGATAATCGGTCAGCAAGAAAATAACACTGAGGAACAGGAAAGAGAAACCAAAGAGCAGGAAGGACCTAATGAGTAGGAAAATGAACCTGAATAGGATGAAAAAGAAAGAAGAGATCAGATACTGGCAAGATTTGTTAGAAGACACCATTCCTAGAACCAAATTATTGGCGACAAGAAAGCTGGCATACAAATGAGAAGTAAGTGAAGACAAGGTACATGCTTAGTTTGTGAATATGAACCGAAGAATGTTAAAGTTGCATTGGAGAATGAACAATGTATTAATTCAATGAATGAAGAGATTGAACATATAGAGAAAAAAAACCATGGACATTAGTACCTAGACCTAAGGATAAGAATGTTATCAGTACTAAGTGGATCTTCAGAAACAAGCTGAATGAAAATGGAGAGGTTACAAGGAATAAAGCCAGATTAGTTTGCAAGGGGTATGCACAGGAGGAAGGAATTGACTATGGTGAGACCTTTGCACCTCTTGCTAGACTAGAAGGAGTTTGAATGTTACTGGGTTATGCAACACATAAGAAATTTAAAGTTTATCAAATGGATGTTAAGTCTTCATTTCTAAATGGGATACTTGAAGAAGCCTACATAGAACAACCAGAAGGGTTCATTGATCTAGACAAGAAAGAAATGATATGTAGATTACATAAAGCTTTGTATGGTTTGAAGCAAGCATCGAGAGCCTGGTCTGAAAGGCTACATACTTATTTGTTAAGTATTAGATTTGTTAGAACTAGTGAGAACAACAATTTGTACATGAAAGGAGATACTGACAATACTATTCTAATTGTTTAAATATTTGTGGATGACATTATCTTTGGAGGTCAAGATCACATATGTAAATCCTTTGCTGATGAGATAAGAAAAGAGTTTGAAATTTCTATGTTTGGAGAGATTAAATTCTTTCTAGGACTCCAAGTTATTCAGTAGAGTGATGGGATATTCATCACACAATCCAAGTATATAAAGGAAGTATTGAAAATATTTGGCATGGAAGATGCTAAACTAGTTGGAACACCAATGGTCATAGGATGAAAATTGACTAAAGAGGATGAAACTACAGAGGTGAACCAGGTACTGTACCGATCAATGATTGGTTAGTTAATGTATGTAGTACATGGTAGAATAGGTATAGCACATGTTGTGGGGATTGTTGCAAGATTTTCTAAAAATCCTAAGGAGTCCCACATGATTGCTACAAAGAGAATCTTAAGATACCTGAAGAAGACAGAGGATTATGGATTATGGTATCCTAAGGAAGGCAAGTTTGAACTTGAAGTATACACCGATGTTGATTGGGCTGGAAATGTGGATGACAGAAAAAGCACAACTAGAGGAGCATTTTTCTTTGTTGAAACACTTGTTACCTCGGCAAGTAAGAAGCAATCTTGTATTTCCCAGTCTACAACTGAAGCAGAGTATGTTGTTGCTGCTATAAACTTTTGAAACATTGCATATATCAAGAAAGTGTTAAAAGGAATGAATGAGATAATCAGTAAGCAGGTGATTATATACTGTGATAACACTAGTGCTATAAACATTTCAAAGAATCTAGTGATGCACTCTAAAACAAAGCACATATCTATCAAGTATCACTACTTAAGAGAACAAGTGCAGGAGAAGCAAGTGAAGCTAGAGTTTGTTACATCTAAAGAGCAACTTCCAGACATGTTTACAAAGCCTCTACCGAAAGATACATTTGAATACTTGAGGACTAGACTTGGGGTCCATCCCCTGTCTACCAGTCACTAATGTGATCTAGAGGTTGTATTAGCCTAATCTTATTAGAATATCATTCATGTTGATGCAACATAGTTCACACTTTGCATTTCTATCTAAAGTTTAGAAGAATTGGAACAAATTTGCATAATCAGTATATAGAGATACAGTCAATGCACCTGATAAAATAGAGTTACATGGATACTAAAAAGCTATATGGTTTATTTGTTTCTTTGGCATTGTTTTCAAAGGGAGAGATAAACAATATGATAACCGAGGAGAATATAGGAACATCTATCTAAGGGAGAGACAATCTGAGAAGATAAAGGGAGGTAAACAGAAGGAACCTGAGAGCTACTAGAATTCATATCTACAGAAGACAGTCTGCACATTGCAATGTTGTTATGTAATGTAGTGATTAAACATATTAAGCTAAGGGAGAACTTACCGAGCTACAACATTTGTTTACAGAGTTGTAGAATACATGTTTGGTATGTGTATGGTATACTTCATATTTCTTGACTTTCCATCAATGCCAAAGGGAGAGATTGATGAACTACAACTGATTAAAAACCTGAGTGAAGAACTTCAAGTGATTAGAGATCACCGAACACTGAACTATTACGCAAGAAAATTGAATCAATTTTATATTGTCATTGATGTCAACTAGCAATATTGATCATGGAGTTGCAAACATCTAACACATCTGTAGAAGAGAAGAGAAATATGAAGAACTGAGATATCTACATGGAGAAAGATGGATATGATAGATGAGGATAAGGAATACCTTTGGTAACTTATTGATGAGTCTATGACTTCATAAGGTTGACTTGATTATGTTGTATTAATCTATTATGGAATTGGGAGAAAAATGTTACAAAGCAGTGTTGTATTTAATGAAGCATTATAGTATACACCGAGCAGTGTAGTGTATACCAAGCACAGTATAAACCGATCTTATGTTCATTGACACATTTCTTTGTTAATCGAGAATGAACAAAAGAACTAAATAATTTTTTTAGTTGACAGAAATTGATGAGCTGGAAAGTACCTCATGATCGGAGTGAAAGATAAAGTTTGTTACGAGATCAATGGCTAGAAAAATTCAAGGAAGATCTAAAGGACAAATTTGGAACGTGTTACTGAAACATCAGTCGAGGAAGGTTTAAGCGGCAAAACTAACGAAGGAGATTAAGTGGCAAAATCTGATGGACGAAAAGAAAATAATTTACTTGTCTATTTAAGAGACTAGGATTTCATTATGAAACTTATGTCAGAGGAAAGGATACTACAGAGATATTGCATGAACAAGCTTTATGCATGCCTGATCAAACTAGTTAAGGAGAACCGAACTGAAGAGATTACCAAGCATTAGAAAGCTATAACCAAGAGATAGTAAGTTATTGAATATTATTGAAACAGAATTGATATATTGATCAAAGATTCGATTGAGCATAATATAGATCTGTACATCTAAAAATCAAGTTGTATGTAATCAGATCACCTGTTGTTACGGTTTAACCATTGTAATTAAATAAATCTCTTAACTGAGTAGACTTGAAAGTCTTGTAATGTCATTCATAGAATGCACATTTTTTATCCTATCAACCCCATAGTGAATGTTGGTTGGAAGATAATGGTTAGTGTTAAATCCTCTAGCAAGGTCACACCTTACAGTGTATTTTGTAACCTTTAACAGGGTTGGGTCTTCACCGACCTCACTTCAGAAGAGTGAACAATTTTTGGGTTGCTGGTCCTAGGTGATTTTTCCCTTTACAAGGTTTCCACGTTAAATCTCTTGTGTTATGTGTTGATTGTGGTGATTGTTTGTTATCATACTTTACATGTTGCATATTAGATTTGATTGGTAGTTACTTTATGTTATTGATTGGTAATCGGTAAAGGCACAGATAGTTTACTATTATATGTTACTGATTCACCCCCCTCTCAGTTATTCTAACAATTGGTATCAAAGCGTATTGGTTGCTTGGAATAGATTTTTAAGGACTTCAACATAAAAATCACAAAATGTATAAGAGGGATTTGCCAAAGATGAACAAGGACAACTTTACAATATGGAAAAGCCGAATGAAACTGCATATATCTGAAATTGGGAATTCTACCCTCACACTATTAGAGAATGGCTACATTGCACCACCCACTAGACCTTTGACTCTAGATCAACTAAGAGATAGACACAAGTATAACATTACTATGATGGAGATTGATGTTGCTCTAACTAATGCCAAGTTTGAAGATATTAAAGATTGCACTACTGCTAAAGATATGTGGGATAAACTTGCTCAAGTTTATAGTGGTGATACAAATGTCAAGAGAGCTAGAGCAGAAAGTTTAAGAGGAAGATTCGATGATATGAAGATGAAAGAAGAAGAAAACATTGTGCAGTACACAAACAGAATAAAGGAGGTAGTTCGTGCTATCAGAGCATCTAATGGTGTTATTGATGAAGACACTATGGTAAGAAAAATTCTAAAGACTTTATTGCCTATTTATTTTTAGAAATAGGGAATACTGAGAGGGGGGGTGAATCAGTATTCTAAAAACTTTTACTTTTACCCAATTATGGATATAATAGATTAACTTGATACATGCATAACATAGTAAACTAAAGAATATGCATAATAGTAAAGCAAATGAACTCATAACACATTATTTGTTCTCAAAGAAACCATGGCCAAGGGAAAACCCCGATGGGGATGGTACCCACAAAAATCCACTAATCAAAAGTATCTTGTTAAGGATGTTGACCCTGTTGGGAGCCTATTACATGCATATAGTGTCTTAGTCTTGATTAAGGGACTTTAGGCCTTGTTACAAGCCTCAACCCTACTAGGAGTTGGTAGTACAAAATATGATTACTAGATGAGCCCACTACCCAAACAAGTAATGTACAATGATTGTTGATTACAAAAATATGGTAAGGTACATAACCTTATACTACTTTCTTGCTTTGACAACTTCGCATCAACATCTCTTCGATATATGTTCTCTATACCATCTATATCATTACAATTTCTTGTCCTCTTTTCACATTTACAAATGCCTCATATTTATACAAGTTATTAAGGCTAATAACTCTTACAGTCGGGTTAACAACAAAATTATAGAAAATGCATATTTACTCAAGGGTTAACATCTAGGATGTCATCCCTTCATATTTTTAAGACATTATTTTTATAAGAAAAATAATCCCTTAACTCTTTACCAATTCTATCTTCATAAATTATCCTATCAGCTTAACACTTTCTATGGGAAAGCTATCATAACTTCTTCCATACCTGTCATACTGACTTGCAATCTTAGGTGAGTCTTCTATAGTTATCATAGTATCTATGTTCAAGTGCACAAGCACTGAACTTACTCCAATCATCATCGCTAATCAAAACTATCTCCGGGTACACTGGAAAAATACTGTCTCATACTTAGACAATTTTGCTTTGCGCTCAGACATACTTGCTCTCTATCATATGTGATCTTCATATAGATCATATGTTACCATAATGACAACATCTAAGTATCTAACTCAGCCCAATTGCCAACAATCTCCCCCTTTGTCATTGGTGGCAACATATGAGAAAATTGGCTACATTATAATACTTCAAAACTCAAAATTGTAGCCATAACAAAAATATATATCTGATGTCCTTATAAATACATATATCTTAGCTATATCCTATAATCCCTATAAGAATATACACTCTTATCATATATAACAATTTTCTACTAAATATCTCTCCCCCTTTGACAACAATGACAAAAAGGGTGCCAAAACTATGCTCAAAAAAGTGTATACCTTGATTCAATATTGTAGAGCCGGCAGGCTTGCAACACAATCTATAAAATTTAGCTTGATGTTCTCTATCTCCTTCTCCCATGCCTTCTTAATAGTCTCTGCAACAGTGAGTAGTGCATACAATCCATAAGATTCTATTTCGTAGGCTTGAAGGTTTGCAAAACTAAACTTTTGAAAAGATGTCTTTGATGAAAGACATTCTTCCAATTGTCCTTCAACAATGCTTAACTTAATGGAAATATGCTCTCTTAGAAGAGTGAATCTTTTCAGTTTCCTATCCTTGTCATCAAATAGAATCCTTATTTCATCATTAATCCTATTGATTTTCTTCTCAATGTCCAATATCTTCACATTGGGGTAGGCTAGAAGATTTACCTCTGTCTGAATCTCTACTTCTTTGTTTTTAATCTTTTGAATTTCTTTTGATACAAGATTCTCAGATTTTGTATACTGAATGTACAAAGTTTTACCTCTATCCAAGTTCCTTCTTAAGTCTTTTATAAAAATATCTAGGTTGTTGATGTCATTCCTGATATTCTGGCTTATGTCTAGAAGTAATTTGGCCTCATAGGTTGCTTGAGCCTTTACTTTAGCTATGCCAGATAAGTTGGTAAACTCATCATCAAATACATTCATAATTTTCTTAGCTCTTTCAACAGGGTTTGCCTCTGTTATCTATGTATTCACAATACTTTGCAACTTCTCTGTTAGTTCCTTCAGTCAACCTTCAAGGCTTTTCACCTTCTTATTCTTCCCAATTATCTTGTTCAAAGATGTGATCAATTCCATCTAATCATCATCATCAACTTCTTTTCCATAACTTTCAAATATAGATCCAAACTGTGATTTCTTTGTAGTCTCAGGTGTAAGATTAATTTCTACTTGACTAGGAACATCTACTTGTTTCTTTGTTTCCTTTTCTTCTTCAATCCTTGATTCTCTCTTCTCTTCTTCTATGGCACTATCCTACTCTTCAAAAGTTGAATTTTCAACAACGTTTTCAAGATTCTTGAAAGGATTATCATCACTATCTAAAGTAATATTCATTCCTTCCACATGCATTGACTCATCTTCAATGTTTATAGCTGGTGGAGAGGGAATTATTTGATGTTTAGATTCCTTATCTTGCTTCGTTTGTCCTGCTACACTAGATTGTCTTTCAACACTAGTTGTCATTACTTTGACTATGGAATGCTCTATTTCTCTATTGATCTCTTCATAATTTCCTTCAATAATTTGAATGGTTCTTTTCTTTGTTCTCAGATGGGTGTTTAGTTCTTTCATAATCTCCTTAAAATTTTCTTCATCTTTAACATCACATAACTTTCTTACAAGATTTTCTCTGATCTTATTGTCTTCTTTTGTTTCTCTTTTCTTTCTATTTACTAATTTCTCATAGAATTCATAACGTATCTTGCCCTGAATTGTGTCAAACTTCTTATTAGATTGTATCATGTGTTTCAGAACTACATTTTCAAGATTCAGTCTATCTGAATAGTCATAAAGTGCATAATACTTTTTCATCTTAGAGAAACTCCATCTTGTATGATTTGCTCATTCACTTTTTCAATCTTAGGTTTCCATGTTTTCTTTTTCACTGGGGTATCTTCATGTTTTCTACCTTTTGCTTGGTCTAGTAGCAATTTCTTTTATTCTTTTACTAGGTGTAGATGAGGATGATCTTGTGGATTTCCTAACTTCTTGATCTTTCTCAACTTCCTCCACTTCTACCTTAACCTGAATGTCTGCTGGTTGTTCTGCAACTGATCAAAGGGGTGGAACAGAAAAATTTTCCTTTTGTCCTTGTATCATCTTAAAATGGAAGCACTTCCATGGTAAGAGCATTTAGCCCTCTGAGTAAGTGGTTTGGGGTCATGTTGAACACCTTGAATGGATATTCGGCTTGGATCTAGCATTTTCCCCTGTTCTACCCCATTTTCCACTTCTTCTTGGCATTTTCCTGGCATTCTGTACCATGAACCTGAGGTTTTTGACCCTAAGGTCAAAGTCGACCTTATGGGGTCAAAGTCAACCTTGATCTTGACTAGGTTAGGATCAACCTCAACCTTGACCTAGTCAAGTTCAAGCTTGATCTTGACCCTAGGTTTTGGGATCTTTAGGGTTTGCTTCCGGTTTTGGGATTTCATCAAAATCTTGCATTTTCCCTCTTCGGGGCCACTATTTCTCAGATTAAGTGTCAAATTCTCAAATTAATATTTGAGGTGGACCTTTCTCGATATTTTTATAGGATTCCTAATTTATTATTGGAGATTAGCCTTTCTCGAGTTTTGTGCCTAATGCTCAAATTAACTTTGGGGTTGGCCTTACCTTGAATTTTGTGACAAGGCTCTTAAATACTTATTTTATTTCTATATTAAGGGTGGTCCCCTCCTAGATTTTTTTGTCAAGACTTTAATTTAATTTCCTCTCCATGTGCACCTCTCTAGAGTTTTGTGCCATGGGCCCTTAATTATTGTTTTCTACAAGGCCCTTCTTGTGCCCTAGATCACTATAAAAGGAAGCCTTCCTCTCTCATTTTATCACATCTCATCTCACAATCTCTCAATCAAGTTTCCATCCACTTTCATGATCAATTTCTCAAGTGCAAGCAAGCAAGAAGATCAAGCATTCAAGCCTTCAAGCATTCAAGCATCCAATTCATCAAGGAGATCCATTAGAAGCCATTGAAGGATTCAAGCTCTATGGAGCCCTCTTGTTGAAGATCCATTCATTCAAGCCTCTTCCTATTCCAAGATCCATTCAAGATTGGTGTTGAAGATCTAAAGACAATTGATTAGAGACATCCTACATTGGATTCTACATTCATCCATTCTTGTGGATTCAAGGATTCAAATCCTCCACAAGGGTTTTAACTCAAGCAAGGTGAATTGTTCCATTTAATTTGTTTATTCCAGCAATTTCAATTCAATTTCAAGGTTAATTCCTAAATTGGGGTTTGACTAAGGCAAACCCCTTCCCCCCAACAAACAAAACCATTTTTCTTTCAGGTACAGGTGCAAAATTGTGGATCTGAGAGCAAATTTGGATACCCTTTTCGGCGAACTTCCAGGATCTATGAATAGAATTCGAATCAGACTTCAAATAAAGAATGTAGTATTTGACCTTTTATGAGGGTCAAACCCAACCTAGATCCTGACCTAGTCAAGTACAACCTTGATCCTGACCTGGTTAGGTACAACCTCAATTTTGACTTGATTTGATCTCAGAAAAATATTTCTAGGTTTTGTAGATCTCGCAGTTTCGGGTTAAGATGTCAAAAATCAACAGTTTTTGAGATCGTTTGATAGGGTTTTTAGTCGATTCTTTTTCGGAGGTAAGTACCTTTATTTCTTAATTTCAATATTAGTCATCTATATTTACTTTCTATATCAATACAATTTCATGTAAGTGTAAAATATTGGCTTTGGGGTCTCTTTTATGTGCAAGCCATTTCCCTAGGATCCCATACACCATTTTATCCTTTACAGTCCTATATCTTTGATGGCTGCTACTGTCTTCTTAGCAATAACAAATTCTTGTTCTGTCATCCTTGTGTCCTTCATAATCTTCTTTATTGTACTATCTACTCTCTTCTTAGACTATTTCTCTTCTAAGATAGACTTTGCGGAGTTGAAGTTCTCCTCAAAAGTCCCAAATCTATTACTGTGAATATCCAACTTGCCCTTAAGCAATCTTCTCACATACTCTTCTGTTTCAACTTTAGAAATTTCATAGCCAAGAGGGTCTATGAATTCTACTCTAGTTTCTACTACTTCAATGAATGTAAAGTTAGTATCAACCATGAAACATATCTCATTCTTATATTTCTCAACTAAGGACTTTGGAATCCTTGATCTGTTCTTCATTAAATTTTGAAATGTTTTGATTACCAATATTGCACTCTCATTGACCTTTTCAATAACATGTCTCTTGAATACTATGTTTATCCTTTCCATTGATGTCTTTCCATCATTCCAATCATCACCAATTGTAAATAGAAATCTTCTTAACAAATGAAAAAATACATAAGTTATCAATGATGAGAATCTAAACTGGGAATTCTTGGTCTTCTTTATCTTCTTCAAGTTTTCAAATAATTGAATTCTCAAACTTTCACACATGTCAACTTGAACTTTGTCAACACACATTAAGTAGGCTACATGTATCATTCATGTTGCCATGCCATCTTCTCTAGAGTTAGCACAAAACTTAGTTGTAAGGATCTTGCACAAATATATAACATCATCCTGTTGTATCTTGCTAATCACTAAGCCTCTGCCATTGTAAGATGATTTTGTGTTGTCTAATACTATTTTTCTCATGTTCTTCTCATTCAATGGAATGACTCCAGTTTTAGATAAACCAATTACTTCATGAATTAGGTCAGCTATGATATCTATCACTCTGTCATCTAACCAAAACTTTCCATTGTGAATTCTACTCAGAATTATCTTAATGCATTCTTCATTATCAAACTCATATTGTAAGGAATACTTTATGATATCATTATCTTTCAAGTGTTAAAACCCTACTTTCAATGACATATCTTGATTGTAAAGCTTTTCATATTCTTTGGTAAAATCACTATCACTGAGGGTTTCAAGCTTCCATCCCAAATAACTTCTAACATTCTCTAAATGTAGAACTCTGTCTAGTACAGATGATAAAGCTAATTTAGGATCTTCCTCCAAGGGTTCTACTAGTTCCCTTTTGATCTTAGGTCTATTCTTATCTCTTACAATATGAATCAATGAAACATCCATGACTACTACAAATTCCTTTAACCGATTTATAGATCTACTTAGTAAAATACCTCAATTTTGTGATTTAGGGCTTGCGTAGATTCAACACGAAAATCCTTAACCAAATCCTTGCAAACTGCTTTCAGTCACTACTCTTTGATCTCCTAAGCACTTGTATTCATCTTAATGATCAAATAATATTGATCATAACCTTTTAACCTTTCAATCTATCAAAATCTGACATCATATTCAATTCCTTTTCTGCTTCTTTCTAAAAAGTTGTTTCTACTTACCTACAAAACTTAAAACTTCTTACGATCTTGCATAACACAATATTATCCTATGCACTCTTAACCATAGCATCAATACATCATATACTACCTTGAATTAACTGCGCAAGACTCAATTAAACCTATACTAACTTCTATACTATCCTAAGTTCCTATTCTACTGCAATTTTCATGAATTAAGTACTGTGAGATGGGTTGGGTAGAGATTCACTCTTACCATTAGATACTTCACCTTTCTGATTACCTTCAGTGCTAAATATATCTCCTTGATCTGTGGCTTTAGAAAAGTTCACTTCTTCTGAATTACTACAACATCCTCTTTGACTATTACTTGCATTTTCATTTCTCCTTGCATGACTTCTAGGCTTAGGGTTAGGATGATAAACCCTATTATTCATTTTGCAAAACCTTGCTGTATGTCCAAACATGTTACATATCTAAGAAACTATTCCATTGTTTCCATATCTTGGTCCTAACTAGTTGATTTGTGATTTGTAATTTCTAGCAATGTGTCCAACTTTGTTTCATCTATAACATACTACTCTATTTATTTTGTTCATATCTTTAGTAGGTTTCTTATCTGCATGGTTAGTATTTCTAAACATTCTACTACTATTATTATTCTCAACAAATTTAGGTTTTCTACATTCAATGCTCTATGTCGAAAACTATGACAATTATAACAATAACCATTAAGAGGTTTAAATTCCTTACCAGTACAATCTTTCTTCATATGACCAAAAGTATTACAAGCAAAGCATCTACCTTTAAATTCTCTTTACATACCTTTAGGTGACTCTTCTTGTTTAGGTGGTTCATTTTCTTTGGGTGTATCTTTAGATTTGTCAACTTCATTAGACTTCTTTTCTTCTATGCTTTCAGAAACTTTTAGATCTGGTTCCTTGTTCTCTTTACTCTCTTTAGATGAGTTAAATCCAAGACCAGTTTTATCATAGAATGGATTTTTATAAGACAATTGTTCATCAATCTTCTCACTTGTTGAATATAGTCTCTCAAGTTGCTTCTTAGATTGAGTCAGTTCACCTTTCATAATTGTATTGTACTTCTCAAGTTCAACATACTATAATTTGGTTTTCTCAAATTCAGATGTCACTACACAAAGTTTAGATTTCAGGTCTTCTTTCTCAGATTTCAGATTTTCATCATTCTTTCTATTTCCATCTTTCAAATTCAACTTCAGATGTACTAACTTTAGTTCATGTTTAAGGATCTCATTTTCTTTTTCCAGGTTGTCATCACAATCTTCAATTTGAATTGTAGATTCTTTTTCTGATTTCAGATCTTCTAACTTGTTTTTCAATTTCTCAATGAGGTTCTTTGCATCATCATATTTTTCTTTCACAGTGTCTCTTTCTTCAATAAGCATATCAATCTGTTGAAGAGCTTTGTCAAGATTCTTTTGTAGTTGATCCATATCCATAGAGATCTTACTCAAGCTGCTAGGCTTTCCTTGAATGATTCTTTTTCGAGTAACTAAGTTCTAATACCAATTGTTAGAAATAGGGAATACTGAGAGGGGGGGTGAATTAGTACTCTACAAAATTTTACTTTTTCCCAATTATGGATATAACAGATTAACTTGATACATGCATAACATAGTAAACTAAAGAATATGCATAACAGTAAAGAAAATGAACTCATAACACATTATTTGTTCTTGAGGAAACCCTGGCCAAGAGAAAACCCCAGTGGGGATGGTACCCATAAAGACCCACTAATAAAAAGTATCTTGTTAAGGATGTTGACCCTGTTAGGAGCCTATTACATGCATATAGTGTCTCAGTCCTGATTAAGGGACTTTAGGCCTTGTTAGAAGCCTCAACCCTACTAGGAGTTGGTAGTACAAAATATGATTACTAGATGAGCCCACTGCCCAAACAAGTAATGTACAATGATTGCTGATTACAAAAATATGGAAAGGTACATAAACTTATACTACTTGCTTGCTTTCACAACTTCACATCAACATCTCTTCTCTATATGTTCGCTATACCATCTGTACCATTACAATTGCTTGTCCTCTTTTCACATTTACAAATGCCTCATATTTATACAAGTTATTAAGGCTAATAACTCTTACAGTCAGCTTAACAAAAGCATTATACAAAATACATATTTACTCAAGGGTTAAAATCTAGGATTTCATCCCTTTATATTGTTAAGACATTATTTTTATAAACAAAATAATCCCTTAACTCTTTACCAATTTTGTCTTCATAAACTGTCATGTCGGCTTAACACTATCCATGGTAAAGCTATCATAACTTCTTTTGTACATGTTGTACTGACTTGCACTCTTAGGTGAGTCTTCTATAGTCATCATAGTATCTATGTTCAAGTGTGCAAGCACTAAAATTACTCCAATCATCATTTTTGATCAAAATTGTCTCGTGGTACACTGGGAAAACATTGTCTCATACTTAGACAATTTTTCTTTGCGCTAAGACATACTTGCTCTCTATCATATGTGATCTTCATATAGATCATATGTTTCCATAATGACAACATCTAAGTATATAACTCAGCCAAATTTCCAACATTTATGCCATCAGAATATCTACAATTCATGAAAATAGATCAGCACCTAACTGTACTCTCACTCTTGATAATCTGATTGGAAAACTAACAACTTTTGAACTTAACAACTATGATAATAGTGTTATACCGAATATGGAATCTACTTTTATGAATTCTCTAAAGATTTGTAAGTCTAGTAGTAGAAATAATAAGGATGATAGTGATAGCAATACTGATGATGAACTTGATGAGCTTGTAGCTCTTATGGCCAGGAGATTACCTAAAGGAAAAGGTAGAAATAGAGGAAAATTACCTTTAGCATGTTTTAACTGTAAAGAGGTTGGTCATATTGCTACTAAATGACCAAATAGGAAGGACGATGATAGAAACAAGGACTGATATGGTGAAGGAAGTTATGGGACAAGAGGAAATAGAAGTTACTGACATTACAACAAAGATAACCAAGAAAATAGTGATAAAGGAAAAAAGGTATGTTACTTTACAGAAGAAAATGAATCTGATTCTGATTCAAATGATGATATAGAGCTAGTATTTGTTGTAATGAAGGATTGTTCTGAGGAAGAAGAGAAGTATGTAGAAACATCACTGATTTCAAAGGTTAATAAAAATGATACATGGATCATAGATAGTGGTTGTACACATCACATGACTAGTGATGAAGAAAAATTTAATCATCTTGAGCAATATAATGGTGGATCTATAAAACTGGGTAATGATACACCTTGCATGGTTAGAGGAAAGGGATCCTTTCTGATAAATGATAGAATTCAATGTGATAATGCTTATTGGGTAGAAGGACTAAACTATAATTTTCTAAGTGTGGCACAACTGAAAAATTTAGGTCACCGAGTTGCTTTTGAGAGAAAGAAAGTAAAAATAGTTGATGATGGAGGAAGACTTGTTGGAACATGAGCACAATCTAAAGGTAACTTGTTTTTATCTTAACAATGATGAGTCTTCTTGCTTAATGATGAAAAATGAAGATGCTTGGTTATCGCATAAAAGGTTATGCCATGTAAACTTTGATAACATGATTAAGATCAGTAAAAAGAAAAAGGTTAGACGTTTGCCTAACTTATCTAAGCCTGATCATATTATGTGTTATGAATGTCAGAAAGGTAAAATGACAAAATCTAGTTTCAAAAGAAAAGATTATTCAATAAAGAAAATACTTGAGTTAGTTCACACTGACTTGTGTGGTCCCATGAGAACTCAGAGTTATTATGGTGATAGATATTTCATTCTTTTTGTTGATGACTATACTAGATTGATGAGTGTCATATTCTTGAAAGAAAAATCAAAGGCATTTAAGATGTTTAAGTGGTATAAAGAAAAATTAGAGAAAAAAATTAGTAAATAATTGAAATGCTTAAGATCTGACAGAGGAGGTGATTTTATTTCTGATGAATTTACTAACTTTTGTAATGAGCATGGTATTAAAAGACAAGTCTCTGCACTGAGGAAACCTCAGTAGAATGGAATTGCTGAAAGGAGGAATAGGTCAATAGTTGACTGTGCAAGAACATTGATGATAGAGAAAAATATTGCACAGACATACTAGAGAGAGGTAGTTAGCATAACTGTCTATGTTTTGAACCAAGTACAGTTGAAGAAGGACACTAACAAAACACCCTATGAGTTATGGTTTGGACACAAACCCACTATAAGTTATTTCAAAATTTTTGCAAGTAAATGTTTTATTCTGAAAGATGAAATAAATAGAAAGTTTGACACAAAAGGTGATGAAGGGATATTTCTTGGATATTCCACTAAAAGAAAAGCATATAAGTGTCTAAATAAAGTTACTAATAAAATGATAGAAAGTGCTAATGTCAGGGTTGATGAGTTTGATGACAAGAATGCAGAAGAAAACAAAAAGGAACTGGAAGACTATGGTAGATTCACATACATTGAGCATCCAGAGTATCTACCGAGGCCACAGACAGTGACAACCGGTCAGCAGGAAAATAACACTAAGGAACAAGAAAGAGAAACCAACGAGCAGGAAGGACCTAATGAGTAGGAAAATGAACTTGAATAGGATGAAAAAGAATGATGAGATTGGATAGTGGCAAGATTTGTCAAAAGACACCATTCCTAGAGCCAAATTATTGGCGATAAGCAAGCTGCCATACAAATGAGAAGTAAGTGAAGACAAGGTACATGCTTAGTTTGTGAATATGAACCGAAGAATGTTAAAGTTGCAATGGAGAATGAACAATGTATTAATTCAATGGATGAAGAGATTTAACAGATAGAGAAAAACAAAACATGGACCTTAGTACCTAGACCTAATGATAAGAATGTTATCAGTACTAAGTGGATCTTCAGAAACAAGCTGAATGAAAATGGAGAGGTTACAAGGAATAAAGCCAGATTAGTTTGCAAGGGGTATGCACAGGAGGAAGGAATTGACTATGGTGAGACCTTTGCACCTATTGCTAGACTAGAAGGAGTTCGAATGTTACTGGCTTATGCAACACATAAGAAATTTAAATTTTATCAAATGGACGTTAAGTCTTCATTTCTGAATGGGATACTTGAAGAAGTCTACATAGAACAACCAGAAGGGTTCGTTGATCTAGACAAGAAAGACATGATATGTAAATTACATAAATATTTGTATGGTTTGAAGAAAGCACCAAGAGCCTGGAATGAAAGGCTACATACTTATTTGTTAAGTATTAGATTTGTTAGAACTAGTGAGAACAATAATTTGTACATGAAAGGAGATACTGACGATACTATTCTAATTGTTTAAATATTTGTGGATGATATTATCTTTGGAGGTCAAGATCACATATGTAAATACTTTTTTGATGAGATGAGAAAAGAGTTCAAAATGGCTATGTTTGGAGAGATTAAGTTCTTTCTAAGACTCCAAGTTATTCAGCAGAGTGATGGGATATTCATCACACAATCCAAGTATATAAAGGAAGTACTAAAAAAATTTGGCATGGAAGATGCTAAACCAGTTGGAACACCAATGGTCATAGGATGAAAATTGACTAAAGAGGATGAAACTACAGAGGTGAAATAGATACTGTACTGATCAATGATTTGTAAGTTAATGTATGTAGTTTATGGTAGAACAGGTATAGTACATGATGTGGGGATTGTTGCAAGATTTTTTGCAAATCCTAAGGAGTCACACATGATTGCTACAAAGAGAATCTTAAGATACCTAAAGAACATAGAGGATTATGGATTATGGTATCCTAAGGAAGGCAATTTTGATCTTAAAGTATACACCAATGTTGATTGGGCTAGAAATGTGGATGACAGAAAAAGCACAACTGGAGGCGCATTTTTCTTTGATGAAAGACTTGTTACCTCGACAAGTAAGAAGCAGTCTTGTATTTCCCAGTCTAAAACTAAAGCATAGTATGTTGTTGTTGCTACAAACTGTTCAAACATTGTATATATGAAGCAAGTGTTAGAAGGAATGAATGAGATAATCACTGAGCTGATGATTTTATATTGTGATAACTCTAGTGCTATAAACATTTCAAAGAATCTAGTGATGCACTCTAAAACAAAGCACATATCTATCAAGTATCACTACTTAAGAGAACAAGTCCAGGAGAAGCAAGTGGAGCTATAATTTGTTACATCTCAAGAGAAACTTGCAGACATATTTACAAAGCCTCTACCGAAAGATACATTTGAATACTTGAGGACTAGACTTGGGGTCCATCCCCTATCTACTAGTCACTAATGTGATCTGGAGGTTGCATCAACCTAATCTTATTAGAAGATCATTCATGTTGATGCAACATAGTTCATACTTTGGATTTCTATCTAAAGTTGTGAAGAATTGGAACAAATTTGCATAATCAGTATACAGAGATACAGTCAATGCACCTGATAAAATAGAGTTACATGGATACTACAAAGCTATATGGTTTATTTGTTTCTTTGGCATTGTTGTCAAAGGGAGAGATACACAATATGATAACTAAGGAGAATACAGGAACATCTATCTAAGGGAGAGACAATATGAGAAGATAAAGGGAGGTAAACAGAAGGAACCTGAAAGCTACTAAAGATTGTATCTGCAGAAGATAGTCTACACATTGCAATGTTGTTATGTAACGTAGTGATTAAACATATTAAGCTAAGGGAGAGCTTACCAAGCTACAACATTTCTTTAGAAAGTTGTAGAATACATGTTTGGTATGTGTATGGTATACTTCATATTGCTTGAGTTTCCATCAATGCCAAAGGGAGAGATTGATGAACTACAACTGATTGAGAACCTGATTGAAGAACTTCAAGTGATTAGAGATCATCAAACACTAAACTGTTATGCAAGATAATTGAATTAATTTTATGTTTTCATTGATGTCAACTAGCTTTGACAATACTTATCATGGAGTTGCAAACATATAACACATCTGTAGAAGAGATGAGAAAGATGAAGAACTGAGATATCTAAATGGAGAAAGATGGATATGATAGACAAGGATATGGAATACCTTTGGTAACTTATTGATGAGTCTATGACTTCATATTGTTGACTTGATTATGTTGTATTAATCTGTTATGGAATTGGAAGAAAATTTTGACAAATCAGTGTTGTCAGTTAATGAAGCATTCCAGTATACACCAAGCGGTGTAGTGTATAACTGAGCACAATGTAAGCTGAGCTTGTGTTCACCAACGCATTTCTTTGTTAATCGAGAATGAACAAAAGCACTAAATGATTTGTTTAGCTGACAAAATTTGATGAGCTGGAAAGTACCTCATGATCTGACTGAAAGATAAAGTTTGTTACGAGATCAACGGCTAGAAAAATTCAAGGAAGATCTAAAGGATAGATTTGAATTGTGTTACTGACACATCAGCAGAGGAAGGTTTAACCGACAAAACCAACGAAGGAGATTAAGCAGAAAAATCTAATGAACGAAAAGAAAATGGTTTACTTGTCTATTTAAGAGACTAGGGTTTCATTATGAAACTTATGTCAGAGGAAAGGATAGTGCAAAGATATCACATGAACAAGCTTCATGCATGCCTAATCAAACTGGTTAAGGATAACCAAACTCCGGAGGTTACCGAGCTTTAGAAAGCTATAACCAAGAGACAGTAAGTTACTAAATATTGTTGAAACAGAATTGATAAATTGATCAGAGAATTGATAGAGAATAACATAGATCTGTACATCTAAAAATCAAGTTTTATTTTAATCATATCACATGTTGTTATAGTTTAACCATTGTAATCAGATAAATTTCTTAACTGAGTAGACTTGAAAGTCTTTTAATGTCATTCATAGAATGCACATTTGTTATCATGTGAACCCCATAGTGAATGTTGGTTGGACGATAACGGTTAGTGTTATATCATCTAACAAGGTCACACCTTATAGTGTGTTTTGTAACCTTTAACAAGGTTGGGTCTTCACCGACCTTACTTCAAAAGAGTGAACAATTTTTGGGTTGCCAGTCCTAGTTGGTTTTTCCCTTTACAGGGTTTCCACGTTAAATCTCTTGTGTTATGTGTTGATTGTGGTGATTTTTTGTTATCATACTTTACATGTTGCATATTAGATTTGATCGGTAGTTACTTTATGTTATTGACTTGTAATCGATAAAAGCACAGACAGTTTACTATTATATGTTACTGAGCTACAAAAATTTGTTGAAATTATTTTTGGATATACATTTTGTATTTGGGATAGTGGATAAATTATTCACCCCCCTCTTAGTTATTCTAACATTTGGTATCAGAGTGAATTGGTTGCTTGGAATAGAGTTTTAAGGACTTCAACATAAAGATCGCAAAAAGTATGAGAGGGATTTGCCAAAGCTGAACAAGGACAACTTTACAATATGGAAAAGCCAAATGAAACTGCATATATCTAGAATTGGGAATTCTACCCTCACACTATTAGAGAATGGCTACATTGCACCACCCACTAGACCTTTGACTCTAGATCAACTAAGAGATAGATATGAGCACAACATTACTATGATGGAGGTTGTTGCTGCTTTGACTGATGCTGAGTTTGAATATATTAAAGATTGCACTACTACTAAAGATATGTGGGATAAACTTGCTCAAGTTTATAGTGGTGATACAAATGTCAAGAGAGCCAAAGCTGAAAGTTTAAGAGGAAGATTTGATGATATGAAGATGAAAGAAGGAGAAAACATTATACAGTACACAAACAGAATAAAGGAGGTAGTTCATGCTATCAGAGCATTTGATGGTGTTATTGATGAACACACTGTGGTAAGAAAAATTCTAAGTACTTTATTGCCTATATATGTGATGCAGTGCAAGGCAGGAGAATCTCCGATGGAGATGTCCTAGCCCCCAGCAAATAACCACACAATAGAATATAATAACAATACAGAGATATAGATCCACACAATGCCAATACTCATAATAGAATCATCATATTTTCATCCAACATGCCCGGCTGTAAGGCCTTCCGGGTTACGGCCAAATACAATGCAATTAAAATAGAAACTCCACAAGATCTCACAAGATCTAACCAAAACCCTAGCTAGCCCAGATCCACACACTGGTAGGAACCCCCAAGGAAGATCTAAACTTGTGCTCGCAAGCCCACCAAGCAATCTCCTTGTTTCCCAAGCCGCAGCTACTAGCTCTCCTCAAAACTCGCTCCACATCCACCTCCTCTTCTCCCAAGTGGATAAATGAATGCCTAAAGACTTCCCCCACAACCCCTACTTATACCAATCTAAGCCACAGGTCGGCCCTGGAAATAAATTAAATACAAATACCGAAATTAAATGCCACAAGTCGGCCAACAACAATAATTAAATTCCCAAAATAGATGTCTTAGTAAAATTGCGATATCTCCTAGCTCCGGATGAATTAGAACTCGTGCTTCGAACCGTAGGTAGAAATTTAGGCCCTCTTCAATCCTTGAAATTTGTAGCCTCTAAATCTTTGTGGAAAATTACTTATACAGCCTGTAATAGGCACCAAATTCCTAAGCAAGGCCGAGCTCCTTCTAGGCCATGCTAAGCAACCAAGACCATGCCAAGTGCCATAACCAATTACCAAAGACCCAAGTAGGTTTATCCAACACTACCAAACCCCTCACACATGAAAATAAGTCCACATGACTCCATCAAATCTCCCAAACATGCAGGATAGCCAACTACCCTGGGATGCTCCTGCATCAATATGTCATCAGAATATCTGCAATTCATGAAAATAGGTCAGCACCTAACAATACTCTCACTCTTGATAATCTAATTGGAAAGCTAACAACTTTTAAACTTAACAACTATGATAATAGTGTTGTACCAATTGTGGAATCTACTTTTATGACTTCTCTAAAGATTGGTAATTCTAGTAGTATAAATAATAAGGATGATAGTGATGGCAATACTGATGATGAACTTGATGAGCTTGAAGCTCTTATGGCATGGAGATTACCTAAAGGAAAAGGTAGATATAGAGGAAAATTACCTTTAGCATGTTTTAACTATAAAGAGGTTGGTCATATTGCTGCTAGATGTCCAAATAGGAAGGAAGATATAGAAACAAGGACCGATCTGGTGAAGGAAGCTATGGGAGAAGAGGAAACAGAAGTTATAGACACTACAACATAGACAACTAAGACAATAGTGATAAAGGCAAAAAGGTATGTTACTTTATAGAAGAAAATGAATCTGATTCTGATTCAGATGATGATGTAGAGGTAGTATTTGTTGCTATGAAGGATGATTCTGAGGAAGAAGAAAAGTATGTAGAAACAACATTGATTTCTAAGGTTAATAAAAATGATACATGGATCATAGATAGTGGCTATACACATCACATGATTGGTGAAGAAGAAAAATTTAATCATCTTGAGAAATATAATGGTGGATCTGTAAAAATGGGTAATGATACACCTTGCATGGTTAGAGGAAAGGGATCCTTGCTGATAAATAATAGAATCCAATGTTATAATGCTTATTGGGTAGAAGGACTAAACTATAATTTTCTAAGTGTGGCATAGCTGAACAATTCAGGTCACCGAGTTGCTTTTGAGAGAAAGAAAGTAGAAATATTTGATGATGGAGGAAGACTTGTTGGAATAGGAGCACAATCAAAAGGCAACTTGTTTTATCTTAACAATGATGATTCTTCTTGCTTAATGATGAAAAATGAAGATGCTTGGTTATCGCATAAAAGGTTATGCCATGTAAACTTTGATAACATGATTAGGATCAGTAAAAAGAAAAAGGTTAGAGGTCTACCTAACTTATCTAAGCCTGGTCATGTTATGTGTCATGAGTGTCAGAAAGGTAAAATGACAAAATCTAGTTTCAAAAGCAAAGATTATTCAACAAAGAAAATACTTGAGTTAGTTCTCACCAACCTGTGTGGTCCCATGAGAACTCAGAGCTATTATGGTGATATATATTGCATTCTTTTTTTTTATGACTATACTAGATTGATGATTGTCATGTTCTTGAAAGAAAAATCAGCGGCATTTAAGATGTTTAAGTGGCATAAAGAAAAAGTAGAGAAAGAGACTGGTAAAGAATTGAAATGTTTAAGATGTGATAGAGGAGGTGAATTAATTTTTTATGAACTTACTAACTTTTGTAATGAGCATGGTATTAAAAGATAGATCTCTGCACCAAGGACACCTCAGCAAAATGAAATTGTTGAAAGGAGGAATAGGTCAATAGTTGACTATGTAAGAACACTGATGATAGAGAAAAATGTTTCACAGACATACTGGAGAGAGGCAGTTAGCACAACTATTTATGTTTTGAACTGAGTACAGTTGAAGGACACTAAAAAAACACCATATGAGTTATGGTTTGGACACAAACCCACTGTAAGTTATTTCAAAAATTTTGGAAGTAAGTGCTTTAATCTGAAAGATGAAAGAAATGGAAAGTTTGACTCAAAAGGTGATGAAGGGATATTTCTTGGATATTCGACTAAAAGAAAAGCATATAAGTGTCTAAATAAAGTTACTGATAAAATGATAGAAAGTGCTAATGTCAGGGTTGATGAGTTTGATGACAAGAATGCAAAGGAAATCACAAAGGAATTGGAAGACTACGATAGTTGATTCACATACATTGACCATCCAGAGTATCTACCAAAGCTACAGATAGTGACAACCAGTCAACAGGAAAACAACACCAAGGAACAAGAAAGAGAAACCGACGAGCAAGAAGGACCTACCAAGTAGGCAAATGAACATGAATGGGATGAACAAGAAAGAAGAGATCAGATATTGGTAAGATTTGTCAGAAGACACCATCTTGAGAACCAAATTATTGGCAACATTTGACACATCAAATCTTCATACAAAAAATTAGATCAAAATCTAAAAATATTTTAACCATAACTAGAGATAAAAAATGGATGAAGTTTCAGAAATATCGATCTACAAAAAAAAAGAAGAAATGTTCAAAGTCTTACTAAATTTTTGGAATCATATTTTTTAGCAAACCAATGATGTTTTTTGACTAGATGAGAAATGATGAAGGCATGATATTTTCTTGATTTCTTCTTGAGTGCTTTTCAATTTGATTCATAGTATGCAAGTTTGTCTAATGACATGGTCATCAAAGAATTATCGAGGACATTTGCATATGAAGGGGGTCAATTCTTTGTCTATTTACTTGCAACATTAAAATATGAGGAAAATGGTAATCATATAATCATGGTTGAAAATCTAACTAATGTGGGTTGTACCAATTTTGTGTTCTAAAAGCTCAACAATGAAAAATAAAATGCATTCCTTTCAAAAGTGACAAATAGTTGCATTTTGCATTCATATAGATTAATTTGCATGATACAAGTTATGGGATTTTACTTAATCAAAGGATAGAGTTAATCATGATCACATCATAAAATATTTGTCAAGATGGAAATGTACATAATCAAATGTCCACGAATGTCCATAATCAAAGTCTGAATCAATGTCATCAAATGTATGAAGTACATCATCAAAAAGGGAATCATGTCCATCAAATGACCAATGCTACATCAAGGACATCATCAATATTCAATCATGTTGATTAACTAGGGGAAAACTACCTCTATACATCCCCTTTATCTACCTCTGCACCTAAATCATATCAAAATGGTTAGGGATACAAGCCCTGCACCATCAGTTCCAAAGGAAACATGTTTTAGGATTCAAGCACAATTCAATCAGTCAATATCATCCAATTTATCATCTATTATCAATTAATCATCCTATCATCTATCTTTCTCATCTTTGACTGCATCAAATTTCCTTACTCTAGATCTTGAGGATGGAAAATCAACCTATCAATCTATCAACCTATCAAATTGACATTAATACCAAATCAACCAAATGATCATGACTGACTTCAAACACACTAGATATTTCATCAAATCAAAATATTTTGTCATCAAATTCAATTGGGGCATATTCCAAATTGATTTTTATCGAGAAACAAATCAAAATCTTAATCTAACTCAAAATTCTAAAAATCAACCTTATTGTCCAAAATCAATTTTGATTCATTTCCCAAGGGGGTAGGATATCATAATGACTCAAAATCAAGAAAAATGGAGAACTTTTAAAATCAGGGGCATTGGACAAATTTTTTTTGAAATCATTAGTGGGGCATCCTAAATCAGTAGGAATATTTTCGATTAGAGTATCAGATCAGGAGTTCATCATCATTATTAGTGTTAATCAATTATCAAATCAACAAATTAGTCATCAAGATCAGATCGAACATCAGTTAATCAAATTGATCATACATTCCTTGAATCAACGTGCTTCACACATTGATTCAAAGAGGGGAATTCGTACATACCTAAAATTGGTTAGACAAAAATCAAAGCAAGAAATTAAGGGTCAGAGCATGAATTAATTGAAATCAAAGCTATTAGATTAATTATATCAAAAGGATCAAATAATTGTACAATTGATTTTAATCAATTAATTGTATAGTTTAAATCATTTTGTTCTCTTATCACGTGTTGTGCATGTGTCTCCTCAAATGTGCGTTGATGTGTATTTTTATTTGTGTCTCTGTGATGTAGGTTGTTCATGTCTTGTCTTTGAGAATGAGAGTGATGCTCAGGTGTTTGGTAGCCTAAATTTCTATTAGCATTACCCTCTACTATTGCTTCACTTTGCAACTCTTCAATAGCGACCTCTAATATGTGTTTACCATATTTTTCTCCTTCAAAAAGTCAATCCTTTGACTTCTAGATTGATCCATTTGAGCACCCTCCATTTTTTGCATATGGCGTCTACAATATTCCTGTTGATATTCTCTTTTGTATTGTTTTCTTTTCTCCTCTGTTTCAAAGAAGAGTTCCTTCGTCGAACCATAACTAATTTACAAAATGCATATAAAGCTTAAATAAATAGAAAATGGTTGTTTATATTTTGAAAGGAATAAGAATAGTATATAGTAAATAGAAATGTTTTAAAAAGCTTAATTAATAATATTAATAATTATTATTTAAAAATCTAACTTCTAAAAATAGAAAAGACATAAATAACTTTTAAAAATGTGTACTTATATTATAAATGTTGGAAGCAAAGATATGGGCTTGTGTATTCATCATGTATATATTAATGTAGTAATTTATTTATTTTAATATTGAAATTTATCTACAATTTGTGACTTTTGTGAATACAAATTAAGTTTTATTTAAAAATTATGAGATGAATAGAGAAATAAATACAAAATTGTGTCCTCGATACTACAAAATTGTGTGCCCGATACTATAAAATTGTGTGCTTGATACTACAAAACTGTTCATTGCATGTAGTACTATGACTTTTTTTAACATTAAATTTCATTCAAATATCTTAGAGACTGATCTTTTATTAGCTCGGGGTCACCTTGCTCATATTATTCATCATAAAACAACTCCCTATAGAAGCCCATGAAATTATCAAATATTTCAGTTGTTCCATAGAATGATTCAGTCATTTCTTGAATGAAAGTGATATCATTTGCTTCAATTGCATGTGCATGTGAGGTTATGAGTTTAAGCCTTTCGATGAGTTATTTGCACAGATTCATAATTTCTCTTCCCATTTTCTACACATCTGTATCAATGAAGTCATTTGATAGAACACTTGATAGTGAAGGACTTGCAATTGAGTTTTCATTTGTAATTGAATGCTCAAAAGTGGTATCTTGAATTTCTATGATTTCTACATCTTGTACATGGTTTTCCATGACTAGAATTTCAATCATTTGTATTTCATCCATACAATTTTCCATGACCTAAAATAAATAATCAAAATAAATATTTATAAAATAGAGAAAAAAATATAATTAAACAGTAAATATTATATATTATAATATTTAATACCTCTAAAAATTATACAATTATTAAATGTTGTAAAAATAAGTAATATTTAAATAATTTATAACATTCCAACGTTAGATTACAATATTTGAACTAATTAATGTGAGACATTTAGTTTTCAACATTTTATACCATTACTATTAGTATGAGTAATGACCTATAGTAATATTATAATGTTATATTACAATATCTATAACTATCTAATATTAAAAATAGGTATTACTAAAAATTCATTCTATCTAATAATTAACATTATCTATTGATACTAATATCTATCAGTATATTAAACCACTTGCATGCAGTAGGTATATAACATGTAGCTATATTGACAACACCATCTAACATTAATTATCTATTTAATTATTTTTATTTTATCATCTATCAAATTTAATATTTAAACATTTATTCTAACTATATTGAAACTTATGTTTAAAATAAAGTAGAAGATATTGACCTATTTTTAAATAAATTTGTGAAACCCTATATTCTATATTTTCTCATAAAATAAACTCAAAACTCTAATTATAGCATAACTTTAAACTATATAATTGATTCTAATTGACCATTATCACTAACTCTAACCTCCACTTCTTATCTAATTGAACCCTAATTTAACACTATGACTTATAATTAGAGTTGAAAATATATGTTGATTATGTCAATACTAAGATATAAGTTAATTATTTCTTTTAATATAACTCTAATTCAAATATAATTTAAAACGACCAATTGGATATTTTATTAGTAAATTGGTAAATGGCTTCTCAAAATGACTAATTCTAAATGGTTATTAAAAAAGTACATATCAATAATGATAAAAAAACTAAACATTATATAAAGAAAAAAATTGTTGGATAAATTGCAAGGAAATTTCATTGCCCTTTTAAATACAAATTATTTATATATTCAGACAACATTCCTATATATTTTGCAAGAAAATTAAAAAGCTTGTTTGAAAGAGTGGATAGAGGGCGTCCAAATACTGTAGAACCTCAATACAAAGAATTGAATAATTAGAAAATTTAATAATTAACTCAAAAGTAATAAAAAAATTTGAAAGAACGCAATTTTGACCATTTCACATTCTTAATAGAACCTTGAATAAAAAGAAATATCCATGCATTAAAAAATAATACAAAAATACAATTCAAAATATATTATGAATATAAAAATAATGATTCTCAATATTAGAAACTAATGTGTTTGTACATATCCATACCTCCAGTGACTCTTCATTCTCATATTGTATATATTTTAAACAATAATTATATCCTATTAAACAAATAGCAATATTCTATTAACAATAAAAATATTTTATTAACAATAAAGCATAACATAAAAGGAAACTAACTAGAAACTTTGTAAGGGAAGTCAAAGGAAATTTGACATGAAATAAAAACTTACGTGTCTCTCATACAAATGAAAATATATAAAAGCACATATAACTAACAAGAACCAAGTAACTTTCCAATGAAACATTTTAGTATGATTCTAGGAATATATCTAACAAAATAAATAATTGCATGAAAGATAAAGCTCCATTATAAAATAACTCAGCAATCCATCGGATATCACAAAAAATAAGAACAAAATAAATTTTACCTTATAAAGAAATACTTATATTAAAAATTAAAACATAATTTTAAAATACAATAGAGAGATGTAAATAATTAAATACAACATAATTTAAAAAATATGAAGATTTACAATTAACATATAATTTATATTTTATCTTATAAAGAAAGATTTAAATAATTAATTATAACATAATTAAAAATACAATAAAGAGAGGGAGAGAGAGAGAGAGTGTGTGTTTCTTATTTTAGTTGTGTCTACATTTACATTTTTAGTTTCTACTCAGGGTTTCTTATTTCAGTTGTGTCTAGGTTAATATTTTTATTTTCTACCTATGATTTCTTATTTTAATTGTGTCTAGGTTTATGTTTTTTTTTTCTACTTAGGGTTTCATATTTCAATTGTATCTAGGTTTACTTTTTTTTTTTCTACGTAAGGTTAAATTAAGTTTTAATAGTTTTTTTTTAGTTTTCTAGTTTGGTAGGATAATTTACAAAGTAAATTAAAACTAAAAATAACTAAATGAAACATAAAATATAATTATTTATATAGTAAATTAGAAAATAAAGTTGAAACTAAACAATTACTCATTTAACTAGTTAAAGATAATATTAAACTACAATTTTTAATGAATTAAAATAGCTGAGGGGGTCGGTAGTAGCAATAGAAACGGGCACCTGTACCTTCAAAAATTGTGATCTTGTTTACCAAGTTGTGAAAATGATTTTTAAAAAAATATATTTACAAAATGGGCACTTGATTTTTTAAAAATGGGTGCCCATTTCGCTCTGAGTACCCAAAACAAAACAGGAACTTGATTTTTAAATGGGGGCCCATTTTTAAATACGGGTCGGGCACCCGAAACTAAACAAGCGCCTGATTTTTAAAAAATGGGTGCCTGTTTCTTGTGCCAAAAAATTTTGGCCTCAGACTTTAGTGGAATAGACACCCTATATATATATATATATATATATATATATATATATATATATATATATATATATATATATATATATATATATATATATATATATATATATATATATATATATATATATATATATATATATATATATATATATATAGATTGTGATCAGCACAAACCTAATCTATCTTGAAAGGTGTAAACATGTCAAACATTAGTTAAATAGTATATACCTAAGCTATTACAGAAAGTTATTCACAAAGTCATTCGGATAGAGCTTAAACGGGAGCACCTTATCACCATTTGATTTTCTCTAGCTTTAGGGATGTGGGTGTGCTCTCGAATCACTTGGAGCATATCCCTAATGATGATTAGGAGATATTAGGATAGGATAGGAACCATAAGAACCCTATAGTGGCACAAAACCAGGTATAGGACACCCATTTTTCCCCTAAGGCCTTAAGGATCCTACAAGCTCAATGATGCAATCTAAGCTATGAATACTTAGTCTAGATTGATTTTAATCCAAAATCAAGTGTGCGATGATGGAATACAATACAAAACAAAGAAAGAAACTAATATTTATCCATATTATCTAAGCTATGATGAGCTATGAAAGCATGAAAATGATTGAAATCTAACAATTAGTATGAAAGCTTTAAGGATTTAAAACTATTCTAGCATTATAACACTACTATGAATTGAAAGTGAATTGGTGTTTTTCTCTTAGGAAGTGAGGGTATTTATAGGATTTGGGAAGGGCTTGGGTTAGGAGGATGAGTTGGGGTTAGGGGTAAGGTTTGGGGTAGAGTAAGAGGTGTGGTTTGGGGTATGGTAAGGTTTAGCTTGGGTTAAGGGTTGCTCACACATGTGTGAACAACACTAGGGAATTGTGCAAGGGGAACATGTGTGGAAGAGGAGACATGGGTCTCTTTATGAGGCTGTAAGAGGCCTTAAAGAGTGTGTAAGGGATTGAAATGCATGTGTGAGGCTCATTTGGGGAAGGGTTTGACCGAAAGTCAAAGAGACTTGGATTAGCTTAGGAAAAGTAGGTAACTTCTCCTAAGTAGGTTTAGGGAGATTTACTTAGGGAAGATTTAGGGAAGATTGGAAGGGTTTAGGAAAGGCTAGAAGGTTCTAGGTTTTTAAGGCTTTAAATAAATATAAAATTTATTTAGGGATTGTGACATCATCTATTGAATATTGATTCAATAAAGATAGGAAAATTATTCAAATTTGATTTAAATGCTTTGGGGAGAAATTCTTTAATTAAAGATGCTTAATTAAAATAAAGGAAATTAATGGCATAAAAATATATTAATTAATTAACAAATGATGATGTCATCAGGGATTTTTCAGAAACAAAAATACTTTATTTTCTAAAGGATTTTTAGGTGCCTACATTTTGCTGCTCTTTGGTGCGATGTTGCAAGTGGTGTAGCATCAAAGACAAGAAAATAAGATGCCCCAGGCTAGATTTTAGAGGAATAAGGGGTTGTGCCCCCTCGAGAAAAGAATGCAAGGAGTAAACGTTGTGAAATTTTCTTGAAAGGAAACAGAGAGGGAAGTACTAAGGAATAAGGGGAGATAAAGAACCAAGCTTCCAAGAACAAAGATGGATGAATGCAAGATGAAGATGGAATGCAGAATGAAGTGATGTAGCTACATGAAGATGCAAGATGCAAGATTAATCTAGATGATGTAGGATGCAGGGGATTTCGGGAGCTCCAAGTGCAAATGTGGAGAGCACAACCTAGTTTGATATAGCAATGCTAGAGACCGACCAAGGTTACAAAAGAACACAAGGCTTTGTCACCAGCGGTGCATAGGACTGACATGAAAAAGACACACAGGATTGCCCCAGCATCACACATGATCCCGAGAAGGAGGCATGGTAGAAACGATACTAGAGAAACCACAAGCAAACAACATTTCCCAAGTGCACCATGTAACCCAAAAGATCACATGTGAACTGTGCAAGGGTCACATCCGATTGATTCACAGGCAGAAGTAAAATATCAAAAGACCTTGCCCCAAGTTGTCTGCATTCACAGCGCAACATGATATAAAGGATCGTGATAACTTTGAGTAGAGAACAACGAGAAGCTATAAAATATTAACAAGATCCAAAGGACAAAATCCAAGACCAAAATGATAACTCCAAAAAGACATCCTTTTCCAAGGAGAGAGATTTGATTTGACTGATTTGATTGATGGTGGGAAGATTGGTCTGAATGTGTGGAAGGATACATTGATAGGACCTGGTGTGATTGGTGGAAGATTAGGTCTAATAGGAGGAAGGATACATCCTCAAGGACCCGCTAATTGATGAGAGAATGAGTGTTGTTATTGGCTAGAAAAATGATGAAGTTCAAGAATAAGCACTGTGATAAAAAATAGTCAACAATTGATGTTGTTGAAGTACAAGGCTGGATGGGACAAGATTTTTGATCAAATGTTGTTGCAGGACTGACAAGGATATGTACAATAGGATGCAACAATATGTACAACAGACGAGGAGATATTTACAATGTCTATGTACAGAAGCTTAGGATTGGGGGTAGGAAGATCTCGCTATACATGATATATACAAGAAGGATTGCACTATACAGGAGATAGTACAAGATATTTTAGAAGATATGTGCAAGATATGGATGGGCAGGACTACGGATTTTCTCGAGGATTATAAAAAAGAGGAATTTTGGGGGATGGTGGATGGGGATGAGGATGGTAGAAAAAGTACTGAGATGTTGGGATGGGGGGGATGGGAGTTTGATAGATAATAACTTGGTCAACTATGTATGGTGCCTATTTTTTAGGTTTTCACCAACATACTTTTCCAAGGTGCTTGAATTGCCAAGTTTTCACCATTGGACGATTATTTGTCTTTTCTTTTTTTCTTTTTTCTTTTTTTTTTGTATTTTTCTTCTTTTTCTAATTTTTATGGATTTTCTGAATATGTAGGATCTGATTCAGGCATAGAACCTCTTCAGATGTATGATGTTGATTGGATCATTCAATGACTCACCTTCTGGTGTAGATAGCTGATAGGCTCCAGAGCCAAAGCATGTTGTGACAACATAGGGACCCAACCAAGTAGGCTCAAACTTGCCTTTCTTTTCGATTCTGGTATGCAACCAGGTGATCATATGTTTGCTGTCTCTTTTCATCTAACAGGTCTAACTATGTGAGACGTGCCACACGATAATATTTTTCAGTGGTATAGTTCTTTATGGAGACTTGCAATGATGGGAGCTCAACCTCGATTGTTAGAATGGCTTCGACACCATATACAATGGAATATGGGGTGGTGCCTGTGGGAGTGCAATAACAAGTGCAGTAGGCCCAAAGTGCGGGATTGATTTGGAGATGCCAATCATTGACAACCTTTTTGAGGATTTTGAGGATTATTTTATTGGTTGCCTCAGCTTGGCCATTTCCTTCGGGAAATATAGACAAGAGAAATGATGATGGATGTGGAGTCTGGCACACAGATCATCTACATGCTAGTTTTCAAAAGGTGTGTCATGGTCTATGAAGATGGTAGATGGTATGCCAAAGCGGCAAATGATATGGTAAAGGATGAACTTGGATATCTGAATGCCAGTAGTGAGGATGAGTGGAATCACTTCGACCCATTTTGTGAAGTACTCTGTGGCAATTATTATGTACTTATGTCCATCCAAGGAGAGGGGAGTGATTAAGCTAATGAGGTCAAAGCCCCAACATGAAAATGGCCAAGGTGGCGCAATGGGCTGCAATTCTTGTGCTAGTGCATGAATCAGATTTGCATGTTGGGTTTGTACACAAAGATGGGGTACCAAAAAGGGGGTTTAAGATGCCACTTTTTTCCTGAAATCAGCAAACTCTGAACTTCAATAACAAATTGAAGATAGTTCGACTCAAAATTTCAAAACATAACAAGAACAAGAGTTGTAGTACTCTGAATCTAGTTTCTAAACTACTAATTTATTTGAAAAATGATGAAGATTAAGGCCTTCAACTAGGGGGAGCACAAAAAGTGGTACTATTTTTTGTGAAAAAAATAACATAGCACCTGTTGTGCTCCCCTTAAAATGTTAACTTATTTTTTGAAATTATTTAATCGCTCCAGTGAGAAGTTAGCTAACACCACGTAGTTGACCCCGGATTTTTCTGCTATTTTTTTTATGAATGTATGAATTTATATGACTTTTTGAACTCAGACATCCCAAAACACATGAAATTTGGGCATGCTCCCCCTAGAAATCATTCAAAATTAGTCGAAAATCAATTTTTTTTTTTTTAAAGTGTGTAGAATGGAGTCTAGTTTCTAAAAAACTAAGTTTTTGCAAATTTTGACAAACAAAGCAAAATCTATACCCAAAATACTACACATTGGTTTTTGACAAAAAATTGACATACATTCAATGGAAATTAATGTTGATAGGCTTAAAATTATCATTTTTGGTGTTTAGATAGCTAACTCAGAGACCAATAATCTCACATTGTCTGATTTTTTTGTTATCGAATCACATGTAAACTAGACGGAGAGCACACACAAAAAGTGAAGGTTTTTTCTAATGTTTCTTCGAATTCACGTCAAACTCATGGCTTATACATCCAAGCCTTTGGGTTGGATCTCCAAAGCAAATCCAAGCCTTAGGCTTGGTAAAATACAAGCCTTCAAATAGGGCACATGCCCTATTTAGCATGCACCCTATTTGAATCTATGCTTGAAATAGGGCGCACGCCAAATAGGGCGTGCGCCCTATGTCAAGCATAAATAGGCTCTAAAGAACCATTAGGACCCATTCTAATGTGTCCTAATGATTCCATAGTGGTTTTAATTGCCTCTAAATGGTCTATTATGACCCATTATTGTCCCTTAGAACACATTAGAACTCTCATGATCCACTACAAACCCTTAGACAACATTACGGCCTATTAGGACACATTAGATCCTCAAAGTGTGTCCTAAGAGGTATTAATTGATTGTAGTATTTTCTTATGGTTCTTAATAGGTGCTAAAGAGCCATAATAAGATCTAAAAAATATTAGGAACCCTCATTTAATACATTAGAAGCACCTCAAACCATAAAGTGTGTCATCCAAAATCTCTCTCTCTCTCTCTCTCTCTCTCTCTCTCTCTCTCTCTCTCTCTCTCTCTCTCTCTCACCTTCACTTCATCCCTCTCCCTCTACCTCTCCCTATCTCTCTATCTTCCTCACTCTACTTTCTCTCTCTGTACTTCTCTTACCCTAGTTATCTATTTCTTACCTTCACTTCATCCCTCTCCCTCTACCTCTCCCTATCTCTCTATCTTCCCTCCCCCCACTCTATCTCTCTCTATGTCCATGTTCTTACCCTCTCTTTCTTACCTTCTATCTCATCCCTCTCCCTATCTCTCTATCTTCCCACATCTCTCTCTCTCTCTCTCTCTCTCTCTCCATGCTTCTCTTATCCTATCTCTTTCTTGTCTTGTCTCACAAACTTCTCTCTCTATCTACTTCTCTTAGGTCCTAGATCTCTTTATTACCTTCACTCTCAACCCTCTCCCCTACCTCTCTCTCTCTCTCTATCTATCTATCCATTTACTTCTCTTAACCTAGATCTCTTTATTACCTTCACTTTCAACCCTCTCCCCTGCCTCTCTCTCTCTCTCTCCCTCCTCTCCCCTTCTCTCTAACCCTCTCTCTCTCTATCTACTTCTCTTACCTGAGATCTCTTTCTTGTAACCTTCTCTGTCAACCCTCTCTCTCTCTCCCTACCTTCTCTCTAACCCTCTCTCTCTGTCTATCTAGATCTATCTATCTACTTCTCTTACCCTAGACCACTTTCTTACCTTCTCTCTTAACCCTCTCTCTCTCTATCTATCTATCTATTTATCTAACCCTATATCTCTTTCTTACCTTCTCTTTAGAAACCCTCTCCTCCTGCCTCTCTCGCTCTCTCCCTCTCTCCTTCTCTCTCCCTCTCTACTTCTCTTACCCTAGATCTCTTTCTTACCTTCTCTCTCAACCCTCTCCCCTATTTCTCTCTCTCTCACCCCTCCTCTTCCTCTCATTATCTCTCTATCTCCCCTCTCTCTATCCTTATCTCTATTCTTCTCTTATCCCATCTCTCTCTCTCTCTCTCTCTCTCTCCTCTCTCCCCTTCTCTCTAACCCTATATCTCTCTCTCTCTTACCTTATATCTCTCTCTAACCCTATCTCTCTCTCTCTCCCCTTCTCTCTAACCCTATATCTTTCTCTTACCTTCTCTCTCACCTCTCCCCCTTTGCATTTCTCGAGTTCTCTCTCTCTTTACATCCCTATATATATATATATATATATATATATATATATATATATATATATATATATATATATATATATATATATATATATATATATATATATATATATATATATATATATATATATATATATATATATATGTATGTATGTATGTATGTATGTATGTATGTATGTATGTATGTATGTATGTATGTATATCTTTCCTTCTCTCTTACGTCTCCTTTTCATCTCTCTCTCTCTATCTATCTATCTATCCACTTCTCTTATCCTAGAACTCTTTTTTACCTTCTCTCTTAACCCTCTCTGTCTATCTATATATTTATCTTACCCTATATCTCTCTTACCTTCTCTTTCAACTCTCTCCCCCTACCTCTCACTCTTGCTCTCTCTCTCTCTCTCTCTATCTACTTCTCTTACCTTAGATATATTTCTTACCTTCTCTCTTAACCCTATCTCTCTATATATCTACTTATCTTACCCTATATCTCTTTCTTACCTTCTCTCTCAACCTTCTCCCCTGCCTCTCTCTCTCTCTCTCACTCGCTCCTCTCTCTCTCTCTCTCTCTCTCTCTCTCTCTATCTACTTCTCTTACCCTAGATCTCTTTCTTACCTTCTCTCTTAACCCTCTCCCTTTCTCTATCTACTTATCTCACCCTATATCTCTTTGAACTTTCCTTCTCTCTCAACCCTCTCTCTCTCTCTCTCTCTCTCTCTCTCTCTCTCTCTCTCTCTCTCTATCTCCTTCTATCTACTTCTCTTACCCTAGATATCTTTCTTACCTTCTCTCTCAACCCTTTCCCTCTGCCTCTCTCTCTCACCCCTCCTCTTCCTCTCACTGTCTCTATATCTCCCCTTTCTCTATCCTTATCTCTATTCTTCTCATAACCCATCCCCCTCTACCTCTCCCTCATTACCCCTCTCTATCTATCTATCTATTTCTCTTACCCTATATCTCTTTCTTACCTTTTCTCTTACCTCTCCCCCTTTTCATCTCTCTCTCTCCCTATCTATCTATCTACTTCTCTTACCCTATATCTCTTTCTTACCTTCTCTCTTAACCCTCTCCCTCTCTCTATCTACTTATCTCACCCTATATCTCTTTGAACTTACCTTCTCTCTCAACCCTCTCCCCTACCTCTCTCTCTCTCTCTCTCTCTCTCTCTCTCTCTCTCTCTCTCTCTCTCTCCCTCATTACTCCCCCCTCTCTCTCTCTCTTGTATGATTCATTATGATCCCTTAACACCTCTTTAATATTCTAGGACATATCAATGAGTCCCAAGACCCCATATGACCCTTAGGGCCCCTAAGGGTTACATGGGGTCCTAAGAACCACTTTACACCCCTCATGACTCCTTATACCCCTTAGGACCTCTTGAGAACAACAAGATGTATTCCTATCGGTGCTATGGGGTTATAAGGGGTCATAGGATTGATTATGATCTCTTAACACCTCTTTGATATCCTAGGACATATCAATGAGTCCCAAGACCCCATATGACCCTTAGAACCCCTAAGGGTCACATGGGGTCCTAAGAACCACTTTACACCCCTTACAACTCCTTATGACCCTCTATGACCAATTAGGACCCTTTACAGACCCCTAAGGGTCACATGGGGTCCTAAGAACCACTTTACACCCCTTACAACTCCTTGTGAGCCTCTACGACCAATTAGGACCCTTGACGGACACCTAAGGGTCACATGAGGTCCTAAGAACCACTTTACACCCTGTACGACTCCTTATGACCCTCTACGACCAATTAGGACCCTTTACAGACACCTAAGGGTCACATGGGGTCCTAAGAACCACTTTACACCCCTTACGACTCCTTATGACCCTCTACAACCAATTAGGACCCTTTACAAACACCTAAGGGTCACATGGGGTCCTAAGAACCACTTTACACCCCTTACGACTCCTTATGACCCTCTACGACCAATTAGGACCCTTTACGAACACCTAAGGGTCACATGGGGTCCTAAGAACCACTTTACACCCCTTACGACTCCTTATGACCCTCTACGACCAATTAGGACCCTTTATAGACACCTAAGGGTCACATGGGGTCCTAAGAACCACTTTACACCCCTTACAACTCCTTATGACCCTCTACGACCAATTAGGACCCTTTATGGACACCTAAGGGTCACATGGGGTCCTAAGAACCACTTTACACCCCTTACAACTCCTTATGACCCTCTACGACCAATTAGGACCCTTTATGGACACCTAAGGGTCACATGGGGTCCTAAGAACCACTTTACACCCCTTATGACTCCTTATGACCCTCTACAACCAATTAGGACCCTTTACAGACACCTAAGGGTCACATGGGGTCCTAAGAACCACTTCACACCCCTTACAACTCCTTATGACCCTCTACGACCAATTAGGACCCTTTACAGACACCTAAGGGTCACATGGGGTTCTAAGAACCACTTTACACCCCTTACAACTCCTTATGACCCTCTACAACCAATTAGGACCCCTAAGGACCACTTAAAACCCCTTATTCATTAACTTTCTCACACTCTCCTCTCTCTCTCTCTCAGTCTCTCAGTCACCCCTCTATCTCTCTTTGTCTCTTTATCACGTCTCTCTCTCTCTCTCTCTCTCTCTCTCTCTCTCTCTCTCTCTCTCTCTCTCTCTCTCTCTCTCTCTCTCTCTCTCTCTCTCTCTCTCCCTTTCTCCCCCCATCTATCTCTATTTTATGCATTTCTAGAAAGGGTGTGCTCCAAATAGGGCGTACACCCTATTTGGCGCACGCCCTTTGTAGAAAGCCCAAAAATGGCAAAAAACCCAAGAATCCTATGAAGGAGGCCCACTTTTACTGTATTCTATCTGGAACACATAGTTTGCACAACAAATATTCACTTTCATGGTGTTGGAGGTCAAAAAGAAGACTATTTTATCAACTTGGACCACCTTTTGTTGCAAGGTCAACATTGTGGTGCAAAAAACAACCTTTATTTAGCAAATTTGACATATTTCAAGGTAAGTTTTGTTTGTTCTTGCATGCCAAAATGTGAATAAATCCTTTTTATTTTATTTCATATTATATGGACTTGTGGAAAGCATAAATAGACATGTATTGGACTATAGTTGTATTATAATTTGATATATATAAATTGTAATACTTTTATATTATGTTATGACTTATTATAATAGATTGATTAAAAAAACTATAATTGTTGTATTAGATTGATATTTTATAATGTGTAAATTTTAATGAATTTCAATGTATATATAGATCTTATTCATCATGCCGAGAAAATGACCTAAGATTCAAACACCCGAAGAGCATGAAATAGAGAAAGAGAAGAAAAGAGAAAGAATGAGACAACTTCGCGAACAATGACAATTGGAGCCCATACAAGAAGAATTACCTAATAGGAGAGAATTGGAATTGGAAACACAAAGGAACAGAATGAGAAAGTTGCATGCAATAAGACAATTGAATTATGAAGGGGTGAGTATATCATCTATTGGATCACAAGTTGAAGGGATGCCATCATCCAATGTTGGAGGTGCACATGAATTATCTAATGTTGAAGACATTGCACACTCTACACCTCAAAGTGTAACCACACCATCGTATTATGTTGAAGGCACACCATTAGCTACATCTGAAGGAATAGACACATCATTGCATCATTGTGAAGGCACCTCATTTCCAACTTTCGAAGGTGTAGGAATCACACCATTGCATCATGTTGAAGAAACACCATATTCATCTCAAGTCGGTGAAGGTCCATCTTCCACATCTCAATTTGAAGGCACATCATCTTCGGTTGAAGGTACGTAATTCATCCCTAACATTGTTGACATTCCCAATGTTGAGCCTACACAACAATTGAGAACACCTCCTAGAGTTTTGCATAGAAAGCCTAAATATTTGATTGATATTGACACTAATATTTTGAAACCAATGCCTGAAAAGATTCCCAAGCACACTTGTCAAAGATATACTAACTGAATTTGGAGGATATTTTTTGAGAATTTGAATGTCACATGAAGATGTCAATTGTTTGTTGAAATGATGAGAAATCTGAAATTTAGGCCTATCATGAAGATTCTTGGGTTAAGAACAGATAACACCTCCACTAAAAAAGCTATTGTAAAGAATCTAATGGATGCATATGAGACTGTGGGTTCTACATCACGCACAAAAGATAGTAATGTCACATGACGTGTGATAACATCAAAAATGGTAAGCAATCAAATGAAGAAGTCTTGACTCATTAGAAAGACAAGTAAATCATTGAAAATAAGTAGAAGGTCTCTAATGAGAGCCGTGGAAAGGCGTCAAAGAGTGGAAGATTCAAATAGAAATGAACTATGGGCTTTTTCCGGTAGATTGCCACGGAAAGACAAAGACATTGTTGAAGCTTTGAAATCCTTCATTGAAAATTTTTGGAAGAATAATACACAAGTATCTCCTAATCAAAGAGATGTTGTAAGGAGGAGGATTGGTAGTCGATTGCGTGATCCACATCCAAAGCATTTTTTGGATTCAACCCAGACATAATTTTTTGCAAAATTTATAGATGCATATCCTCAAATTAAAACTAGTCAAAGATTTTTTGAAATGGCTAAACCTTTTTATGTCAAGATAAATCACACACGCACAACTTGTTGTTGTAGAGTACATATTGAATTTTCTAACCATTATACTGTCTATCAGCATATATGTGTACATTTGCATGCTAACAATGTCTTGCAGGAGTGTAACATAAAGGAGCCACCTAGATCTTCAAGGGAATCGATAGCTACCATTTTATGTCATAGACCGGATGGACAACAATTTCAAAAACTATCATGTTTGAATGGTACATGTGTACATTGTGGTGGTTTGCAAGATTTACCTATTTGTCAGCATATGGAAAGTAGTCATGCAATTGGGAATGAAATAGTAGAATTTGGAAAATATAAGACCATTGCATATGCTCTAAAAGATGGAAAAGAGGCAAAACGATGTGATTTAGTAATTGACAAGATTCCAGTGTATCAGTTCATGGATATATTTTGTGGGAAAATTATGTATGAATATGCAATGCATACACATAGAGCACGATGGTTGGATACACAATTCAAGTTATGCAAGGACACTTTTCCGATTGATACAATTGTTTCAGTTGTGGACTTTGCAACCACAAAATGAGGTACAATCACAGTATTACAACTCTCAACAGGTTGCTATATTTGTTCGTATAGCATACTTGCATGCACCTGATAGTACGGAGGAAAATAGGAAGATATTGAGGGAGTACCATTTTTATATGAGCGATGATCGCTCACATTCTACAGATTTTGTACATGGTTGCTTTAGTTTGTTTTACGGTGATTTGGTAAATAGGAGCATACCATATCGTCGACACATCATATGGTTAGATAATTGTACATCCCACTTCAAGAATTCTTGTATGTTTTATTGGTTGAGAAGGATGCACAAGAACACTGATATTCAATATATGTGGAATTTCACTGAGGCGGGCCATGGAAAGGGAGAGCATGATGGTGCGGGAGCATGTATAAAAAGAGCTTTAGCACGTGAAGAATTAAAGTATGAGGGGGGAGAAAACTTATCAAATGCAAGATGTACTGTCAACTGGTGTAATGCCACAATGGGCCTAGGTAAGGAAGGTGAGTCAACAGTTCATAGATTTTTTTGGTTGATTGATGAAACTAACATTGCACCATATGAGGATTGTTGTACAGTAACAAGATCAAGTGAGCTACACTCTTTTAGAAGTTGTAATGCAGGTTCATGGATGGTATACACATGACATATGGCATGCTTTTGTTCATCTTGTGCAGAGGAGAATTGGGATGAGTGCGACTCAAAGGAATGGGTTGATGAATGGTCTATAAGACCTTTGAGCCCACTTGACTCCTATCATCTGCCAACAGCATTGCAACTAGGGGACATGGTAGCATCTACTGACTTTGACCATTTGTCAGATATAGTACAACTAGGTAAATTGTCCATTTATATAGTTTGTCTAAACTATTTTGGATATTAATGTACTGAATATGTCTACATTATTGCAGGTCATGTTTTTGCAGTTATTGCACCTGAACACAATGACGAAGGGACAAATTATTATTTATGTCGTTGTGTTGAGGCCAAAAAGAAATTGGATGTTGCAATTGTAGATAGCGAAGGATTACAATACCCTATAGGAGTGGTTGTTGTAACAGGAACATGGCTTAGACGATATGGTATGAAGAACTCTAAGTTGTGGTTGTTCGAGGATTGGGAGACACACAGGAAGATTCTACATTATTCAAACCTTGTTGTTGCTTTGAATGTTACTTTGATTAGATATGGGGGTAGGCCAATGAAAAGAACTCTTTGGAAGGTTCCCAAGTCAGAGCATGAGGCAATACTTAACACACTAAAGGTTAAGGCAGATCCAGCTGGTTCAATGGACTAAATCGAGCTGTACTAAAATGTTGTAATATGTGTTCAACTGTATAGGGTTGGTTTACAAAGGAAGTGTACACATACCTAATTGGCCTAATTAGGCTTGGTTTACAAAGGAAGTGTGAGGTATAGGGTTCTTGGAACTGGTAGCTCAAGTAGTGACAAAATCTCTTTAGTGCACATGCACACTAATAGCAAAAATTCAAATAAAGAAGTAACAAGTGTTGTGGAATTATCCACAGAGCAATGTGAAATGAAGCCTCAAATTGGTTCATTAGCAGGAAAAGAATTTGGTCATGCACTTCATTCTAGCACCACAAATATTTCTATTAGAAATGACTATCTGTCAATGGCCTTGAATTTACAGGACTTGGGCATTATCATTGAAAGGTAAGTTCATTGCCACCTTTGGCAAGGCAGTCTCACTCCTCATTTTACAACAAAGGGTAGCAATCTATGGTCCAAGGTTTTAATTCGGCTGACAAGTGGAGAGCTTCTCAAGGTACTGATCTCTTTCATAGAGAAGTTCCTGCTTCATCTCAAGGTTCTTGTTTAGGTGACCAACTCCTTCGAGGTCCACAAATAGACCCATTAATTGGTAAAAGGGTAGATGCAATTTTGGAAAGAGTATCCCAATTGAAGAGTAATGGAAATTCCAGTGAGCATGAAGTTATTGCAGATACAATGGGTGTATCTCCTCCACTAACAAATATAACTACTTCCAGAGACTTGAGTTTAAATGGAGACTGTCTATTCCCAAACATGCCCCAATTGAGTAGATGAACCAGATGTTTCTTGAGTAAAGAAGATAGTGGTTTATTAAAGCATCTACATTATCCCACTTGCTATCAGTTACTACTTTTTGAGCAGCTTGCCAGCTACTTCTGTGTAGGATTTCTATAATATATAATGTCCTCATGCAAGTACATGCCATGCACAGTCATTCCAACTCCGCCGATGACTCTGTGCTGAAGTGTCCCTCAAGGTCCCTTAAGCATGAAATCAGAAATCTTTGTCGGGTCATATCTCAGAGATCATGTGAGGTAGCATGGATCCATCAATTGACATGAGACCATATTTCCAGGGCCTACAAAAGCCTGTCTCAATTTTTGGAGATTCAACTTATTTTAAATTCAGCAACACATTCTCAGTCGGTGTCAGAATTCAAAGTGTTCCTCAGTTGAAATGGTCAACGTTGCGTATCTTTCCAACTGTCAGTCATAGCATCAAACCTTTAGTTCCAACAGCTCTGAATGGTCAGGTAAATGCTAGTGGCAACCTCATTCACCATGCACAATCATTCGAACCCCGCCGACGACTCCGTGCTGAAGTGTCCCTCAAGGTCCCTTAAGCATGAAATCAACGATCTTTGCAGGGTCATATTTGGGAGCTCGTACGATGTAGAATTGATTCATTAGGTGCTACAAGACCATGTTGTCAGGGCCTACAAAATCCTCTCTCAGTTTTTAGAGATTCAACTTATTTTAAATTCGGCAACACATTCTCGGTCGGTGTTAGAACTCAAAGTGTTCCTCAGCTGAAATGGTCAATGTTGCGTATCTTTCCAACCGTTGGTCGTAGCATCAAACAATCAATTCCAATAGCTCTGAATGGCTGGGTAAATGCTAGTGGCAATCTCATTCGGCACCCACAATGATTCGATCCCCGCTGATGACTTTGTGTTGAAGTGTCCCTCAAGGTCCCTTAAGCATGAAATCAGCGATCTTTGTAGGGTCATATCTTGGAGCTCATGCGATGTAGAATTTTTTTGTTAGGTGTTACAGGACCGTGTTGCTGAGGCCTACAAAAGCCTATCTCAAATTTTAGAGATTCAACTTATTTTAAATTTGGCAACACATTCTCGGTCGGTGTCAGAACTCAAAGTGTTCCTCAGCTGAAACAGTCAACGTTGCGTATCTTTCCAACCGTCGGTCATAGCATCGAACCATCAGTTCCAATAGCTCCAAATGGCCAGGTAAATACTAGTGGCAACCTCATTCACCATGCATAGTCATTCAAACCCCGCCGACGACTCCGTGCTGAAGTGTCCCTCAAGGTCCCTTAAGCATGAAATTAGCGATATTTGTGGGGTCATATCTCAGAGCTCGTGCAATGTAGAATCAATTCATCTAGTGCTACGAGATCGTGTTTCTGGGGCCTACAAAATCCTCTCTCAATTTTTAGAGATTCAACTTATTTTAAATTCAGCAACACATTCTTGGTCGGTGTCAGAACTCAAAGTGTTCCTCAGCTGAAACGGTCAACATTGCGTATCTTTCCAACCATTGGTCGTAGCATCAAACCGTCAGTTCGAACAACTCTAAATGGTTGGGTAAATGCTAGTGGAAACCTCATTCACCATGCACAATCGTTCGAACCCCACCGACGACTCCGTGTTGAAGTGTCCCTCAAGGTCCCTTAAGCATGAAATCAGTGATCTTTGTAGGGTCATATCTGGGAGCTCGTGCGACATAGAATTGATTCGTCAAGTGCTATGAGACCATGTTGCTAGGGCCTACAAAATCCTCTCTCATTTTTTAGAGATTCAACTTATTTTAAATTCGGCAACACATTCTCGGTCGGTGTCAGAACTCAAAGTGTTCCTCATCTGAAATAGTCAATGTTGCGTAGCTTTCCAATCGTCGGTCGTAGCATCAAACAATCAGTTCCAAAAGCTCTGAATGGCTGGGTAAACACTAGTGGCAACCTCATTCGGCACCCACAATGATTCGATCCCCGCTGACGACTCCATGCTGAAGTGTCCCTCAAGGTCCCTTAAGCATGAAATCAGTGATCTTTGCAGGGTCATATCTTGGAGCTCATTTGATGTAGAATTGATTCATCAAGTGCTACAGGACCATGTTGTCAAGGCCTACAAAAGCCTATCTCAAATTTTAGAGATTCAACTTATTTTAAATTTGGCAACACATTCTCGGTCGGTGTCAGAACTCAAAGTGTTCCTCAGCTGAAATGGTCAACATTGCGTATCTTTCCAACCGTCGATCATAGCATCAAACCGTCAGTTCCAACAGCTCCTAATGGCTGGGTAAACACTAGTGGCAACCTCATTTGGCACCCACAATGATTCGATCCCTGCCAATGACTCCGTGCTGAAGTGTCCCTCAAGGTCCCTTAAGCATGAAATTGGTGATCTTTGCGGGGTCATATCTTGGAGCTCGATCGACGTAGAATCAATTCATTAGGTGCTACAAGAACATGTTGTCGGGGCCTACAAAAGCCTATCTCATTTTTGAGAGATTCAACTTATTTTAAATTCAGCAACACATTCTCGGTCAGTGTTAGAACTCAAAGTGTTCCTCAGCTGAAACGGTCAACATTGCGTATCTTTCCAACCATCGGTCGTAGCATCGAACCGTCAGTTCCAACAGCTCCAAATGGCTGGGTAAATGATAGTGGAAACCTTGTTCGGCACCCACAGTCATTCAAACCCCGCCAATGACTCCGTGCTAAAGTGTCCCTCAAGGTCCCTTAAGCATGAAATCGGTGATCTTTGTGGGGTCATATCTCGAAGCTCATGCAATGTAGAATCAATTTGTCAGGTGCTATGGGACTATGTTGCCGGGGCCTACAAAAGCCTATCTCATTTTTTAGAGATTCAACTTATTTTAAATTCGGCAACACATTCTCGGTCCGTGTCAGAACTCAAAGTGTTCCTCAGCTGAAATGGTCAACGTTGCATATCTTTCCAACCATCGGTCGTAGCATTGAACCGTCAGTTCCAATAGCTCCGTATGGTCAGGTAAACACTAGTGGCAACCTTGTTCACCACACACAGTCATTTAAACCCCGCGGACAACTCCATGCTGAAGTGTCCCTCAAGGTCCCTTAAGCATGAAATCAGTGATCTTTGTGGGGTCATATCTTGGAGCTCATGTGACATAGAATTGATTCATTAGGTGCTACGAGACCATGTTGTCGGGGCCTACAAAAGCCTATCTCAGTTTTAAGAGATTCAACTTATTTTAAATTCGGCAACACATTCTCAGTCGGTGTCAGAACTCAAAGTGTTCCTCAGCTGAAATGGTCAATGTTGTATATCTTTCAAACCATCGGTTGTAGCATCGAACCGTCAGTTCCAACAACTCTGAATGGCCGGTTAAACACTAGTGGCAACCTTGTTCACCACACACAGTCATTCGAACCCCGCCGATGACTCCGTGTTGAAGTGTCCCTCAAGGTTCCTTAAGCATGAGATCGGCGATCTTTGCAGGGTCATATCTCAGAGCTCGTGCGACATAGAATTGATTCGTCAGGTGCTATAGGACCATGTCTGAAAATGCCCTGATTTTATCAAGATACTTAGTGGTTCAAAAGTTAGAGTAGAAAACCTCTATTAGGAAGGCTACAAGGAAAAGTGGGTGCAGGTCTAGTTCACTATGGTACAGTCTTGATGGGAATGAACCAATTGTTATTTCAGAGGCCTTAGGTCAAATGAGGACCATTTACATGCTTGGTAGTGGTTAGGAAGTCCACCGGTGAAGAGTTTTAGCAATAAGTCACTTTTAGGCCTAGATTCCCTAAAGCCAAAAAGACATTGAACTTTGATTAAGTGTCTAACTTTGCAAAGGGAGTTTATTGGGATAGAAACTCCCTTAATTGATTGTGTTACATCATCCTAAGAGATTGTGAATACCCTTAAGTCATTACAGGTGATTGGTGAATTGTGGGAGTCAAGTGAAGGGCCCACTACTTTCCGGCTATCACCTCTGCATTAAATTAGGTCTGTGTCCAAGGTGAGTGTTAGGTGGTGCTGGAGTGGAGTTAGAAAACAAGGCTTTGGGATCTTAAATAACTTCCAAATGGGTGTCTAAAAATATCCTGATTGTGTCAAGATACCAAGTTGTGAAGAAGTTAGAGTGGAAAATTGAGGTTGAGAAGGCTATAAGGAAATTGGCGTGCAGGTCTAGTTTGCTATGGTATGGTTGTAAAGGGATCAAACCAAGAGTTGTTTCAGATTCCTTAGGTCATATGAGGACCATCTACATGCTTGGGAGTGGTTAGGAAGTCCACTGGTGAAGAGTTCTAACTAAAGGCTAGGTTTAGGCCTAGTGTCCCTAAAGCCAAAAGGGCATTGAAGTTTGATTGAGTGTATAAACTTACAAAGGGAGTTTTTTGGGATAGAAATCCATTTTATTGGTTGTGTTACACCATTGTAAGAGCTTGGGAACACCTTTAAGCCTTTGTAGTTGGTCGGTGAGTTGTGGGAGCTAAAAGAAGGGAATTCCACTTTCTTGCTGTGACCTCTGCATTAGTTCTCGTTTAGGTGACCAACTCCTTCGAGGTCCACAAATAGACCCATTAATTTCCCAAATTGGTTTGTTAGTAGGCAAAGAATTTATCGAATGTCTTGAAATTTAAATGAAGAATTTTGGTGCAGGAGCACCTCTCCAAACACCTAAGTCCACCTTGGAACCAAATGGAGGTAGTGGATCTAAATAATTCCTAAACATGAATTAGGATATATTAAGGCCAATAATGGAAATATCTAATAAACAATTTAATTTAAATATTATAAGTCCTAGAAGTCCTGGCAAAGGACTTAGTTTTTCCTTGCAAAATCTTATTTTTTTGATGTTTGGTTGATTGTTTTGGGCTTGGAACAGAATTGTGGGTGATATAATAACATCATAACATCATTTTTCATCTGTATTGAATGATTATATAATCTATTTTCTTTAGATTTGGAAAGTTGTTGAAGGTGGTCATATTGGTGCATTGAAATAACTCCATTTTGGTCTTTTTGATGATATAATGGGCCATTCAATGAATGTAATTACTGTTTCTCATTGAATGGACCCTATGTAACATATTTATGATGTTACTAACCATTTGAATGTAGGAGAAGTTGTTTTAGTGGGTGTACACCATGAGGAAGAGTTGAAAAAGGGCACAAAATTGATGCCACAAGTGTAGCAGCAAAGGATCCACCTTAACAAGGGTATAATTTTATTTGAAACAGAAAAATTATATGTCAAATGAAACATGAATCCATAAGGAGGAGTTTTGGAAATGAGTTTTGAGTTGTTTTTAAGAAGGCCCTAATTTTGAAGGCCTAGAGGGAGCAATTTGGGGCTTTTGGGTATAGAAAGCCTATAGGATCCAATTGACTTCAAATTTCTCTAATTGGGACCATATTAACACTCTGTGAAAATTGGCAAGGTTGGGTGTTAAGTCTGTAATAGGGTTCCTTTGTAAAAGTGACCTATTAGGTCTAGGAAGGAAAGTGGAGCAGCAGTTTTTGGGGGTTGTGTTCCAAATTAACCCTACCTAATTCTAAGATATGTTTTGTAAAACCATAAAAGGTATCTGAATATACACAATTTCTTCCTAACAAATTACATCACTGATATACACAACTATATTGTAATGACCCACATGACCAAGGTACAGAATGCATGCAGTACAAAGAGTAAAGCCATATTTCAATAGTGCTACTATGAAAACATAAAGCAAAGATACAATCACATGCATATGAAAACATAAACATTTTGTAGTCAATTTTTAAATTTGAAATGAATAACCAATTTACTATGAAAGCATGGACAGCAATGTAAACACATAAGACATTGCCAATCAAGAATACAATGTACATGCGTACGTAATAACAACATGCCTGATGATATCATATAGGCCAATAAAATTTTGGTCAAATAATGCAATATAAGTGTACAAAAGATATGTCTGATACTATCATATAGGTGTACAAAATATATGTCCAGCAATGCCATATAGGTGTACAAATGTGTGTCCAGTAATGCCAAGTAGGCGTACAATAAAAGTATCCCTATTCTACTCATTTCCCGCTAGGGGAAGAAAATAAGTCTCGAGCTATTTTTTATTTCTGAGTGGATGGGGATGTAGTGGATGCTGGAGTCTTTCGAACGTGTTCACTTGTCCTCCTATCTAGACTATTCTGTAAAGAGAGCTGAAAAAATAAAAAGTATAAGCATTAATGAGTAATATGTAAATCAAAATTAAAATGTATAATGACATATGCTAGAATTTTCTCTTACCGCAAATATGTAGTCACTATGTTCATCCACTGCAGAGCTAGGCTGGCGATCAGGAGTGAAAAGTCCCTGGATATACAATCAAAATAGTAATTCAATTTCCATATGTGAACATTGTTACAAATTCAATTCAAACTATTAAGATGACAATGATAATTAAATTTAGTTTCATACTGCAGTAAGTGCCTCGGAACTAGCAACAGCAGCAGCAACTCCATGATCCAAAGACTCTCGAACACCAGGAGGAGTTTCCGATGTCATCATCTAAAAATGAATCAAGCAGATTATTATGCATCTATTAAGAATATTTATAATTATTTTCAAAATGACATGCATTAATGTTACCTCTTTGAAAGTGCCACCGCGTGCAACTGGATACAGTGTAGATGTGGAAGTTGTCGCAACAGTGGCCTAGAGAACATGCAAGACAATTTAGAAGACAACTATTCATATAAGAATATACTGGTAATTTGTTGGTTATATTATTTTATTACATATATACCTGTGGACTCCATGATGTCGTATGAAAGCCAGGAGAAGGAGTGTGCTCACTTCCAACAGTGCTTTGAGTTTGGATTTTGATAATAGTTTTTTTCATAAATTATTTGCTCATTCATTTTTTTTATATAATTTGATCAAAGTAAATGTAATTAACAATAAATATAGATACCTCTCCAAATGCACAGTGTCGCCCCTCACTATCTACTACGAATGTAGAAGGTCCAGCAGTGAACTAATACACAGTACAATAAGTTATCAAATAAAATCATGTATAATAACTTAATGTATTAATTCAATTATTTTTTTTGATAAATACCTGTGGAGATTTATTAGTGTAGAAAGTGGCAGAGGGGACATGCTCGGTTCCACTAACACTTTGACCCTACATATATATCATATACTAGTTTAGTTATTCATTTGGTTATAAATGGAATATATGACCAAAATAAATATAACTGGAATTGCAAATATTTACCTGTGTGTCGATGCCAAATGTTGTGTTCAGGAAGTCACTAGTCATCATACCATCATCATCACCAGCCCTACCATGAGGAGTACCATATGTGCATAAGGACCCACATGACTAGCATAAGTGGCCCCTTGAAGATTGCTCATCCTCCCTCTGGACTAATGGGCTAACAACATCAATGAGAGTTTGGGTGAGGGCATTAATGGTGCCTAGTGTGTCCACCTCCACATGTTACTTCACTATAGAAGGAACACTAACATGCTCAATATGGGGCTTGCCAAGGGGTGCCCTGGGTGCATTGGGGTCAACATGTGGCCCCAGTCTATTAAATGACGATCCCCCACCTCTACCTTGAGAATCTAAAAAGTCAAAATAATTGGGCACCTCACCAAGGATGAACTCGCAATAGAGTTTCCTCAAAAAATATATGGGAACCTCATGATTGTTGCAAGGAGGGTTATCAAAGACCATCCACCATCTATCCCAAAAGTTATTTTTAATATTTTCATTAATGCACCAGTGAATTGGGAACCTCCTCAATGTAGTTTTGACAGTTTCATTTTGCCTAGGCTTTTTGAAGAGTTTACAAATGTCATCTTTTGTGATTTTTTTCTTTTTAATGCCCTCATATGACAACTTATCAGCATAATATTGTTTCTATTCTTCTCTTTTATTATGCCAGATATTCAATTTCCCACTAACTGATCCTATGTGGGTAAGAATCGATTCTAAGGAGGAAGCAAGTGTTGCTCTTCCGAGATTTCTATTTACAGATACTTTTAATCTATTGATTAAATTTTCTAATTCCCTTTTCCCATTTTCTATTTTTTCAAACAAAGTTTGTGATGCTCCAGGAAGAGGTTTTTCGATTGGTGGAGGTTGTGGTAGTGGGTTTTCAATATTTTCTTCTTCTACATGAGGAGGCGGTTGGTTTTCTTTGTTAATTGGAGGGTTTGAATGAGGGTTTTCTTCAGGTGCATCATTATTGCCTGTAGTTTAAACAAAATTGTTTTTTTAAAATTCTATTTGTAAATAAAATTACAAATAACAATAAAACAAAATGTAAATTGAAAAACAAATAAAAAATGAATATTTACACATAAACAACTCAAGAATCATTAAAAAAAACCTACCTCTTCTGCTTCTTCTTGATCTATGTTGATGAGGAGGCATTGCATACAAATTCATGGGCAAAAAAATGCCTCTTCTAGACCGCGTGCGCGCTAAAGGGTGACCTTGCTGCTGCTAATGGTGTTTTGAAGCTCAAAATTGTGAGCTTCAAATGAGTAGTGAGTGGTTTTATAATAAAACCACAAAGGGCGCACACCCTATGGCTTGGATTGCCCAAGCCTTAGGCTTGGGCAATCTAAGCCATAGGGCGTGTGCCCTTTTTGGCGCATGCCCTTTTTGGTGTGCGCCCTTTGCGTGCAATGGGGCCAAAAAAAAACTTTGGCATCTTTTTGGTACCCCATTTTTGTGCACATAACCTGCTGTTGACATGGTAGACATTTCCTGATGAGCTCACAAGCATCATGTTCCATGGTTGGCCAATAATACCCAACTTGAAGAAACTACTTTGCTAGAACCATGCCACTCATGTGGGCATTGCAAATTCTAGCATGGACCTCTTGTAAAGCCAGGATGACCTCGTTTGAATCTAAACACCTAGAGATGATGTTGTGATATCCTTGACAATTAAGGATGTTGGCTACAAGAGTGTAGCAGGAAGCTTTGCGAATTAGGTTTTGGTGTTGGTTATTGGTGAGATGGGGAGATATGATACCATTCTTTAGATATGCATGGATTTCATGGTACCATGGGGACTGAGGACCAACCAAGACACACACCATTTTTGCATCAGTGTTCTTATAAGTAGGTGTGTGTAGCTGCTTGACTAAGAATTCATAGTGAGTTGAATCACGAGGAATCTCCAATAAGGATCTGATGGTTTCCATTGCATCGACCACTTTATTTTGAAGCCTTGGTATCTGAGTGAACTGTAGATTTAGGAAATGCTCTTTTAGTCCATCCACCAGTTCTTTGTAGGGTAGAAACTTGTCATCCTTTGTCTAATATTCATCTAGGACTTCCTTGATAATTAGCTGTGAATCTCCAAACACTTGCAATTCTATGATATTCCATTGAATGGTTGTTTTGAGGCCTAAGATGAGTGCCTCATATTCTACAATGTTATTAGTACATGGGAATCCCAACTTGAATGATTTTGGAATATAGTCACCCTGAGGTGTGATGAATAGGATTCCAGCCCCTGATCCATGTGATGTATAGGAGCCATCAAAGTATGCTTCCACATGGGTTGTTCTTCAATCATACATAGGTGTTCATCAAGGAATTCCATGATTAGTGGATAGGTATCCACCAGTGGTGCCTCTGCTAGCTGATTAGCAATTACTTTCCCTTTGATTGCTTTCCGATCTATGTACTGGATGTCAAACTCATAGAGTTACATGACCCATTTCACCATACGGCATATGAGAGTTGTCCTTGACAATAGATACTTGAGTGGGTCCATCTTTGAAATGAGCCTGATTGTGTGACTGATCATGTAGTGTCTAAGCTTTTGAGTAGTAAAGACCACTGCAAGGCATTCTTTTTCCATGGGTGAATAGTTAAGCTCGTAGCTGACAAGAGTTCAACTAATGTAGTAGATGGCTCTCTCTCTATTTTCATCATCATGCTGAGCTAAGAGTGCCCCTAGTGCCATAGTGGTCATCAAGATGTAGAGTATGAGAGGGCATCTTGGAACTGGTGCTACTAGGATTGGAGAGTTGGTTAGATATTCCTTGAGCTTGTCAAATCTTTTCTAATAGATGCGGTCCCATTTGAAGCTTGTGTCTTTGCGCAAGAGATGTGTGAAAGGTTGGCACTTGTTGGCCAGCTGGGAGATGAACCGACGCACTAATTGAAGCTTTCCTTGTAGGCTTCTAAGTTGTTTGAGTGTTCTTGGTGGAGGCATTTTTGTTATTGCTTTGACCTTCTTGGGGTCAATCTCTATGCCTCATCATGATACTATGAAGCCTAGAATCTTTTCAGATGTAATACCAAAGACACATTTCTTTAGATTGATCTTCAAACCATAATGATGCAGGTGATCAAACACACTCTCAAGAATGTCAAAGTGTTCATGGTGTTTTTTTAATTTTGCAAGAATATCATCTACATAGTCTTCTAGGATCTTGTGGATCATGTCATGGAAGATTACCATCATTGCTTTCTGATATGTGGCTCCTGCATTCTTTAGCCCAAATGGCATCATGTTATAGTAGAAATTACCCCATGGAGTTGTGAATGTTGTTTTATGTTGATCTGCTTTTGCTATTTGGATCTGATTATAGCCTGAAAATCCATCCATAAGTGACAACATCTCATGGCTCGCTATAAGATCTACGATCATGTCTATGTTTGGTAGTGGAAAATCATCCTTAGGACATGCCTTGTTTAGGTCCCTAAAATCTATGCAAATTCTGATGTCGCCTAAAGGCTTTACAACCGGTACCATGCTAGAGATCCAATTTGAGTAATCAATGGCCCTTAAGATTTTTTCTTGGAGGATTTTTTTAAGCTGTTCTTTGACTAATAAGACCACTTTTGGATGCATTTTTGATGAAGGGTGCTCCCCTTAATACCACAAACACATAACAGATATAGAGAAACAACAACAATATGCAGGAACAGAAAATTGGCTTCTTATTATCTCCACAAATGTGGAATTACAAACTTTCAGAATTACAATATGCAAAGCCACATGGGCATTCCCTTACAATATTCTGTAGGACAAAGCCTCGAACTATTACCTAGATCTACTACCCAGAACTATTCTGAACTGCCTAAGACAATAATACAGCCTTCCTTATATAGGCAATTTTCCACCGCCTAGGAAGGTTCCTAAATTTTAGCCAATAAGGCTGACCAAACTTAGAATTATTTTATTTTACATTTTATTACATCATAGTCGGCTCAAGATAACTTTTGAAACCTGAACATAAATTTTGAAGAAAATTATTTTCTGCCATTTCAGGTGGCCCAACTTCCGAAGACCATAAGTCATCACCAGTTGACCCGATCGGCTATTATAACCCCATTTCAGAAATGTCACGAAGTGCTCTACAGGGTTGACCGACACAAGTGCTCGTCACCCAAATTTTTAACCTCATCCGGGGCCTCTAAAGCCTTCAAAACTGAGTTCAAAGTTTCTGTACCCTGCTGCCAATACCAAAAATCTTCAATATCTTCCAACATACACTTGATCTGGAAATGAAACTTTACTGGCAGACTTATATGACCAAAATGAACCTCCAAGAAAGAAATCAGATCATTCTGAGCACATACAAAAATTACCAAAAATAGTAACTTTCCATAAATAGCAGCTCTGCACATGATAGCCCTTATTGAATTCAAAAATAGAAATATTTTTGGGTGATGCAAGATTGCTCTTACACCCAGGATGCTCCTGCATCAGACACCCAGGGTAATTTGAGAAGTGACCCTGTCACGACTCAGGTGTGCAGAGGAAAACCAAGACAGTTAACCTCCTCCTTTGTTAGCCATGATGAATCTTCAACAGGTCGTCCTTTCCACTTGACCAGATATTCTTCATATGTCTTGTTCCTTGTGCTTCTGCCAACACGACTGTCCAGTATATCCTCAATCTCTTTGGTGTCTGAACTACTTGCTGGAATACTCCACTGTGCCGCTGTGATCTCATCTTCAACACCTCCTTCATGATACTCTGTCAAATCTGAAATGTTAAACACTGGTGAAATATTCAGCTCACTAGGCAATTCTACCTCATATGCAATTCCTGAATCATGCTTCTTCAATATCTTACATGGTCCAAACTTCTTCATTTTCAGCTTGTTATATGTACCAACCGGAAACCGCTCCTTCCGTAAATGAACCATGAATTCATCACCAACTTGAAGTTCCTTATACCTCCTTTTCTCATCTGCCTTAGCCTTATACTGTGCATTCATCTTGGTAATATGCTTCCTCACCTCCCCATGGATGTTCTTCAAGTGTTCTGCAAAATCTTCAGCTTCAGCACTACTTATTTCTCCTTTATCTATCTTCCTCAATTCAGATGCATTTCTTGGACTACTTCCATATACAATCTGGAATGGTGATTTACCAGTGCTCCTGTTGACAGAATTATTGTATGCAAATTCTGCCTATGGTAAAATCAAATCCTATCCTGTTGGCTTATCTCCAACCAAACATCTCAGCAAATTTCCCAAACTTCTATTCACCACCTCTATCTGTCCATCAGTCTGTGGATGATGTGATGAACTGAACTTCAAATCTGTCTTCAACTTCTTCCATAATGTACGCCAGAAATATCCAACAAATTTAGTGTCCCGATCTGAAACTATGGTCCTTGGCAAACCATGAAGTCTCACTACTTCTCTGAAAAATAATTCTGCTATATGAACAACATCATTAGTCTTCTTGCAGGGAATGAAATGTGCCATCTTTGAAAATCGGTCAACTACTACAAAAATTGAATCATGTCCCCGTTGTGTCCTCGGTAAACCAAGAACAAAGTCCATACTGATATCCTCCCAAGGCTTCTCTGGTATAAGTAATGGCTGATACAACCCTGTATTCTGCTTCACTCCTTTCACCATCTGACATACTCTGCAACTCTGTACAAACTATTCACATCTTGCTGCAATTGTGGCCAATAATAATTCTCACCAACCAAAGCAAGGGTTTTATCACGACCAAAATGTCCAGCCAATCCTCCACTATGCTTCTCTTTGATGAGATTCTCCCTCATAGAACTTCGTGGAATGCACAACTGACTCCCTCTGAATAGCATATCATCTTGGATGATAAAATCTAGCCATTTCATCTTGTCTAGAGTAACAGGTTCTGTACAAGCCTTCCAATCTTCACCAAAATCAGGATCCTCTGGATACAAATTCTTGAGTTCCTTGAACCCAACCACTTCAATCTGTATTTCTGTCAGCAATAGTTGCCTTCTGCTAAGAGCATCTGCAACCCTATTAGACTTTCCACTCCTGTGTTTCAAAACAAATGTATAACTCTGCAAAAACTCAACCCATTTCAAATGCCTTTGATTCAATTTTCCTTGACTATTCAAATATTGCAAAGCTTGATGATCAGTATACAAAACAAACTCCTTAGGAAGCAGATAGTGCCTCCACTTTTTCAATGCCTGAACTATAGCATAAAATTCTTGATCATAAACAAAATAGTTTCTCTTGGCATCATTTAATTTCTCACTGAAATAAGCAACAGGTTTACCTTCTTGGCTCATAACAGCTCCTATTGCAGTACCACTAGCATCACAATCTACTTGAAACACCTTATTAAAATTTGGAAGTGCTAAAACTGGTTGTTCTGTAACTTTTTGTTTCAACAATTGAAAACTCTTTTCTGCCCCATTAGTCCACTTAAACTCTTTTCTATCCCCTCTCATTGTTTCAGTCAAGGGTCCACAAATACTGCTAAAATTTCTGATAAACTTTCTGTAAAAGCTAGCTAGACCATGAAAAGATCTTACCTCAGTAGCACTCCTTGGAGTAGGCCATTCAAGGATAGCCTGTACCTTCTCTGGGTCCATTTTTAGACCTTCTCCTGAAACTACAAACCCCAAATACACCAACTCTTTCTTCACAAAACTGCACTTCTTCAAATTAATCAACAATTTCTCTTCTCTCAACTTCTCAAATACCATACGAATATGCATCATATGCTCATCCAATGTCTTACTAAAGATCAAAATATCATCTAGGTAAACAATGACAAACTTACCCAGAAATTCTTTCAGAACCTCGTTAATGAGCCGCATGAAAGTGCTCGGTGCATTGGTTAGCCCAAAAGGCATGACTAACCACTCATATAGTCCTTCCTTTGTCTTGAAGGCAGTCTTCCATTCATCTCCTTCTCTGATCCGAATCTGATGATATCCACTTTTCAGATCTATCTTTGAGAAATACACAGCTCCACTCAAACAGTCCATAATATCATCCATTCGTGGCAATGGAAACCTGTACTTGATTGTGATCTTGTTTATTGCCCTAGAATCTATACACATCCTCCATTCTCCATTCTTCTTTGGTGCTAATACTGTTGGTACAGCACAGGGACTCAAACTCTCACGGATCAATCTTTTCTGTAACAGTTCATGTACTTGTCTATTCAACTCCTCACTTTCTGCAGGTGTCATTCTATGTGCTGCCTTATTCGGAAAACTCACTCTTGGGATCAAGTCCATCTGATGATCGATCTTCCTGACTGGTGGTAATCCATCAGGCACGTTATCGGATACAATATCCTGAAACTCATTCAACAAATCTGCAACTTCTACAGGAACATCTTCTACTTCCTCTTTACCAGCTTTTGGAATTAAAGCAAAACATACATGCTCATGCCTCATACCATCTAGGAAATTTCTTCCATCAACAAAAGTTATCCTTGCATTACCACATACCTTTTCTTCAGTCTCCTTCAATGGTTTTAGCTTATGTCGTACTCCATCCTTTGTCAGGGAATAGGTATTCGCACGACCATCATGTATAGCACATCTGTCAAACTGCCATGGTCTACCCAACAACATATGACATGCATCCATAGATATGATATCACATAATACCTCATCTTGGTATCCACCAATCTTGAACTTCACCAGGCATTGTTCATTGACCATGACCTTGTGGTCATCCTGTACCCAGGCAATCCGATATGGATGTGGGTGTTTCTGTCTCTTGAGCTTCAACTTTGTCACCATCTCTTCTGACACCAAATTGTCAGTGATTCCACTATCAATAATCACATCACAACATTTACCTTCACACTTGCACCCGGTGCGAAACAGGCTCCTCCTTTGCTCAGGTTCATTCTCACCACTCAACAGGACTCTTCTGTTAATCAACGTTTCTCCTCTTTCAGCATCTTCAGAATTTGATGATCTGGCATCTTCATCTACATGTGCAACTCTGGCCTGGCCTTCATTTCTCCTGTCTGTTCTCCCTTGGCGCTGAGGACATTCAAATGCCCTATGACCTTCTTCTCCACAGTGAAAACATGTTCCACAGAAGCCACCTCTTCTAGATCCTTGTCCTCTTCCTCTTCCTCTCTGATCTCTATTATTCTAATCCTGGAAGTGATTGGAATTATTTCCTCACTGATTCTGACTGCTACTGGCCTCATCCTTCTTTTTCAGATCTTCATTTTGGCCACCATATGACCGTCCACCAGATCGTCCACCGTGACCTCTTCCATTTTGTCTACTCTCAAACTTCTTGTTCAGCTTTTCCTCTACTTTTAGGGCAAACTGGTATGCCTCTTCAATACTGTTCATTCGAACCAGATTCAACTCCTCCTGAATGCTTGGCCTTAACCCATTAAGGTATCGGGCAACTTTCTCCTTATCAGCTTCTGCATGGCCTGTTCTGATGAGAAGTCGATAGAACTCCTCTGTATACTCCTGAACAGATCTTCCTGCTTGCTTCAAACTCTGCATTTTCTTCAGTAGGTCAAGCTCATAATCAACAGGAATGAACTACCGCTTCAATTTATCCACCATCCGATCCCATCTCATGATTTTCTCCTTTCCCCTTCTATTTCGCTCCAACTGAATCTCTTGCCACCATATCTTCGCATGACCTTTCAGTCTGGCCTTCACAAATTTGACCCTATCAGGATCCTCGACATCTTCATACTCAAAATATTCTTCACATTCATTGATCCAGTCGATCAATTCCTCTGGGTTAAGATTTCTAGAAAATGTAGGAACCTCAATCTTAGGTCTTTTCCTAATCTTGGAAATCGCCCGAAAAAGTCTTTCTTCCTCCTGGTTCACAATTTTGACTTCTCCTTCTTGATATTCTTCTTCAGCTTCATCCTCACTTTCATCTCTGACATTAAAATTCATTCCTCTATGAATCTCTTCTTGCAATGCTCACACTTGTCTCTGTAGTGCCCTAACCTCAGGTGTTACAACACCCGCTCTTCTGCCACGTTCCCTTCGTGGAGGTATTTTTTTTTGCGATGCGCGCCGAAACCCTAACCACGGTCCTGGTGCAAACTGCCTCACAGTCGGCGATCTGTTTACACACTCAGGAAAACCTACTCTGATACCACCTGATGAAGGGTGCTCTCCTTAATACCACAAACACATAACAAATATAGAGAAACAACAACAATATGCAGGAATAAAAAATTGGCTTCTTATTATCTCCACAAATGTGGAATTACAAACTTTCAGAATTACAATATGCAAAGCCACATGGGCATTCCCTTACAATATTCTGTAGGACAAAGCCTCGAACTATTACTCAGATCTACTACCCAGAACTATTCTGAACTGCCTAAGAAAATAATACAGCCTTCCTTATATAGGCAATTTTCCACCGCCTGGGAAGGTTCCAAAATTTTAGCCAATAAGGCCGACCAAACTTAGAATTATTTTATTTTACATTTTATTACATCATAGTCGTCTCAAGATAACTTTTGAAACCCGAACAGAAATTTTGAAGAAAATTATTTTCTGCCATTTCAGGTGGCCCAACTTCCGAAGACCATAAGTCATCACTAGTTGACCCGATCGGCTATTATAACCCCATTTTGGAAATGCCACGAAGCACTCTACAGGCTTGATGCAAGTCACCCAAATTTTCAACCTCATCCGGGGCCTCTAAAGCCTTCAAAACTGAGTTCAAAGTTTCTGTACCCTGCTGCCAATACCGAAAATCTTCAATATCTTCCAACATACACTTGATCTGGAAATGAAACTTTACTGGCAGACTTATATGACCAAAATGAACCTCTAAGAAAGAAATCAAATCATTCTGAGCACATACAAAAATTACCAAAAATAGTAATTTTCCATAAATAGCAGCTCTGCACATGATAGCCCTTATTGAATTCAAAAACAGAAATATTTTTGGGTGATGCAAGATTGCTCTTACACCCAGGATGCTCCTGCATCAATTTTCCTTAGCTTCCACTTTATTTTCTTGGCATTGGGGTTCACATCTAGGTGATGGATGACAAGATTAGGATCTAGGCATGTGTGCATATGACCATGCAAAATTTATAACTGATTCTCTAAGGAGTGTAATGAAAGTTGTTTCTTCAACCTCTGTCAAATTGGCTGCAATGTAGGTGATTCTCAGACACTCTTCTGTACCCAAGTTGAATGGCTTGGTTTCTTCTATGATGATTGGTGACTGCTCGAGTTTGTAATCCTATATAGGAGGAAGAGGCAAGTCTTCATCTTCTAGCGCTTGAATTGTCAAGTTTTCACTAGAAGATATGCCCTTTATTTTTACTACTTTGGATTCAGAATGTGCCCCAGAGGAGTTTTCACTTAAAGACTCATGTTTTTCTCTTTCTATTTCACTTTTGCAGCTAAAACTTGCCTCCCCAAAATATCCTTCTGGGTCGAGCTTATAGATGTGAGTTGACTAAATCTTGAACTGATTGTGGGCTTGATGCCCCCATGAACTCTAGGAGTACTTTTGTGCTTTGGAACTCATCAATGTGTGTGATACTTGGTTGGTACCAGTCTATGAGTTCTAGGTGGATGAGGGGAAGTTCTATGAGATTAATGGAGAGTTGAAGGAGGACAGAAGTGCCCAAGAGGGTATCATGGTCAAAAATGTCATCGTATGATTTCTTTTCTGTCTCTTTAGGGATGTCTTCAATTTTTATAAGGTCATCTTGGCTATTCAGGAAGGGGATGCTAGTCATTTCGGTGCCCCCAGTTGTGGTATTGGGATCTGGTATATGCAGGTGAGGGGTATTAAAGCCAAGACCCTGATGTTGAGGATTCTTTGATGCTGTGATGGGATGTTTGCTTCCACCTCCTTGTGGTCCTAGACCACCGCCTTGATATTTCCATTGTTCAGTGGCATACTTGTGTAGTTGGGGATACTTGTCTTTAAAGTAGCCAAGAAGTTGAGTGTCAGGTGTTGGGGGATCTTTGTACAACCACCTATTGATGTCAGGATCCATCTCTTGACTGTTTATGTTGCCATGGGAATCAAAAGTCATAGGTCCCATTCTCTTGATTTCATGATTACCTTTAGCAAGCTTTCTTTGGTGACTCGGGCGCCCTTGTGTATGTGGATCAAGTGGGAGGGCCCCTATTGCAAATGCATCATTTAGGCTATATTCACCACAACCCTAGTTGTTGATCTTTATGGAAGAGAAAGTGGAGGCAAGGATAGTCTCTGGATCACAATGGGATCAGGATGAGCTAGCAACAGAAGTGCCAATGTTAGTTCTAGGACAATGAGTGGAATGAAGGAATGATACTTCCATCATACAGTAGTATGTGAAGGGTTCTGGCTCAGCATGGATGGTAACCTCAGTGCCTTGATGTGGAAATTTTATATACTAATGGTAAGTAGATGGTACAACCTTGATGGAATGGATCCATGGTCAGTCGAGGAGGATGTTGAATGGTAGGTCAAGATCAACAACATGGAAAATGGTGTCTTGTGTTGTCAGGCCTATCTGGATAGGAAACATAATGGTATCTTTAGAGGTATCTTCCAAGTTTTCGTATGCCTTGATTGTGATTACTTCATGTGAAATGTCAACATCTATGAACCCAATCTGTTGAATGAATTTTAGAGTACACAAGTTTAGGGCTGAGCCATTAACTATCAAGACCCATTTGATGGCAAAATCTCTGACCATAATGATGATGCAGAGAGGGAGAGTGTGTTCAAGTGCAACAGCTGGTATGTCAGATGGTTTGAAGGAAAGAGCACATGGTGCGGATAGATGTCCCACAAGTTTTTCAAACTGGATGGTGTTTATATATGTGGGGACTTGTGCTTCATGGAGGGCTCGGTCAAGGATTTCCCAATGGAGGAGTGAAATGCGGAGAAGGTCAAGGATGGAGATTTGGGCTGGTGTGTTCCCAAGATGTTCTATGAGGTTGTATTGTGCATTGTGTGCATTATGTGCTAGTCTTGGATGAGCACCAGTGATAGTTATCTGACCTCTATGGGTGGTAACAGCACATTGACTATCTACTCCTTTGACGTGGATGTTGGAATTAGGAGAGATAAGTACTGAGAGAGGAGGGTTGAATCAGTGCCTTCAAAAACTTTACTTGTAAACCTTTATGATATATAACTATAAATAGTAATAATCGACCAAAATAACTTGAATCTAACTACATGAATCAATCATTCATTTAACTTATGAAAGTAAACAACATGAAATCAATATGAAAATCACATGACACAATTATTTTGGTAATGTAGAAACCCTTGTTAGAAGGTAAAAACTATGGTGGGGATGACACCCACAAATTCTTCACTACTGCAGATAGAAAAGGTTTTCCTATTAGGGCTACAAGTTTTGATCACTTCTAGTGATCACACCCTATTAGGAGTGACATGTTAGATCAACTAGATCTACCTAGTGATAGAATTTTAAGAACACTAATGAAGTGTGTACTTGGTTAAGAGATTTACATAAGACTGTTAAGTCTACTCTGTTAAGAGATTTTATCCAAAACTCTATTACAATTGTCAGAAAGCAATAGGTAATTATCTGCTAATTGACAACTCAATTGTCTGATATAGATCTATAAGTTCTATTAAAATATCACCTTACTTGTGATGAATCTCTACTCTAAACTTCTCAGTAGCCTTTTTTGATTCTGCTCAATCTAAATTCCTCTGTACTTAGTTCTTCTCTGTTAACTGGTAGACTTGAAGTTAGGAAATTGCTTCAAGTGCTCTGTGATTCATATATTAGCTCACACCAAAAATGATGTGAACACACAAATATATAGTGTTCTATTTTGTCGCTTTAACAAAATTAGGTTACACAGCATAGTCATAACCCTAAGATCTACGGTGTACAATAATAACCTAGATCAACTATTACAAGAAGATATACATTGCATTTAATGAATATCATCACATTAAATGTTCCTCGATCTTGGTAAAATGTTTTATGAACTATTGTAACCATTTTCATAGAAGTATGTGCCATTTCAAATTACTATGCTATTTTCTGTGATCCTTGATAAACATTGTATAAACTACTTGGTGTATACTACGACACTCAGTGTTTACTTTATGTCAGTGTCAGTGTCTGCTAGTGCTCGGTAAACTATCTAATGCTCGGTGTATAAGCTTTACCAACAAGTCTGTCTTTCTTCTAGTTACTGATTTTCTCAGTGTAAGTGAATGAATGATATCTTTACAAAACTTTGATACTAATGACAACCTTAAATGCTCATTAGAGATAACAATCTCCCCTTTTGGCATTAGTATCAAAACTCGAATGTATATAGACAAAATTTTCTATATAACTTATATCTCTGCCATATCTATATACATATCAAAAAATTTCTAAGTACTAAGTACTCCCCCTCAGTGCATGCTCTTAGTAATATGTAGTATACGTAGCGTCTATGTACATATTTGGCATAATGACTTATACATTCTTTTCCCCCTTTTTGATAGTAATGCCAAATACAAAAAAATAGGTAGTATACTTAAATCTTGTCAAAAATATGTTGGTGGGTTTTCTTCACTGACTCCAAGAGGTTTTCCCATTCATCTTTCAAGTTGGTGAGAGAAATATGCTCAAGACCGACTTGTGCATGCATGTCAAAGATGTTATCTAACACCAAAAATTTTGGTGTTGCAACAAGTTGTTTGGCTTTGACAATGTGTGCCTCAAAAAATTTCAAGTATGGCAGGAGTTCTATTTGTAACTCAGTAACCTGATCTATTATGTGTTTGTCTTGTTTCTTCAAATCTACTATTAACCACTAGAGTTCCTAAACTCGATGAATGTTCTTGGAGAAAGCAGTAGGCTCGGTTATAGCTGCATTTGTACTTAACTTTATTTCTGCTTCCAATCCTTTGATCTTCTCACCGACTTCAATAGTGAAGGTGTCTATAGTACAAAGCTTCAATAAATATTGACAAATTATCTGAGTGATAGTTTTTATCTTGGCGATTACCTTAGATAATTTGACCTTCTTCAGTGCCACTTCTAGGCTTATTTTCTCTGCCAGTTTGTACTGTATTCTGGATTCTTCCCTTTCTTCAATCCATTTATTTGCATTAGTGTCCGGGGCATTTATCTTCTCGGCAAGTGTAGCAAGTTGATCTATGATAGGAGTATCCTCATCAATATTCACCTCAGGTACTACCTATTGTAGGATATCCCTCACATCTGTTAAGATTTCTTTTCATTTGTGTTCTTGCTTCAACTACTCTTGAGCTACCTTTCTTGAACATAATTCCCCATATTTACTCAAGTCTTCAGGGCTTAGGATCCTCGGGTCACACTCAGGGATAATTATCACTTCATCTAGGGTGATCGGCCCTTTTCCTTTCTTTTTCTTCTTCTTCTCTGGTGCTAGAGGTGATTTCTTCTCAATAACAACAATAGTTTTGTCTCCAGATTTCGGAGTATCCTTCCCGGTTAACACACATTCTTCCTTATTCTGCTCCTTGGTAGCTATAGTCTCAATTGATGGAGTGGGAGCCTCAGATGTGGTGTCAAGTGGGATTACCTCTATTTTCTTTGTCTCATTTGTTGCCTTTGTCTCAGTAGAAGGTGCCTCTATTTGTGTAGGCTCATCTGTCTCTGCAGGTTTCTCAATGTCTTGATCCCCTGTGATGTCTTTGTTTTGCTTGGGGTCTGAGCCGTCGAGTTTTACTTGAGAAAGAATTTTGACTGCTACTACAAGTATAGGAAGTTTACCTAGTAGTGATGTAAATAGACATTCAGTGTCTAGTACTTTATCTTGATTAGGTGCAATATTCACATCTTCATCATCTTTGTCATCAGGATCACCATTTGTGATGTCCTCAATGAGTACATCGTCATCTATATTCTTCTCTAGTTGAATTTCTACTTTATCCAGTGCATCTTGTGACACACTTATTTCTTCCTTTTTCTCGGTGATATCAATTACCTCGGTAACTAATATACCAGTGTTCTTTGATTTCTTTTTTTTTCCCTCATTAATACAAATACCTTTACCTTTGGAATTGTGTCTCTTCTTAGACAAGTTTAAGAATGCTTCTTGCTCAGCTTTTTATTCGGCCTTAAAAATTGATGTCCATATAGAATTAGTTGTGGTATCCATATCTACCACATTTTCATCCATTATCATCATGGCTCGATTCTTGATCATAAATTTTTCTTGGTATTTGGTCATGTACTCACTAATTTCTCCAAATCTTAGATGTGGGGCTGCCCAAACTAGAGATCGTTCTCTCTTTCTTTTCTCAATGTCTAGTGTAATAGCCCATTTTTCAATAATCTTTTCATCCAAGTCCTTCGGTAATGCATAGGAAAATTCCATTGGAACTTTCTTGAATTTTATCATCATTTGGATGATAGCCTCTTCTATCTTGGTTTGATCTTCATTTGACATCTTGTCAAATCTGTCTAGTATGGGATCATTGACATTGTCATTTTCAATTATGTCTTCAATGACTTCATCTAATGATTTTACTTTGTTACTGACCACCTTTAATTGATTGATGTCATCTTCAATCTCAGTCTCCTCAAGATCTTCTTTACTTCTGATTAGTTTTCTCCTTTTCTTTGGTGCCTCAACTACAGCCTTGTTCTTTCTCTTGATATATTTCCTTTTCGGTGTAGCTGCCCTTAGTTTTGTTACTTTCTCTACTTCTTTCTTCTCAGGTAGTGAAGCTGTAGTTGATGATCTTGTCTTCATACCTTCTTGTATCGGTAACTGCTTCTTTATAGGAATTTCAGGTGGAGGAACCAGTGTGGGATCTTCTTCTTTGTCAGATTCAGTCTCCTCACTATCATATGGTTTGTCAGCCAACTGTAACTGACCTTTAGTTGCATGTTCAACTGGTGTCTCTTTAAGTGTTTTAGACACATCTCCATATCTAGTAGTAAGATCTTTCTTCATCCTTTTCACCTTTCTAGATATTTTACCAATCTCTATATCTGTTGAGAATCTAGATTTGGCCTCTTCATATACTCCAAACCTAGTGGCAATGGGATCTTTTGGTAATGCAAGTAGTGCATTAATAGATTTTAGTGCGAAATCATGGTTCATTTCATAGCCCATCAGTGCCAACCATTTTATTCTAGGTTCAACTACTTTTATCATAGTATAATCTATGTTGACTACAAAACATATATCATTCTCAAATTTTTCAACTAATTCCCTCAGAATTCTGCTTCTTTTATGCATTTTAGTCTGAAATTCTTTGAAGTATGCATCAAACTCTATATTTAGTTTATCTCCTAACTTATTCATCATATCATTAATCTATTTTGTTATTGGTATATCTAGTTTCCAATTTACTTTACCGATGCTATGTACATACTTTTGTAGATAGAGAAATATGCAAACAAGTAGTGATCCGAACTTACATGTATTAGACTTCTTTGTTCTTATTGTCTTCATATTTTCTTGTAGTTGATGAAATAGTACCTCGACAAGATCAACCTGGTGACCTTTCTCCATAATTTTGTACGCCATGTCTACTGCACTGTAGGGTACATTGTTGAGTCTGCTTGATTGAAATATCTTGTACCCAATCACATGTGCTGTAAACTTAACTGTTGGGTCTCTGATTATTGAAATTTTTAGTGCGCGACCATCCCATTATGCTCCAGTATTCTTCTCAACATCTGGTTGTGACAAACTACAGAATTCTTTAGCCTTGTTGGTTGTAGGGATCCCAGTAACCCTAATGATCATTTTCTTGTTGACCTCAATCGGTTTATCCAGCTAGAATTTTTCATCGTGATACCTTCTCAGAATGATTCTAATCCAATCTGTCTTAAATGATTGTAGAAAGTGTGTGATACACGATAACCTTGATTCCTCAATCTTCTTGTGTTCTAGTTTCAATTTACCATCGGTGCCACAAACTTGTTGATATGCTACAATAGTTTCAAAATCTCTAACTTCTCCAATTTTGTAATGAATATACGATCTTACATCTTCTGTCAATAAAACCCTATTTGGTATGCTTGAGAAAGAGCCCATTGTATCTGTTTGTGTTGTGACCTTAGGATGTGGCTTGAACTTAGGTTTGATGAAATTTTCCCAAATGATTAGATTAACTTCCTCCTCAATACTTTGTGATTTTCTTATAGACGATGTAGATGCCATAAATCAATTCTAGGGTTTCGGCAAGCAGCAAGATAAAAAGTGTTTGATAGAAAATGAACTTACTCAAAATCATCAAAGAGTGATGTTGGTTCGATCTAAAGTAGCCTTGAATCCTTCTGAAAAATCTTTTAGCTCGAACTCTTCTCTATGAAATCTCCGCTCTTTGAAATCGCAATGACACAATAAACTCTGTTCCCATGTATTTATAGACCTTTCGATATTCCCGCTCAAACTTTCAGGCAATAAATGCTTGACCTAATTTTTAGTACAAAACAACTATTAGCCGGTGACAAATAGAAATTTTATCCACTCGGTTAACATAGGATTTCTTTATCAATTGATACATGTGCTCGGTTAACTGTAGATAGTGATTACCGATGGGTAACCAACTCTCAGTCTCTCTTTTACCGACTGTATAACATTGTTAGCTCATAACATATAAACCATAGTGCATCTTTATTCATGCTGATTTGGTATAATTACATCATATATAAGGAACTATATGTAAAATGTGATCATTTGAAATTTCAGTCCCACACATACCTATTTCACCTTAAGTGGAGGTACCGATGTCACCCAATCCAATGGATGAGGTTTCATCGACATCATTACTTGACTTAGCATTATCATTAGATGCCTTCTTCCACATAGTGTTCCTTAACTTCATGATATCTGTGATAGTATATCCACTCTCAAATATATGGTTTTCATCTAGTGCTTGGTCTCTGCAGTTCTTGCTTAAATGACCGACCCTATGACAGTGCATACAAGCCATTCTAGTGCTTGTCCAACTTCTTGATTGTCCAATCTGACTCTTTCTGAAACAATTTTTTGCAATGTGTCCATATCTACCACAAGCAGTGCAGTTAGCCCATGTATTATAATCCCAAACATAAGAGTTGCCTTGTCTCTTTGGTTGATAGGGCTTTCATTGTGTTTGATGCTTAGGAGTCCATACTTGCTTCATCTTAGCCTTACACTCTCATGTAGTGTGTCCATGTTTATTACAAGTATAGCATATTTTTTCCATAGTGGTATTGTTAGCAATATCATTCTATTTAGCTCTACACTCATTAGCAGGATGTCCAAACTTACCACAATAATAACAATATCCATTAAACTTAGATGTATGTCCCAGTTTGCCACAGTGATAACATGCCAACACTTTAGGTTTCTGATTTTGATTTTTGTTGACTTGTTCAGCTTGTTGTGATGATTCTCCTTCACTGGTGTAGCCTATTCTAGCTCTACTCCCAAATCTTCTTTGATTAGTCAGAAAATCATCAATCTTCTTAGAACTATCCTCAGCAAGTTTCTTCATTTCAATTTTTTGCTGTTGATTTTTCACTTCATTTCTCAGCTTCTCATTCTCCTCTCCGAGTCTTGCAACATCTTCTAGTCTTCTTGACAATTCTCCATTCACTCGGTTTACCTCTTGATTCATAGTCATCATTTGATTATTTACTTGGAAATGGCGATCAATAAGTCTATGGATTTCACTTTCTTTTTCTTGAAGTTGTTCAGTCATCTGTCTTCAGTCATCAATAGCTAGATTCCTTTCTTGCTCGGCTTGTCTAGCATTGTTCATTGTTTCTACCATTCTCGCCATCTAAGATTCTTGACCAATTTGTAGTGCTTTCACTTGATCAGTTAAATGTTGATTCCTTTCAGAACCATCAGAGATGCTTCTAGAACTAGATCCAATATGCTCGAACATTTCATCAATAGGTTCTTCATGGTAATCAATCTCATTTTGTAGAATAGCTAGGTTATTTCTTTCAACTAGTAATTTATTCAGTCCTTCCTTGGCTTGCTTGTACTGTTCAATAAACATTTGCATTTGTATCTTCTAATTCTCAATAGTCTTATCAAGCTTGTATCTTTCCATGACTTAGATCTTTACCCTTCAGTGGTTAAACTGTTCAATAAGATAATTGAGTTCTGATACCAATTGTTGGAATTAGGAGAGATAAGTATTGAGAGGGGAGGGGTGAATCAGTGCCTTCAAAAACTTTACTTGTAAACCTTTTTGATATATAACTGTAAATAGTAATAACTGACCAAAACAACTTGAATCTAACTACATGAATCAATCATTCATTTAACTTATGAAAGTAAACAACATGAAATCAATATGACAATCACATGACACAAGTATTTTGGTAATACAGAAACCCTTGTTAGAAGGTTAAAACTATAGTGGGGATCACACCCACAAATTCTTCACTACTGCAGATAGAAAAGGTTTGCCTATTAGGGCTACAAGTTTTGATCACTTCTGGTGATCTCACCATGTTAGGAGTGACATGTTAGATTAGCTATATCTACCTAGTTATAGGATTTTAACAGCACTAATGAAGTGTGCACTCGGTTAAGAGATTTACATAAGACTGTTAAGTCTACTCTGTTAAGAGATTTTATCCAAAACTCTATTACAATTGTCAGAAAGCAATAGGTAATTATCTGCTAATTGACAACTCAATTGTCTGATATAGATCTATAAGTTCTATTAAAATATCACCTTACTTGTGATGAATCTCTACTCTAAACTGCTCAGTAGCCTTTTTTGATTCTGCTCAATCTAAATTCCTCTGTACTTAGTTCTTCTCTGTTAACTGGTAGACTTGAAGTTAGGAAATTGCTTCAAGTGCTCTGTGATTCATATATTAGCTCACACCAAAAATGATGTGAACACACAAATATATAGTGTTCTATTTTTGCCACTTTAACAAAATTAGGTTACACAACATAGTCATAACCCTAAGATCTACGGTGTACAATAATAACCTAGATCAACTATTACAAAAAGATATACATTACATTTAATGAATATCATCACATTAAATATTCCTCAATCTTGTTAAAATGTTTTATGAACCATTGTAACCATTTTCATAGAAGTATGTGCCATTTCAAATTACTATGTTGTTTTTTGTGATCCTCAGTAAACACTGTATAAATTACTTGGTGTATACTGCGACGCTCGGTGTTTACTATCTATCGATGTCAGTGTCTACTGGTGCTTAGTAAACTATTTGATGCCTGGTGTATAAGCTTTATCGACAAGTCTGTCTTGCTTCTAGTTACTGATTTGCTCAATGTAAGTGACCGACCGATATCTTTACAAACCTTTGATACTAATGACAACCTTAAATGGTCATTAGAGATAACAGTGGATGACATTGACAGTGGGCTTGACTTGGGTTATACATCTAAAAAACTTGTCGTAATTGATATGGGCAGTGGTATAAGCTTTGCGGCCGGTGTGATCTTCTTGTTTGCCTTTGCCTTGGTTTTGGGGAGGATTGGTATTAGCTTGGTTCTTCCCAGCGTTGTGTTGTGTGAACACATTCTGATAGATTTGTAAATTGGCATTAGGCAAGGCTTGAGTAGGTGTGTCTACTTGGATCTCCTTTTGGTCAATGAGATCTTGGATGTAATTCTTCAGTTTCATACACCTCTCAAGGTAGTATGTCCTTTGACATGATGATAGTCACAATACTCATGATCTTTATACCAGTTGGGCTTAGGAGTGGCATCATCAAATTGCTGGATTGGTGGGTATGTAATCAAGTTGGCCTTGGCCATTCGGTGAAAGATAACATCCTAAGGTTCACCAAGTGGTCACCAAGCAGTGTGAAGATCTTCTTTTGATAATTCTGAGCTCTGGGTCTATTCTAATTGGGATTAGTATTGATGGAATTGACCTGATTGGTTGGATTTCCTTGATGGACTTGATGTACTTGCCGCTGATAGTTCTGTTGATTTTTTTGAGGCTGATATTGTTGCATGGGCTACTGATGAGTTTGGGTTTGTTGTTGATATGAAGGAATAGGTGTAGGACCAACCACGATGATTTGGACATGCTTGGTGTTAGTGGCTCCATCAATAACAACATTTTTGTTACGATTCCAATAATGGGGTTTATCGTTACTGGGTTTACTTTGGGGGTCATTTTTATAATGTCAAATTGTACCTTCATCTAGGAGAGCTCTTTCAATACCTATCCCTTTTCTCTTGATATCCTGATACGTTTGGATGCAGTTCATCCTCATAAAGTGGGATAGTTTGGGATGCAGATTATCGATGAAGATTTTGGTCAGATGCTTCTTAGGCAGTTGATATGATAACCTGATAGTGAGGTTCTGCCATCATTGCAAGTATTCTTCTAGGCTTTCTCCTTCTTTCTATTTTGAATTGCAAAGGTCTAATAGGGTCAACTCATTCTCAACATTGTGGGCATATTGGGCAACAAACTTCTTAGAGAGCTTGGCAAAAGTTGTGATGGTCCCACATGGTATTTTGTAAAACCACTCAACAGAAGTTCCTCCCAAGCTTTTGGGGAATAGGCACAAAAGATAATTGTCATTGTAAGCCACCTCTTGGCATGCCATATAGAACTCTTTAATGTGATTTATTGGGTCTCCTTTCCCTCTATATTTATCAAACTTGGGTGTCTCAAAGTTCTTTGGGAATGGAATAGTTGTGATTGATCAATCAAATGGGTAGGGACACACCTCTTTAAACTTGAAGGTCTTATTATTTGTACCAGTTTGGTGCTCCTTAAGAGCATTCTTCATTGCTTCCCACTCAAAATGGACTGGCATTGGAGTGGTACTCCCCTTTGGAAAGGGTCTAGCGGTGCTGGGGAATAAGGGTGATTTTGAGATGGATATTGTGGAGTGGGATGTGGAGATTGCCTAGCGAGATAGGCAGGTTGGAATGGATTTTGGAGTGATGATTGCTGGTGAGGATACTGCTAATGCAGTGTAGGGGTATATTGCGGTGGAGGATATGGAACTTCTTGCTGATATTGTGGGATGATGAGGATTTGTTTCTATGATTGGTAGGAGGAAGCTTGTTGCTACTGGGGAATGATAGGGGTTTGTTGTTGTGACTAGAAGTATTGTTGTTGTGGGGAGGCTGGTGGAATGATGCAGCTTGTTGGTAAGATGGCCCTTGTTGTACTTGGCTTTGCACTTGGCTAATATAGGTTGGGTGCATTCTTGCATTGCTTAAGGGTGGAACTAATGTAGTGAAGGTAGAAGAAAAGGATGGTTGGGAAAAAGAACTTGCAAAATGAGATGAACTTTGCTGCTGAGGTGGAGGAACTTGCTGAAAAGTACTAGGTGTTGTGAATGGATAGCTTGTGAAGGATGAAGTTGGCAGAGGTTGTGATGGATTTTATTGTGCTATTTGTGAGAAGGTGGCTTGTTGGTTCGTAGCTATGGATGTAGGAGAGTGAGTTGGTATGCCTAAGGCTTGCATTTCTTCTTGAGTGAGGCCCCAATGAGAACTAGTGTGTGGCAAGAATTGTGATGCAGAGGATGCTGGGAAGGTAGATGTGATGGGAGTTTGGGACATGAATGGTGGATTTGAAAAACCCATGGAAGGTATACCTATGGTGAAGGCATTTTGTTGGGCTTGTGCCTAGGTAGATGTCTACTGGGGGGTGAATGAAGAGAACGTTTGTGTTCCCCATGAAAAGGGTGATGTTGATATGGAAGCTTGTTTAGTATGAAAGGGAAACGATTGCACTACCCCTAAAAATGATGGTGTTGATGCAAAGGTTTGTTGGGAGAAAGAGGGAAACGATTGCATTGACCCCAAAAAATGATGGTATGGATGTAGAAGCTTGTTGAGTGAAAGGAAAGGATGATTGCATCCCTCCTGGAATGAAAGGTGTAGATGTAGAGGCTTGTGAAGTGATGGGGAAGGATGATTGCATCCCTCCTAGAATGAAAGGTGTGGATGCATAGGCTTGTGAAGTGAAGGGGAAGGATGATTTCATCCCTCCTAGAACAAAAGGTGTAGATGCAGAGGCTTGTGAAGTGAAGGGGAAGGATGATTGTGTCCCTCCTAGAACAAAAGGTGTAGATGCAGAGGCTTGTGAAGTGAAGGGGAAGGATGATTGCATCCCTCCTGGAACAAAAGGTGTACATGTGGAGGCTTATGAAGTGAAGGGGAAGGATGATTGCATCCCTCCTAGAACAAAAGGTGTGGCTTGGCCCATGGAAGGTGGTGGAATTGTTTGTGTAAAGGTTTGTGTGGGAGGTGGTACTTGGTTATGCAAAAAGCCTTGGGTAGGGATGATGGATTGAGCTGCTATGGAAGATGATGGTGTGTCTATGAGAGGAAATGGAGTGGATTGTGTTTCTTGTGTTGTAGGGCCTATGGAACTACCTTGCAAAAGAGGAGGGATGGGCGAAGCTACTTGTGATATGTGGAGAAGTGGATCATGGATCTGTTTGATGATGGGGGTGTATATTTCTACTGGGATATGAATGTTGTGGATGGGGATGTGAGGTTGGATATATGGTAGGATGGGATTACCCTCTTGTGTGAAGTTAGCCCATGTGTTTCTTTGATTCTGAGTAGTGAGTGCACTAATCATTTGTGCATTTCTTGAATGATTCATAAATGTTTCTATTGCAAAAGGAGATAAGGGGATATTGGGATCATCTCATGCATTACTAGGTTGTCCAATCTGGGGATCATAAGCTACCATCGCACTGGTAGAAATTTTGAGATTAGATGAGCTGGGGGCTTGATAAGGATCCATGTTCCTTCTTTTTTTAGATCTTGTCATGATAGGCATGGTGTGGAGATGCAGACACTAGATGGATGCAAGATGTTCCTAAAAAGACTAAAGAATGATGGATGCAAACCTAAGGAACTTCTAAGGGTGGTGGATTTCTAAAATGCAATGCAAGGATTGGTGAGATACTTGGATTTGGATCAAGAATGGTGGAAGATTGGTGAAAGATGGTGATAGATGTTTGGCGATGATGGGGGCTTGGTGGAATACTCTGATTTGGATCAAGATTTGGTGGATGATTGCTGGGATGCTGGTGGAAGATTACTAAGTGTCAACAATGAGCTATTTTTTTCCTGATGGAGGATCAGTGATAGGATTTGGTCAACCTAGGATAGAGTAATGATCTTTGGTCAATTGGTTTCTTATGAATGCAAGCCAATCTCTTGCTTGACATAACTCGGGGAGATTTTGATAATTGGATTGAGATAAAAGCTTTGGGTATCTAATTTCAAGGGTTTCTTTTGAAAGGTTTTCTGAGTATTTTGAATCAAGTTGTAGATCAGTTTGATGTTTTTGAATGGAAAAGGATAGATTTCAACAAAAGACTATTGGAAAAGAAATCTCCACAAGGGACAAAGAAAACTTGTGGGATACAAGTAAGATAACTGACTCTCGAATCTAAAAAATCTTTTGAAAATGTGTATGCTCCAACAAGTGTTTTCATGGAGTCTTTGACTTTCAATCACTTCAAGTAGATCTATCTAAGGAAGGTGAGTATCAAAATCCTTTCCCATAGCTTCGTACCCCCTAGAAGGGGATACAAATGGTGTGTAATCTTGAGGTGATCTGGTAAACCCGTTGGATCGATCCTTGCACAAGGATTCTGATACCTTCAGATGTGGATAGGGTAGCCTCTATTTTAACCAGTTTGTAATTGTTCTGTGGAGTCCCCCCAATTAGTTTGTACACACATGACTCACTTAAGAGCCTAGTTGACCATGCCAAAATAGTAGGGATTATTCACCTACCCCGGGCTACCATCAACATGCCTCACCTGAGCTTGAGGGGATATAAGCGAGAGTTTTCTTAGTGCTTTATTTCTATACCGATCGGGGAAGATACCGGTTTGAGGTCGTTCTCTAGAGAGGAAGCACTTTTCTCCCTAGACAGGCCTCACTAAAAGTAAAACAAGTGAACTTGTCTGAGTTCAAGTGTTTTACGTTACTTATTCTAACAAGGATTTTGCAAGAAAATGAAAAACTCCTAGATGCATATCATGAAGAGTTATTTTTCCAAAAATTTGATTTAAGCGTGATTGAATTGAAAACTTCTAAAGACACAAGTGTTTAGTTTTTGAGTTTTTCTTTCTCCAAAAAGTAAACGTTTGAGCGATTTGCAAGTTTTTTTCTTGAGCATTTGAGATTGAGTTTGCATGTTGCTTTAGAACTTTGAAAAGTGCTTTGTTTTTTTTAATCTTTAAGTCATTCAAGATTGAGTTTGCTCGTGAACTGAAATTGAAAGAGGAAGGAATAGAGATGCTTTTCTTTCTCTTTTAATTCATTCAAGATTGTGTTTGATTTTCAAAATGACAATGACTCAATTGGACTTGGGTTCATTCTTTTAGCTTCATTCAAGATTTGTTTTCCTTTTGCTCAATTTTTAGACTCTAAAGGGAAAGTTCCTAGATTTAGCTTTGATATGTGAATTTTGAAAGGCATTCAAGATTTTGCAATAAGAGACTTGATCACATCAATAAAAAATATTTAGGACTGATTTAAGAAAGTTTTGAAATGTTTAGGAATGTTTAGGAACCAAATTGAAAAGATTAGAAAATATTTTGTTTGATTTTGTTCCTAGTTTGCCTTGAGACCTTTTAACAAAACTTGAGGATATTTGTAAATGAATTTCTTTTAGCTCTTTTTGATGCACTTGATTTTTCTTTAGGATCACTTAGGATGATTTTTTTTTAGTTGATTAGGAACCACTTAGTTTTGCAATGCAAACTTGATGTTCTTTTTATGCTCCCAAAACATGAAATGTTCCTACTTTGCATGTATGACTCTTTGAAACCTTAGATTTATTCGAAAGTTGTTCTTTTTAACCAAAGGAAAGCCATTAGAAGTGAGTTTGAGTTATTTAAGACCAAATAGGAATATTTTGAATTGGTTAGGATTGCTTAGGATTAGGAATGATATGCAAACTTCTAGTCCTTTTTATGCACCAAAAAGATAGAGTGTTCCTGTTTTGCATGAATGACTCTTAAGACCTTAGATTTGAAAGTTTGAGGTTATTTTTAGAAAAATGAGAAAAATTAGAGATTATTTTTATTTCTTTAAGACCAAATATTAATATTTTGAGTTGGTTAGAATTTCTTAGGAAATGTTTAGGAAAAGCTTGCAAATTTGTCCCTTAAGGGCACTCAAAAAGTTCATTTAAAGCCTGAAAACTATGTGTTTGTGTTTCCTAAACCTTCACAAGAGTTCATGAGCCTTAAGGATTTATTTTTTTAGTGATTCTGATGCTTTCCAAGAGTACCTACAAAAGATGGCATCAAAAACTTGAAACAAGCAGTCAAAAGGGCTTGCAAACCCCTAGAAACCCCAAAAAATCAACTTTTCCTTGGCCTAAAGCCTTACAAGACCCCTTTGTTTCCAATAT